>JACTTY020000029.1:0-603571 GCA_014595695.2 Epargyreus clarus clarus
GTTTTATATGATAGCAGGGTCAAGTTAGTCAAAGTAATAAAATATTGTAAAAGCCCGAAGTCCGGTAAATCTTAAGATTAACTGAAATTATTCATGATGAATTCTGTTGTATCAATGTCATCTTGGTTGTTGTATTACGCTGGCCTACTAGGATCGGGAGCTCGGGGGGATCGGGGGCACACCACCCGTTCCGGCCCCCCTTAATCCGCTCCTGTGACTATTGTTGATAACTCTATCTACTTGAATGTCTTTGCATATTTTATGACGGAAGAAGTGAACGTATTTGATACCGAGTATATAGTCGTGGTGTGTGTGTGCGGTGGAGAGCAGCTTGCGGCGCGGGCGCGGCGTCGCGGTACCAGCGCACAGCGCAGCGCGCGCCGTCCGCCGCGCCGGCCTCCGCGCCCGCCGCCCGCCAGCGCACCAGCGCGCCCTCCTCCAGCAGGCGCACGGTCACCTCCAGCTCGCCGAGGTCGCCGGGATCACCCGTCGCCACCGTCTCCGTCGTTGCCGCAGCAAAAGCAGTCGCGCCCTCGGACTCTTCTATTTCTGGATCTAGAAACCGAGCAAATTTCAATATATGTTCGGCCACGGAGATTTTATTGCCACACTTATTTTAGCGCGCTGCCGTTGTTACGTTTCATAGAGAGAATGCGAATGCTGGCCAACTTACTTATTGAGACTACGATAGGATGGTTACCCTGTTCTATGTAGAATTGTTTGTCTGTGGACGTTAATAGCCACTTAACATCAGGAAGACCACGGACTTGTTTCCTTCAATCTTATAAAGTATTATGTGTTCCAGTCTGGCTTGCCACAGCATAACAATTGACTAACGAGAGGTGAAACACAAGAAAAAGTAATTTACTTAAATATTGTGATGGTTTGCGCAAAACTTTTAATTCTAGAAATCAATAAACAATAGACTCTTAAGCAGACAGTAGGTATTGGCTGCCGATTTGAAGGAGCTAGGAGTAAAGCGGGCGTACCGAGCGTGGTCACGAAGATGGGTTTGCTGAATAGGCCATCGCCGATGTGGTCCTGCGAGAGCACCCGCAGCTCGTAGCGCGTGGCGGGCCGCAGCCCCTCCAGCGTGGCGTGCGTCACGCCACGCGACAGGATCTTCATGGTGCGCCACTCGCTCACGGCGCGCTCACGGTACCACACGTTGTAGTCCACCTCCACTCCGCTGTGACCTGCGCGCTCACACACACTAAACGATCCAGATCACATCCATTGGAAATAAAATAATGACAAGGGAATACTTTTTAGAAAAATACTTTTTAATGTTACAATCAAGGCAATCGAACAAAAAGGGCATTGTTTCCTACGTAATATGTGTTGAACAAATAGAGTGTAAAGGCTTTGACTAAATGCTCAGGAGGCTGGAAAGAACTGCCTTTTTTTTTACGAGGGGGAACCTTCAAAAGGTACCCGACGCCATGGGAGTGACGCCTGGTTATGTGGGACTTTTACCGCACTAAAACCCCCCCGTAACCGTCCTCGGCGCCGCAACCAGAGTCCTCTCGTACACACTGTCTGCTGTGTACGACGGTATGCGACCACACATACAGCCGTCCTTCCCGGGGTCGCCGACGGGCGGTTCGAGCTCCCACTCTTGCCACCCGCAACCCCGGAAGCCCCCGTTTAGTCGCCTCTTACGACAGGCAGGACCTACCGTAGTCCTATTCTACTCCCGAAACTACAGGGACGGGAAAGAACTGCCTAGTACCCATGTATGTATTATACTTAACGTTGTGTTGTTTATGTTCTGATTTTTTTTATAATTATGTTGAACTCTTTTTATGATCAGATTCAATTATACTCTTATGTTTAAATCCTCTCATTTAACTACTTACCTACACGTCATTTATTCATCAACATGAGTAGCAGACTAGACATAGTACGCAGTGAGGCTGCGACGAAGGAGACAGAGTAGGCATAAGTAGTTTTCCTTCGATTTTGTCGAAACTATGGACGTATCATACGCCGCTAATTAACTAATTGCCGCTTATATTTACAGTGGAACAAAACATTTTGAGAAGACGTTGATATACATATTCATAAAGTTTTCAAAACTGCATTAACTCTACCAATAAGATCGTGGCAAACTTTTCTCTTTTCAATTTGACCTGTTCCCAGCAGAGATTTAGAAACGGGTTGGTGCCGATAAAATTGAAAATTTCTTTGTAGATTTTTTCTTCGAAATTCTAGTAGTTCAGTGATAGAAAGTAATTAAGTGATGACTTACCGGGTACCCAGGATAGATGTATGGAATCACGGGAGGGCACGGCCGTAAGATTATAAGGAGCTCTGGGTGGCACGTTTTCAATTAGAAGTTCAGTTTCAACGGTGACGGTATCGGCTTCATTGGTGATCGTGCACACATACACGCCGCGGTCCTCCTCGGCCACGTCGGTGATCGTCAGGTTGCCTCCCTCCAACGCATAGCGGCCCTCCGGCAACTCAGTTCCATCCTTCTGCAAACGGGAACATATTTCGTCGCGGTCAACCTTGCGAGGGTTAAAAGAATGATTAACAAGGACGTCGCCAGGCGGCGGGCGGTGGAATCGTACCTTGGCCCATCGCACGTTGGGCGGCGCACGCAGCGGGTCGGGCGCGGGCGCGCAGGGCAGCGCGAGCGCGGCGCCGAGGCGCGCCAGGTACAGCGGCTGCGGGCGCGCGGCCAGCGCGGGCGGCCGCTGCACGCGCACGCGCACCGGGCCCGACGCGCCCTCCGAGCCCAGCGCGTTGTACGGCGTGCAAGAGTACTGCCCCTCGTGGGATTCGTCCACCTGGCGACCCACCAAGAAACACACTTTAATATTTTGTTTTGAACTTCTACTTACTAGCTTGAATCCGTAATAATTTACTGAATAAATAAATTTTATCAGGGCACTTAAAAGTCCACTTATTTTAGTATGTACCCGATTGAAAAGTAGACTGCCATTCCGGCTGTAGAAGACTCCGGGGACGTTGTAGGGATCGAACAGGAAACCGTCCTTCTCCCAACGCAGGTTGGTGAGTGGCGGGTTGGCACTAAAGTGGCAATCCAGGCTGGCCGGCTTGCCGTACGGGAGATAACGCTCCTTCGGGGAGTAAACTACTTTTGCTTTATCTGAAATGATATACACAATTTAATAAAATTAATACCCTATGTTCTTCTTTCAAGGCGGGCTTCTAAAAAGAATGAAGCTCTAGTCTAAGTCTCTCAGTCAATGAGGTTTTTAAATGTAACATTTAATTGGATTGTTATTTTCCGTTATCTAACAATATGACCTCTATGCGTGTTTAATGGGAGCACACTGACATTGCACGTCGAGATAGGCGCCGGCGCTCTGCTGCTGGCCGTCGGGGGCGCTGACGCGGCACTCGTACTGGCCGAGGTCGGTGCTGGCGGCGCGGCGCAGCACGAGCGAACCGTTCCGCGCGCGCTCGCTGCGGCCCGCCAGCTCCGGCAGCGTCTCCAGCGGCGCACCCTCCTTGTACCACTGCACCGCCCACTCCGCGCTCTTCGGCGAGCACTCCAGCTCCGCACGCTCGCCCTCCAGCACCGTCGCGTTCATCGGCGGAGTAACGATCAGATTACCTCCTGTTGGAAAATGCGAACGATAGTGTGCGATTAGCATTTAACTCATTAGGTAAATATACATCGTAGGATAGTAGCATAGTTAGGAGATACCGTCGACTTCGAGGTAATAGAAGGTGCCGTTGTTGCGCGAGGGCGGCGTGCGGTTGGGGAAGGCGACGTGGCAGCGGTAGAGGCCGGCGTCGGTCTCGCGCACGGCGCTCACGTTGATGGAGCCGCGGCCCAGCGCCGGGCGGCCGCCGCCCACGCGCCGCACGCGCCCGCCCCACCGGTCCGCCAGAAGCGGCTCCGCGTCACCGCTGTACCACGAGAAAATCATCTCGCCCTACATGCACAAACATAACACATATGTCACTTCATTCTGGATAATAAATGTACGTATTGTGAATATGGCGGTTACCAGGTGCCTCCCACAGGAGTCTCGAGTTAAAAAAAAATCAAAAATCCTTTATTTAAACAAACGAGTGACAATGAGTTAATTTACCTGATCAGGCTGCGGTCAGCACATCGCATATAATATGTTTATCCTTAGTGAGAAGACACTGCGACTACCATGACCATAGTCTCTATTTTAGACGAGACGTCTTTTTAGACATCCGCTCTGATTTTATTAAGTCAACCTTCGGAGTATAATGACAATGATTAGATATTTTTAGAGCTGAATCAAAATTGCTCTATTTTAATCGCAATAAAGGTCATTTGATTATTTTTCGGAAAACAACTTTTAACTGTATAGGTATTTCATGAAAAATACTGATGTCCCGTGTAAAGTGTGATACTTTATGGTCACGTACATAGATGCGGCTGTACCTACTCATTAGCTACAAAATGTTAATTATACTAGAAGCGATCAAGTTACTGTATCTTGGTACAGATACAGAATATTACGTTCTTCATTATTTTATTACGTTTGTTATTTCAATTCGTTCAATGTTTCTGCATTAGCTATCTTCCGGATAAACGTCAAAATATTATCAATTACTTATCGTGTGTCGTTAAATTTGTGCCTATAAAAAACGATACTAATAACTTAGATTAGTAAAATACAACCTTTAACTTGTGTTATATCCAATTTATTTTTGTTTTGCAGGTGCGTGACCGGTATCAATACGAATCACTATCTTTCAGTATTGCGACTATAATGCAGTCAATTACAAGATTTATCTCTTTTTGCAGAAGCCAGACTAGTAAGGCCCAAAAGAACCTACCCCATCCATAAATCGTTGCTGAAGGTATATCAAGTATAAGAGCCAAATAAATCCTAAGGAAACCGAAAAGTAATCAAATTTTCTTTGCAAGCAAAACACATTTATTTCTTAAAATCTTAAATGCTAATCAACAAAATTATTTCCATATTTTTCAAACACTTTTTACCTTTGTTCGTTAATTATGGAAATTATTTATACCGCGCGAAATTATTATATTAGTAGCTAACTACTACGTAAGCATGGGATACAAGAGGACTGGGACAAAGATTCACTAGGGATTGGAGGGAGGGGGAGCGTGGCGCGGCGGGCTGGCCACGCTGGAGGGTGACGTCACCGAGTCCGGCGACTTCCCGTCATTTTCGCGCGTCCATCTCGCGCAACGCTGCATTACCATTAATCAGGTAAATGATGACACCTACTTTTTGTGTAGGTACCTACCTACGGTATGTGGAGATTTATGTACTTACACAAAGAAACATAGAATATAACTGCTCCTACCCTTGCGTATTTAATCGGCCAAAAGAGGGTAGGTAAGAAGATATTCAGATACCTATTCTGCAGCGGCAAATTTAATTATTGAACAATTTAGAATTTCTTAAGGGGGCGGTCCGCCCCCTTAAGAAATTCTATGACACATTTGTCATTTTGTAAAATCAAATAAACTTTTTACACTTTTGGGGGCCTCCATTGAAGTGTCCGCCCCGGGCCTCCGACGATCTTGGTCCGCCACTGAACTACATACATCTACCTGATCGGAATTGGGTACTTGACAGCTATAACAATAAAATATGAAATATGTTGGATATGATAGCTTATAAGTAAACATAAATTATGCAGTATTTCGTTTATTTTTTAATACGTTCTAAGTATTTTAATTTTTAAAAAGAAATTTTCGATTTTTTATCTGTGGATTTTAAATCCCAAAACGGCGACAGTGCTGCCTCAAATGTCATGTGACGTCACTACATCGAAACCAAACAAGACAAATAATAATTAAATCGTTTGCTGTTAGAGTTGGTTGAATTTATGTTGTGAACCAAAATGAAGCCATACTATATTAAAGCTGATAGCGTGAACCTGCTTAAAGAAGATCCATATATGCAGTGCAATAAATCAAAATGGATACATAAACTTCCGTGAGATAACCTATGGAAATATCAAATAAACAACGTAAGTAAAACATTCTTTATATTTACATTTAATCATATCGGACAATTAAAAACATTCTTAACTGACTTCAGACAGAAGAAAGGTTGTCTTCAAGTGATTATTAAGATTTTTTAAAATAAACTTATATTCTTATGTGAACTGTTTTAAGGTTATTAATTGGTTATATTTATATTTACAGATCTTCCCGACAATCGTATAGTGACGACGTTATAGAGTATGTGCAGTTTAAGAGGAAGGCAAGTTTGTGTTTCATGAAAAGTAAAAGTTGTCCTGAACACAAGGTACATAAATGAAAATGAAAGTGTGATGACTGTCCTGCCTAGAAGAAGTGAGGAGCCAAAAGTTTCGAAAGTGGGCACCAGTCTGAAATACATAAAGTAAAGTACACGGGAAATAGTACTTCTTTACTTGCGTAACCTACCCAACAAGATGAAGAAAGAAAAGTGACCAAACAGTTCCTATTATTGCATTGCAATTTAATTCTGAAAATGACAGTGATAAAAATATATATCCATTTGTTACGGAAAATAATTTTAGTACCTATTGAAGAAAAGCAGACACGCAAGCAGCACAAAAATTTAGCTTAGGTGATCTGGAGTAATTATTGTAACTGTAACATATGATAAATATATTCAAAAGTTCTACTGTGTGTACTCACTAATAGAACCATATAAACCAAATAAACAAAGAAATCGGTTAATAAAATACTAATATTAGCAAATCATGTATTTTTAATTATACAATCCTGTAACTTAATCAGTGCACATGCACCATCAATAATAACACAGTCATGAAATATTTTAATTGTGTCCTATTAATTACAGAATGGGCCCTTAAAATAGAATTCTCATAGACGTCTTATAATTCTATTCTTATCATAGACATCTATATAATATATTAAATATATGAATACTTCCACTTGCTGTTTTGTTTTGATTACGTCCCGTTCCAATGATTTGGAATTACTCGAGAGTTACTAAATTTATTCCTTTTTTTCAATAATACTTCTCTTACATAGATAGTATAAAATGTCATTGCTTGCAAACAGAGGATTTAAACATATAAGAATCTGCAAGTTCTTTAACGTTTATGAGATTTGGGTTTAGGAACTTGTATAAGCAAATTTGTTAGGATATTTAGCGATCGTACTTGTACACATCGTCACTGCACACGTCTTATAACTTGTCATTTATTTAAATTTTAGTTATAATAGCTAAATAACTCTCAATTTTCTTCTAAGCGTTGTTTGTTTACAGTGTAATGACGTTCCGCCACAAAATGACACTTGACCGCCTGATTTAACGCGACGTTCCGTTCACCGTAAAGAAAGTTCAATTTTTATTAATGAATAGCCCTTTTTTCGAAAAAGTCATCAATGAAAGGCATATATAATACGTATACTAATTCATTAAAACACTTTCCCAAAAAGTGTCAAATAGCCAATTAGTATAAAGGTTATAAACAATACAAATAAATTGAGTTGCATAGATGTAATGAGTTGTGTGTAGATAAAAGAGATTACGTAAAGGATGAGGGCCCCGCGGGCGGCGGCGCTGGCCGCGGCGCTGGCGCGCGGGCCGCGGCGGCCGCGAGCGTGGGAGCGCGCCCGCTCGCCGTCATTCCTTCATTCCTTCGCATTATTCGCATTAGGCCATTACGACGAGGAGCGGCCGAGCGCCCGTCAGACACCAATTATCCAGTTGACCGTCCACGGTGCCCCCATTTGCAAGTGGGAACGAGAGCTAAGTTAATGTGGTCCCGTGGATTTACGAATGTACCTACAAGTATAATTAACTAGTTTCGCTGTGAAGGCATCTCTTCGGCTCCTAGGTTGCAACAAGAGATTTATTTATTTACTTAATGAGGTTTGCCAACAATTGTTACACGAAATGTATTATAAATAATTACAAAACACTGGTCTTATGCTATGTGCACAACCTATTACAAGCAAATACAGCATGCACAACAATTTTAGTGAAAGTAAATTAAATTCGAATTTAACAATATTATAATAATATAATTTGATTCCTTTACAGATTTTTTGAGATGTTAACTAATACCAAAAGTACCATAGTCAACATACTCAACATTATGAGATACATTGAGATATCTAGGAATATACTCTCGCATCGTAGGCACTCCTCGGACAGATCGCATCGAATTGATCAGTTTGTGGTAAAAGATCCATTCTACGTGCAATAATTAGGTTTGCGACGTACCGTTCCTTTGAAATGTAATATTTTTAATCAGTGTTTGGGTTTTCATTGAAGATTTATAAAGAAGACCGATGCGTCCACTGACCCGTTTGGTGTCATGGGCATCTAAAAGAAGTTGTTTCGGCGTACCGACACTACGTATACGATTCTATACTATTACAATGATACATTTGCGTCGTCCATCTGCGCCAATACATTGCGTTTTGTTCCTCTCCGTGGCCGACTATAATGTAAAACTCAGATTACTCGTTTTTATTAGGTAGAATAAAAACATGGTTGTCGACGGAAAATTCGAGCAATGACAACAAATGGGTACCTACTCTCCTTGTTTCTATGTATTGCCAAGTTGTTCCAACTCTCGGGGTCTCATTGTGACCGCTAATCACACACACACACACTTACCTACCCTAGTGAGGTACAAAGAGGCGCATAATACATCTCAAGCAAAGTACCCTTGGGCTCTTCCTGAGGCAAGCAGCCACTCACTTATAGTGGTACATTAACACATAACCATAAATAAGTGTTATTTATTTCTACCGTTAGTAATCAACCGCTGAATAATAAATACCTAATTGTAACCGCAGACAAGATGCAAATAAAAAATTAAACAATTTAGGCATAAAATAGCCAAATCTATCAGGCTTCGCTAAGTATTATGATCATTGTAAATAAAGCGTAAACATGTATATTTCTATAAATTAATGTTACCTATATAGTTAGGAGATTTTCTAATAATTAAGGCTTGAAAAAACTTTTCAAAGTTATGTGCGTTATGAGAAGTTATTATAAGTTAATTATCACTTGCTTAAACGGAGAAGGAAAATATCGTGAGGAAAGCTGCACCTGAATGGACGCGGTGGACTTTGGCTTGATCTTTCTCCTAATTCTGAGAAGAGACCCGTGCCCAGCAGTGGAACAGTAATGGGTTGATGATGGTGATGATGATTATGAAGGCTTGATTCGGTATTATATTGTAGAACTACATATCTCGTTTTAGATGAAATGGCTCTCGAAACCCACTTAATGACTGAAGTGAAGGTGAGGAGCGTGGCAGACGCAGCGGCCCTTTGTGCGGCGCGGCCCCGGGCGGCCGCGGTGCGTGGGCCATTATGTGGGTCAATTGTCACGACCAGGCGGACAGTGTTCAGTGTTCAATGCATTACAATAACCAGAGTGCCCGAACAACCTGTCCGTACGTACAAGTATTAAACAACTCATTCCAAGTTATAATTAAAAACATACGTACTTGATTAATTATTATTTATTTTTATAGAAAGAGATATGGTGGTGGTGCCCCCGGTGTCAAAGCATATGCGGTTCTACCGAAGTTTTCTTGTTGCGTGATTCAGAAAACTATGTAGGTGTATCACATATTATTATAACCTTCGCGGGTAGAAGTGCAACAACTATAGTCGTCACAAACAGACACATGCGCCATCCTAATGTCATTAATGTCTTATACTAACTTTTCAGTAGGCAGTCTACGACCTGTCCCTGTAGTTCCGGGACCAGAATAGGGCTACGGTATCCCCTGCCTGTCGTAAGAGGCGAAAAGGGGGCTTCCGGGGTTGCGGACGGCAAGAGTGGGAGCTCGAACCGCCCGGCCCGCAACCCCGGGATGGATGGCGGTATGTGTGGTCGCATACCGTCGTGAACACCAGATGGTGTGGTGAGTTTCAAGCTCACCTGGACAGAGCCCGACGGGGCAACGCGCCAAGCCGACTCCGGTTGCGTCCCGTAGGAGATCCCAGAATCCTCTACGCAGCACCGAGGACGGCCACCGGGGGGGTTTTTGTGCGGTAAGAATCCCACATATATACCCGTGCTGCTCCCGCGGCATAGGGTACCTTTTGAAGGTTTCCCCCTCGTAAACAAAAAAAAGGCAGTTTACGACCACGTGACGGGTAGATATTGCGACTTCATCATTAAAGGTGGTAGAACCCTTTGTGGTTCGACTCCGGTGGCACCACCGCCACACCTATTTCTACCTAATAACAGCAGTGTTAAGCGCTGCTGTGTTCCGGTTTGAAGGGTGTGGTAAGGGAGACAGACTTTATCGAGGCGTTCCAGCTTAGTCCTCAGGAGTAGCGGCGCATCTGTGGCCGACCTCAGGTAGGAATATCTAATCCTATCTGGGGTTGATTACAGGTGTCCATGGGCAGCAGTACTCACTTACCATCAGGTGGACTGCATGCTCGTCTGCTACTCTTATATTATAAAAAAAAAAAAAAAAAAAAAAAAAAAAAAAAACTTCAAAACATTCGAAAGAAACCATAATCGATGAACTTTCAAATAATTGAAACTTAGGGTGGGTTGCATCGAAAGCCCGGTTGAAGTTTGCGTTAAAGTTAAATATAACAGTAACTTTGACGGTATCAACGGAATGTAAGAATTCTGTGTTGCACCAATTGATTTGTCATTAAAGTCATTTCTGTAGCTGGCACCGCAAGTTTTATTCGAAATTGACAGATAGGGAAGTTGACAAATACAGTAACTTTCGATCGAAATCGAGCGGTTAAAGTTAAGTATTAGTTATGACGTAATTTCAACCTCAACTAAAATGGTGCAACTAATTATTTTTATAACCATGGATTTGACGGTTCGTTAGGCTTCTGTAAATGTTAAAGTTACATGATGCAACCCACCCTTAGAATTACCAATAACTAATTATTTATCCCCTTTTCATCATAACAACAATAAAATAATCAAGACTTTGTTTCTTAGTAAATGATAAAACGAAAAAAAATACTACTTAATTTAGTCTTGTAAACATGATTAAATTTATAAATTACACTAGAATTTATTTTCTTTTCTCCTTTTTTATTAAATATTTAGATGATTTAGAAAAATATTAAATAATTATTCTGTATACAAAATATTAAGTGATCTATACAATACGATGTGGGGTTGTAATCGATTTGTCGTAAAAATCGGTTTCTTTGGTTATCGATTTGTATGTCTTAGAGCCCTAGCGATGACATGTGTCAAAATAGGCCTATTAAATTGTGACGACTATAATAGGTATATTGTGAAATTAATAATTTTGAAAGCTCTGACTGAAGAATAAATTTCGAATGTGATTATTTTTTTTAAATATCTCATGAGGCGGCCAGTATCTCAGCAACATTAAAACTTCTCTCTAGCAATTACCAGCAACTTATGTTGGCAGTAGTGGAAGACTCTTTTGTCGTCAGATATTATCATATGGTTTCCAAATATTTATCGAAAATATTTCTGCTCTAGTAAGTATATTTAAAATGAACAATTCCCTAATTAAAGAAATAATCGGCTAAGGTTTTTTATCAAGCTCCCGACCGAGACCTACGTAGCTTCACTTAGGAGATTGGCTGAGATTAACATGTATATAATAATACTCTATGGCTGAGATCATACACAAATCGCGGAGCTTTGCGCGTAACATATTCACATAAAACACACGACATACAATTTAAGTATAATCTCTTTCAGGTTAAAAAATAATACGCAGTAAGGCTATCAAGCAGACGATTGTTTATCGCACATCATTCCATCGTCCTGGATAATGCATTCTCCGGCATAAAGCAGGAAGGCAGTTAGCGCGCCGCGCCGCGCCAGCCAGCGCTCCGCACACGATTGCGGCGACGATAAAATCAATGCTACGCTACCATTTAGAACAACTGCGTAAAAACCAGAACATCACGTACACGTAACCGATTATCATTCGGCATGGCCGACTGGACTAATGTGAAAACCATTCATTTAATTAAATCATTCGCTGTGGAAAAATGCTATTAGCGGAA
This sequence comes from Epargyreus clarus clarus, assembly GCA_014595695.2. Taxonomy (NCBI): domain Eukaryota; kingdom Metazoa; phylum Arthropoda; class Insecta; order Lepidoptera; family Hesperiidae; genus Epargyreus; species Epargyreus clarus. The sequence goes on from JACTTY020000029.1 coordinate 11,963, forward strand.
GGACTATGGACATTTAAATATTAATAAATTGATTTAATAAATCAGATTAAATTTATGAGTAATTTGAAATTTTCGTAAATTTATCTGTCGACAGAGGTAAAAATAGACAGTCTCGTATGAACAATAAAAGTAGGTCCAGATCCATATCTTAATGGAAATGTTTTTTTTTTTATCCTGGAAACGAAATCCCGGTTTCTTGCAGAATAGGTGTAGGTAATAATGGTACCTTAACCGTAATATTCACTATATTTACGGAATCATAAAAATGGTGAATGTTACATAAATCAGCTATAGAACAATTTAATACTTATAGATGTACTTTAAAGGTTTTAAAAAAAGGTATACTTTAAATCTATATTCGATATCTTTAGTGAAATAATTCAAAAAACGAATTTCAAGAGAAAACCAAAATCCATTATTCCGCATTCCTACAGAGATTTTCTGAAATCCTAAAAATCCCGATATCGCAAAATCTCAAATACTATATAAGACAAGGGGTTTTGGATATTCAACTGTCCCTCAAATTCGATACTAAGTGCCTACTGTCCCCCATGAGCATCTGTAATCAACACCAGACAAGATTATAGTCCTATCTGAGGTTGGTCACAGACGCTTTACTACCCCCTAAGAATTAAGTTGGAATACCATAGGTAAGTATTACAACCTTTACTAAGAACATATTACTACTCTTACAACCCTTCTCTTCAAATCGGAATGCAACAACGCTTAATACAGCTGCTCTACATGAAGACTTAGGATAACTCCCAACATGATAACGCGCATATGAATCAGCTTGGCCCGGATCTGGGGTATTCTAGGGGGAGGCAAAAAGGGGCACCTGTCACAGTCAATGCTATAAGATCGTGTTTGAAAAACTCTTGAAGAAATGTTGGTGTACACTTAGCGTCATTAAGCAGTTAACTAATCTAACGCTGTGATATTTTTGTTTGGCAGCGTCATCTTAGCTTATCTTAGGATCATGAGATCCTCAATCAAGATTTGATTTTTACACCCCAATAATGTGTTTAGAAAGATAAATCGTAATCAATAAAGTTTAAATGCATTATGATCTTTTTTTTAATTTATGTGTCTTCATGGTACGAGTATTATGTACAACGACCTTTTTTCCGACAACTTGTCGTAATACAGATTAGTTTGTGGTTCTGGCAGATGCCCGTCAGCCCAGTATCTACCTAACTACGATGGTGCGGAGTGGTCTGACCGTCTACCGTGTGGTGGAAAATAATGAAAAAGTGTACAAAAATACGAGTAGAATAGTAAAACGAATTAGTTAAATGAGATAGTCTGCTACAAATGAAGCTGTTACTACTGCTGTATTTAGTAGGTGATTGGCCAGAAGAAACCGGCGTAGAAAAAACGCTGGGATCTAAGGATTCAAGATCTTGACCGTACTGCCAACTTAAAATTACTTATTAGTTTGAAGCTTGTTTTTCTTTAAAAGTTTATAATTATACCAGTTGACCGACCCGGAAAAAGAACTATACGTATGATGCTTATTTATCACTACACATTACTTTTAATCGACCAACACTGTCTATCTTAATTATATCGTTATCCGCATGCATTAGCAAAATATGTCAGTGTCAGTTAAAGCGGGAGTTGCGAAGACTCACGTCTTTCTCCCACTGCAGATGGTAAGGTATCTCGTTGCCGAAAGGGAAGTCAAGGTGGCAGTTCATGACGGCATACCCGCCGACGCTAGCGCGCAGGCGCTCGGCCTCCAGCGGCAGCAGCGCGGCGGCCGCGGCGGCCAGCAGCGCCAGCGCCGCGCCCGCCGCCCGCCCGCCGCGCGCCGCCCGCCCCGCACTCGCCCACCCGCGCATCGTGCCGCGACTCGTTCGCACTTCGCGACAATCGCGACCTGTCGGGAGCGACGCGCGCGCCCAATTGACCGCTCCTAGGAGCCGCTCTAATAGACTTAACCTCAACGGATTACCGCGTGAGTAATCCCGCCGCGGCCACCTGCCGGCCGCACCCCGCGCGCCGCGCCCGCACCCCGCTGCCACGAACAAAGCGCGACGAGCAGGAAACGCCGCTAATGCCAGCATTTAGCGCTCCTCTGGACTCTTTGTTCCCGCTCGCGTATGGGCGCGGGACCGTTTGACTTACGGTCTCGTCTCACGTGTCACTTGTTACGAACTGCCCCAGTACTTGATAAATTACAAAAGTTTTCTACGTCATGTTGGTACTTACATTGCTGAAGATATCCTACCTACTATGCAAACAATTATAGTCTGGCCGCTAAGAAAATGCGTTCCTGATAGATAGTGTCCGAATACTTACCACTTACCTTTGAGATAGCACAGAATTTGCGATGAAAATATTACTACCGATTACTTAAATACATACGCAAAATGTTATTAGAAACTTAAACATATCTTGAAATTAGCACACGAACAAATTAAATACGTTATCAACGAAATATATATTTATAAGGAACACAAACTTTTAGGTCCTTGATAGGGACCTATTCTATTTTCGGATAGATGTCTGTTTACTCTGGAGAATACATTTTACAGATACCTACAGGTGTCATATTCAAATTTGGTTTTATTCTTTGGTTGAAAATATTATTGTTACGTGGTTTCATAAAATTATTTTCAGGGTGTTTTGTTGTTGAACTGCTTGTAGCTTAGCGCTCCTATAACGTTGCTTAAAAATCTTAAATTTGTAACCACAGTGGCGCAGCGTGGGCTCGCGCCGCCCAGGACGAAGTTGAATTCGCCGCCCCCTAAAAAGTGCGAAAAAAACCGTCAGAACCAAAGTCTCTGAAATATCTACAGTGTTACAGAAAGTGGTTTAGTTTTTTGTTGGCGAAAAAAGAAGATCGTCCTATTTATAATTTTGCCTTAACGTGTCGCCTGGGGATGCAAATATCCTAAAATCACTTTTTAAAAATTTCTAAAAGGCGGTGCGTCTTCCTAGCCATTTTGTCGCAGGCGCACCGCACACCGTAGTAGCGAAAACTTTACCCGTCCTATGAACCCACGAAGGATGATTGGAACGAATTCAACTCAAATCTTCTGGTCTAATGCGATCGTACGCTCATTTTGCACGCTCATCTCATGACAGACACCAAAGAAAGGGATCTCTCCCTTTCGGGACGTGACTGATGTTAACACTCGCGCCGGCCGACGTTGCCCCGCCGCGAACGTAATGCTAACGCTTCTCGTGACCGGCAGTCCCGGCACCGAGCGTCCAGAGGAACGCTACTGAGTTTGTTGCTAAGAGTCCCGACATACGCCCTCCGCTCCCCCTTGCAGAAGGGTATCCGTGGCGGTTTCTTGGTGTTAAAAAAAAGGAATTCTATAATTTTTGTCACTTTTCTATGTGAGACACTTATAACACAACTGAAGATTCATGTGGTAGAATCCTTTGTGGTTCGACTCCGGCGGCACCACCGCCACACCTATTTCTACCTAATAACAGCAGTGTTAGGCGCTGCTGTATTCCGGTTTGAAGGGTGTGGTAAGGGAGACAGACTTTTCCGAGGCGTTCCAGCTTAGTCCTCAGGGGTAGCGGCGCATCTGTGGCTGACCTCAGGTAGGAATATCTAATCCTATCTGGGGTTGATTACAGATGTCCATGGGCGGCAGTAGCCACTTACCATCAGGTGGACTGCATGCTCGTCTTCTACTCCTATATTATATTACACTACTGAATGCATAAATTATTTAAGCACTCCCAATTAATTTATCGAAATCGAATCGATCAATCCGAATCGCGTGATGCTCATTGTAGAAACATATATTAATAGCACAAAATAAAAACTAACAGAAGTCAATCTCATGTATGTAACTCATTTCTTATACCTTCGCTCGGCGATCGTGCTAGGGTTGCTTGATGCACTCATACTCCAAACCCACACTAGCCCGCAAAGCGAAAAACCTATTCTACAATATTAAAAAAAAAATAAACATAGTTTTACAATAGAAATGGTTTACACAACAAAGATAAAACACACAAAATTTTACATTTTACAATGTTCAGAATGGAAAACCCTTAATAACTTCTAAACCTAAAAATTCCAAATGATATTAAAGACACAAACAAAAAATCATGTTTTCAACTTACGTAATATTTGGTGGCGTGAATTTACCTTTCAAAAATTTATTTAGGTTCATTTATACTGTATCAAAATAGGAAACTGTTATATAAATCGAGCTTAGACAGCCACTTTAAAACATATTTTTGTCATGATTACCAAAAATATCAAGTCTGGGCTCGGTTCAACAGGAAATACCGACTTACCTCTCTAAAAAATTGGTAGATCAAAAAGAGAAAAATTCAGTTTAATGTTCAATTTAAAGTCAGAAGCGGACTGACAGTCGCGCACGTACGCGCCCGAGTTTCCGCGAGATAACGTGTCGGTGAGCGGTGTTTGTGTGCGTTGCACGAACCCGCTTTGTATGAAGATTGACTTCTATTAGTTTTTATACGTATTCTTGATGGAATTGAATACTACAATTTTTGTACATTAGAAATACAGATATATCTTTACAAAATATAGGCAAACAAGGGGCGACCTTATTGCAAAGTAACTGGCAAAGTGATCTCTGACAGGCAAACTTTAGATAGAAGGAAAAAAGTATCTAGTAAAACAGAAATAAGTGTTCTTGTTGCTTTGGTTCCTAGTCGGCTAAGATGTCATTAGTCTTTTTCTGTATAGATCTCATCTCATCAGTTGAAGTCATGTTGGTATTAAGTAGTTTACTAGAAAACCATATTAAATCTGTCAATTTATGTACCTTAACACAATGTAATTATTATTTTATCATCAATGAAAATAAAACAAGACAATGCCACATAAGTAATTTATATTAAACACATCTTTGTACAATAACATACCTTATCTACGCTTGTATAAAATTTCTTAACAATACATTACACTTTTGGAATATGCACTTAGCACTTAAAATGAAATGGAAATAAAAGGGGAATTACGAGTTACTTAAATACTTCTGGTGGTGGTGGGGGAGGGCACCATTCAGCCCTGCATGATGAGGTGCACAAAGTTCTCATAATTGATGTTGCCCTGCGAGTCCTCCTGCCCCTGCAGGAGCTGCTCCACCTGAAGCAAATGTATTTCTTGAAAACCTTTTAACCCAGCACCCAGGGTGGCCTAGAGTGATCCAATACATATTTGTGTAATATACTGCAAAATTGTGACATATTTAATATAATATGCAGTTAAAAATTATAACAAATTACTGAAATACTTTACTAAGGACATATAAATGACATTCTAATTACCTCCAATTGATTACACCATTAAGCAGGTTGACGGCATTATGAAGGCAATTAAAAATAACTATAATTTTCTTATTATAATACACAAAAACTGAAATAATAAGTGTAAAATAAACCTCATCATCACTAAGCTTCTCCCCAAGAGTGGAGAGGAGGTGACGAAGTTCTGCAGATGATATGAAGCCATTTCCATCCTTGTCAAAGTGCCGCAGACCTTCTATAAAATCATTGGCGGTGTCACCACTGCGGGCCTTGGATATAGCCTGCAAACATGCCACACAACACATATCTTAATACTTTAGCCTTGTGTTTTTATTACGTAGTGAACTCGTTATTTTATTACACTGGTGAACCAGTTGCTGATAAAACTGATAAATAAAACCAGTTAACATCCAAAGCAATTAAGTTACAACTGTTGATAAATCATTAAGTAGGTAACTTTTATAGTTTCTATGAAAGACTTATTAAATAAATTTACCGAAGAACATGTACTATGAAGAATATATACTACAATTTTATACCTGCTTCATATAATTTTACTATGTTAATGTCACAAATATTAAAACTCACTTGGTAAATGGGCAAGAACACCTCAAAGGAAATTCTCTCATCGGGCTTGAGGTGGAGGGTGCACTTCTTGACGTCGGACTCGGTGGGGTTCTGGCCGAGCGCCCGCAGCGCGTCGCCGATCTGCGCGACGTGGATCTTGCCGTCGCCGCGCGAATCGAACAGCTGGAATGCCTCCTGGAACTCTGCAACATGGAAAATACATCTGACGTTTCACCTGGCCGCCTTCGAGACGAACCGCCGAGCCGCAGAGCCACGGCACGGCCGAGGATTACCTTCCACGGAGGTGAGCTTCAGTTTGGTCGGCGGTTCGTACATGAACATGTTGCGCGAGGGACGTATGGCGGCGTACTACGCGCCGCGAGGTCGATCGCACACCCGGTCAGATATGTTTTAAAATACAAACCATATAAGGAAACTAGGGCGTTTGCAAAAGGCGACGCTTTCGGTGAGAACGTTGATTGACGTGAGTCAGAGGCCATGCAGCGACCGAGACACGCCGCCTTCGAGGTTCTACTGCGGCCGATAATCAATGGTTAAAAGCAGTTAAATCAATTTAATTAAGTTAAATCAGTTTTTAGTTCGAATGAATCGATAACGCATTCTCTTCTTATGACTCACCAGCCAACTGATCTTCTGAATACCCAGCCTAAAACAAAGAAAAACTTATTATTACAATTTCACTTCAAGCACTTTATATTTCAATCTAAATTTTGCAAATGTACCATTGTCTTGCAATAACTTTTACTCTTATCTTCTAATACTTTGGTAAATAATAAATGTATTTTTTCGTGATAATGTTACACCCGTAACTGTCAAAGCAAGTGTCAAACTCACTTGCAAACATGTGTCAACTTAGCAATAGTCAAAATATTGACTTTTCGTTCTTATATATTGCTCGGAAAAAAATGATAAACAAATGTAGCGTGATTAGTCGATAAAATTGAGCGTATTTTACGTGATAAAAAACACCAAACCTCACTGACCGGATATCCCGTATACACGTTTTTTTAATAGTGTTTTACAGCCATGGCTTCTTGTCTTTTAGCCTAACTTTATTTACTGCACGGGGGCACACTTCCATACAAAATGACTTTTTGTACAGATACTAGCGGCACGTAACCACTTGCCCCGCAAGCTTCAAACTAAAATGGCGACGGGTGACAGTTTTGAGTTAACTGTCAAAATGATGTGTCTGACGTCTGTTGTCAAATGTCCGCAACTTCGTAAATCGTTTCTAATTTGAAAAGTTGGTTTTTCACTTCAGAGAGACACCGTTGCGACAACTGTACATATTTGATACCTCCCACGTAAGTTGTATCTTTAACATCAACTGTAAAGGAGCGTGATTCAAAGATTCACATTGTCACAAATTTTTGTATCTGTCTGAAATTTTGTTAGTAGGTATGTAAATGTAGTTTTGTCTTTGTATCAAAATTGAGAAAGAAAAAAGTATAATGTAAATGTGAATCGTTGGAACACAGTCATTTATAGTTCGTGTTTTGAAGATATAACTTATAATACACCTAATTTTAATACATAATATAATGAATATATAATAGGTATTTTTAGGTATGTATGTAAAACCCATGAATAGTTCTGGGGCAGGCCACTAGGGGCGCTTTAGGAGGGACAAAAAATACGTAGAGTTGCCTCTCTATACTCTATGATTTACTGTCATTCGTATATAGGTTACCAAAGAGTATAGTAACCTATATAGAAAATAGATTACTATACTCTTTGGTTCTGTGCGTGTTGCGGTTTTCGGAAATAGTCACTTGCTGGCAACATCACGTTTCAATAGGGAATATGCATGTAATTTAGATTTTCTTGTTATTTTTTCCTCGGTACTTTATGGTCCTGAAATTACATCTAAACAAGTATTTTTCATTTATTTCGTATTAAATTGATAACAACTTTAATCAAAAATCGTAAATTATGCGAGCGCAATTCAAATTTGCAAAATGCATTGCCATAGGTCGAATCGAAACATGACGTCACGCAGCGTGTAACGATGTTTATCAGCGTCGATACTCATACTTTTTTCAAACATATGCATAGAGTTATATTATTATTTAACATTTTTACTTTTAAAAAATATATATTTTGATAAAATAAATCTTCAAATAAAGCTAACATTTAATATCTACTTGTATTATATATTCGTTTTATACTCATTCATTTAAATTAAATTTTGTATATATTCTTTAAAATTTAAAATTAATTTTTATTCCTTAAAACCTATGTTGTAAAATATGTTAGTACTCAATTTCAGAACGTTAACAACCATTGATCTTGTCGTTCGAAAAAAATGCCGATTGAGCTCGAATGGAACGATGGCGCGGTCGGGTCGGCAACGATTGGTGAACGAAATGTCGAAGGAAGGGAAAATGAAAATGGCAAAATGGTGTTGAAGTCGATAGAAAGGTTAGTGGTTCTTTTCATAATACTATACAATAAGTTATATTTTGTCTCATTTGCGTCTTAATTTTATCTAATTTTGTGTATTTTCGGACAACCGATTACCGTTATCGGGCGAGGCGGGCGACGGCAGCGTTCGGCACGGGCTTTGTTCGCCGAACTCCACGTGCCTTCCGCCATTTAGAGATATTTAGAAGCCAATATGCGTAGATTATCGATTATATTCCAATGCAAACGGGGAGATCAGTACGATAGTTTCGTATCGTGCACAATCTGGAAACATAGATAGAGTAGGGCGCACAATGGCGAGGCGGTGGTGTGGCGGCGCGGTGCGCGGCGTGGTCGGCGGCGATGATGAGTAGTGCTGTGGTGTTGCAGGCTGCAGCCATGGCCGGCGAGTTCGTGGAGGGCTGGTTCGCGGCGCAGGTGCTGGGCGAGGGTGCTTACGGAGAGTGAGTTCGACATATTTCATTGTATTCGACTAAAAGCGAAAAGTCACTTGTTACGTCAAGTGAGAGATTTTCAATTTTTGCAAAGGCATTTTGGATTATATTTTATTAGGTTATGTCGTATATTTCAAAAGTGATTTGTTATAACAACATTACAGTGTTCCTATTTTGGTTTACTGCGTGCAGTCTCGATCGATCGTGTTGTTATCTCTAATGTTGATATACGTAAAACAATAATATTTAGTGTATTCGTGATTTCAATTAAGGTACACTTTGACATTATTCTCATGTTTAAAATATATTTTTTATACCAAAAAATGTCTATACTCTCATCACTAAACTTGAAAAATATGCTGACACCATTGTGGATTACCTTTCACTTTGTATTTTTTGTCCTATTTGAAATGGCACCTTGTTGTATTAGCAATATTGTAGACTTTAAATCCATTAATCCTATTAAATTTACACAAATTATTAGTACTTGCATAATTTTAATACGAATGTCTATCACATAACAGCTAAATTGACATGACTATATAACTATTAAAAACAATACCTTAATTTTGTAATACTACAATTTCATCCCCACTGAATTTTAATTTTTAAATAATAAAATTAAATAGTGTTATATAATAAATGGGGATCGTCTGCATTTGATCTCTAATAACCATTACTAATCAAGTGGCATAATACCATTTATTAAGTTGATCTTAAAATACACATTATACGTCCAATGGCCCATTTATTCACTTTACTTTTTGATTTTAAACCGATTTTAATAATTTTTACATATTTATATGTTCTGGTAAGAGAAATTTATACTTAGTTATAGATTTCATCTCTTGCACGCTTAATAATAATTTAATATAACCTTGGACATTTTTTTATGTAGGCTAAATATCTCATTCTAAATAAGCTCATTCTCCTTCAATCTGAGGTGGAACAACATGTCCATTGCTCTTAGCCTCACTAGAGATCAATAGTATGAAAGCAATGCTTACAATAGGAGGGTAAATGAATAGGTAAACTGTAATTTTAAAACAATTCAAATATGAAGGGTTCGAGCTATAGGGAGGACAAATCGGGAGGTACTGGGAGCTGGAGCGGCAGTGCAATTCGTCTGGCCGGGTGGTGTCGGCGCATGGGCGGCCGGCGGCGGCGGCGGGCGAGCGCGCATCCTTGAAAGTTTATCCACCCCGCGCGGTCACTGCCGCCGCCGTCGCCGCCGCCACCTTGTTTTTCTACAACTCTGTATTTTCGGCGTACATCTTTGCATAATAGCGAGCGCATTATAATACGTATTTGCACTGGCGCTGGATGCGACGCCTCCTGCCGCGGCGCGCTCCGCAGATCCAGATTCCTCGTGTGTCGGCTGTAATCATAGCGTTCTTACCTATTTAGGTACCTGTTTTTTCGTAATATTGTAGTGACCGGAATGTCTTCGAAAACTTAGGTTAACTATGCATCAAATTTATATAACCAAAGGATATTGCATGTATATAACGAATTTATTTGCAATACAACCACAAATAAATAATCTTTATGTAAATCTATATCTATAATTCTATATGCAAATAAATATAACCCAAAAGAAATTGAAATAAGTAATTTTTAAATTGCACGATAACATTAAACCATATTTTATTCTTCCTTGCTCAAAAGGGATAATCAAAGCGTGAACTAAAAATATATATATCTGGTGGTACGGAACCCTCCCCTGCCAGTTCGACTGTTTTCCGAATCATTTTGCTAGTCTACCTTGCCTTATCTTGCTACTTGAAACGCATAAGCAATATTGAAAGTCGTATGCTCCTACGCTAATATGAGTATTACATGAAACGTAATATTGGCCCATTGGAACTCTATGTCTTACGCGATAGTTGCTGAAGCTACCATCTTGTAACTTAAAATAGTGAATAGTTACTGATGTTGCCAATCAGGCGTCCAATTTGTTGTGAGAACCAACGACGGTACGGAGTCGATACGCATCTGCATGGATCCATGGGTTATTGAATAGTCGCCGAGCACTTTGTCAGCTGATTTTATAGTCGCGTTAACGACTATTATCGCTAGAACCACCATCTAATGGCAATAACTACTTAAATATTTAACGTAACGTAATTATTCCAATTATTTTATCATTCGGGAATGACTATAAAAGTATAAATACAATAAAAAAGGTTACTTATACCAAAATATTCGTGTTTCATCCGTCAAGTGTCTGCTATAAATTAAGACTTAAATATATACATAATTGCGTATGTACGTGTTTCGACTTTTAACTTTATGCCCAACTATACTGAAATTAGATATTATATTAAGATTAAATGTTTCCATGAAAATACCTAATATTTATTTACATATAATACATGCTTTAACTTTTAAGTATTTAATTAGCGACGCGGTATTGTTGGCGTATATTCTTCGATAAATTCGTTACATGAAGATGAATGCGGGCATAACGCACTAAGGTCCGAAACCTCGAAATTACTTAGCCGTCGATATGTTCGAATGCATCATCGTTATTAACTAACCCAAAAGTTTTATACGCGCAGGCTATTAATGATTTATAATTGAATATTTAAAAAGTAAACAAAATCACTAAGAATACATAACCGCCTTAAAAAAATATAAACGAAAGACTTACATAGCCTAAGTGAATGCAGCGGAAGTGAGCATTATAATATGGACAAAAAATTAATAACTGAATAAATATCGTCATTTTCATATTATACATTTATGAAACAAAACTTACAACATAATCATATCTCGTAGTAAAGTACCGTGTGTCTCGACCGATCGGTTCGGTCGTGTGTTCGGGAGCACGAGACGTTGAGCGTGTGCGGTGCGTGCGCAGGGTGCGGCTGCTGGTGCAGGCGCGCACGGGCGCGTGCGTGGCGCTGAAGGCGGTGCGCGCGGGGCGGCGAGGGCGCGCGCGAGGCGGCGCTGCACCGCGCGCTGCGCCACCCGCACGTGCTGCGCTGCTACGGCGAGCGCGACCACCGCCACCTGCACTACCTCTTCCTGGAGTACGCGCAGGGCGGCGAGCTTTTCGACCGGATAGGCGAGTGGTTCCAGTCTTCTTTTTTGCTTTTTTTGTTGATAAATTTTTATTCATCCATTTTTAAACTAAATTTATTTATTTTTGTTAATATTACCGAACGTATGTGAGATCGACCAGATAACCACTTACCATTTCTGCACATGCATGTTTGTTATCCACTTTAAAAAAGAAATCCTATGTGAAATTTATTTATTGCAAATTAGTAATTCCTGGGAACTAAACTGAAACTTTTCGTTTATTTGGTACCTCTGGGTAAAACTGATGGTAAAACTGAATTCGTCTGGTAAACCACCATCATCAATGGTGAACTATAAAACTTAAACTACTCGGTATTAAATAAAATTGGAGTATATTATGTAACTTTGTAACAAATTAAAGAAAATAGAGAGGTACCCAATCTATGTCTGGTCAGACTCCCTGCTACCTCAAATACGAAATTGAAACACCTTGTACCTTACTGCCTTAACCTTGTAGAAAATAAATAAAGAATCTCAGTCAGTCGCTTGCTTATGGCATTAAAATAAATAAAATAGCCTTTATTACTGAGAATATACATAAACTAATATAACAAAAGGTTTTACATCTTTTCGATTTAAAATAAACAATAAAATATTTAACAAATAACCTCTTATATCAGGTCTCTTAACTCAGTTTGCCTCCTGGCAAAGGCCTCTAATTCTTTCCACTGAGCCCTGTCTCTTGTGACTCTCCTCCAGTACGGTCCCGCTGTCTTTCTAATTTCATCTTCCCATCTGCAATATTGCTTACCTCTTCCTTCCTTTCTTTTGGAATCTCTGGGGTACCAATCTGTGATTTCCTTACTCCACTTTTCCTCTTTAGAGTGCATCAAATGGCCAGTCCAAAATGGCTGTAAATTTGTTTTTTTTTTTTTTTTGTCTTATATCGATATTCCTAACTCTATCACTTTTTCTGAGGCCAAGAAGGTGGTACTAATTACTACTAATCTTAAGGAGCTTCTCACTATTCGATGATTAGTATTGAAGTTAAAGGTTTGAATAACTTCAGTGTTTGTAAATGCTTTCCCAAAAGTTGGTAATCACATAATCAATTTCATTTCTATGTCTTGTGGGGGAAATCCATGTCCATTTATTGGTAGGTTTTTTATAAAACATAGTAACCTCCCCCGTACCAAAAATTATTAAATTACGCTGTCTAGCTTGCTTTTCTAAGAAGTATAACCGACGCTCTTGATTTTCCATTTTTTCATGTAAAACATTATACTTGTCTTCTAATACTGTAAATTTTTCTTCAATTGAGCTTCTGAGGTTAGTAATAATTTCTTCTTTTATAACTTTCTTTTGTTTGTTTTGTTTTTTTTGTTCATTTTTTATTTCGTTCATATCATATTGTGTTTTTTCCAATATCTATTTTAGTTCTTCCATTTTTTACTCGTGCTACTCTCCAATAGATGGCGCTGCTCAAACAGATTTCGCGTGCTTAAAGGTAAAAGGGCCTATAGCTAAGGGTTAATAGGGATTTATGCTGAAAGGGCACATAAAAAAATTTAATTCGGTTTGAAATTATCTGAACGTAAAAATTTTTTACGTTTCAGATAATTTCAAACCGAACTAAAAATTTTTAAATTTAAGTGCCCTTTCAGCATAAATCCCTATTAACCCTTAGCTATAGGCCCTTTTACCTTTAAGCACGCGATTTAATCTATGCTCCTGTAGTATTTCTTCTACTCGTTGATAGATGGCGCTGTATCTAATATATGGTTAAGAATTCGTATTTTTAAATACCGTTTGAGGTTATAAAGATAAACTGTTTTCCTTTCTCTTTTTTCAGCACAATATCATGAAAATTATTTTCCACTGCACTTATGGTTTCCGTTTGTTATGATTTTGGTGCTTACTGAACAATATTTCCAATTATTTCTCGTGCAATAGCTTGGATGTATTTGTCGTATTTATGACACTTATTCGCACTTTTACTTTGGATGAATGTATTTATTATATAGTTTTTCACTTTCTTTCAATATAAAACTTGTATTCGTATCGTTTTTAGCACTATTTTCACTGTAATTGAATTTATAACGTGAGTTGCACTTAAGATGTCACCACCGCTACTGTGGCGCCCTCTCTCCATGCTTATGGCATTACCAAAGGTTAAATATAAATAATAAATAAGGCTACAGAACGTGAATCCAACAATAACACGGAATGACAATGCCAACTGATTCACAGCTAATATTACCTTATTTAAATTGAATTTGGAGCAAACGAAACTAAGAACAACAACATAATAAGATCGTTTGGTGGGTGGCAGACCTCATCAATGGTCCGTTATTGTGATACAGAGCCGGACGTGGGCATGCCGGAGAAGGAGGCGCGGCGCTACTGGCGGCAGACGCTGGAGGGGCTCGCGTACCTGCACGGCCGCGGCGTGGCGCACCGCGACATCAGCCCCGAAAACCTGCTGCTCGACGAACACGATCAGATTAAAATATCAGACTTCGGCATGGCCACGCTCTTCAGGTGAGGTACGTGACGATCGCCGCGACGAGACGTCGGCTCGGCGGATGCGAGGCGGGTGGCTGACGCGTGCGGCGTGTTGCAGGCACGGCGCGCGCGGAGCGGCCTGCCTGGGCTCGCGCGTGTGCGCACGCTGCCCTACGCCGCGCCCGAGGCTGCTGGGCGCCGCCGCCGCGCCCTAACCGCCGCGCCGCCCGCCGACGTGTGGGGCCGCCGCCGTCGAATGCTGCTCGCCATCGCCTAAGGCCGGAGGTGAGCCGGGAACGCGATTATTTATATATGATTGAAAGTCTGTAAAGACTGTTTTTTAGCTGTTTCCGCTTCTGTTTTTTATTTTCTTCGTTCTCATGCCGCGATGTGTGACCTCGGCACCGTAGTGTTCGGTTGGCTTGTGCGGCAACGTGCGAGGCGGCGACGGCCGGGCGCGGCTCGTCTCTTTGGTATCCTAGCTGTAGGAGTGATTGCAGCCCTAAAGTTACGGTACCGAAGTTACGAGTCGCGCCATTCGCTCCGAGTTGCAATCGTTTTTATCGTCGCTCGGTAAGCTTGCTTGATTTATTTTTCATTTTGCTTGTTTTTTTTATTTTTATCTGTCCATTTTTTGCATACTTTGCCACTTAAGCTTACTTTTTCAACAAAAATAACAATTTATTTATTAGAACTTCCGGTGCAGTAAAGTAGTTTACTTTTTTTTTTTAAATTTTATTTTGCCACAGCCGAAAGTAACCATACAATTTTGTGTTCATGAATGAGACTATGAATTCATATCGAGTATTATAAGAGTATTATTATATATACGGTGAGTCGTAACTCTCATTTCGCCCCGTGGCGAGTAGACCGTTCGTCGGTCTCGTCGATGTGGAGTATCTCGAAGGAGTCTCGACGGGACTCGTCCTCGCACATAGATCCACGAGCATTTAAAGAGCAAACGTGGCGCGTGTTGCAGAGTTGCCCTGGGAGCGCGCGCACGAGAGCGAGCCGCGCTTCGTGGCGTGGAGGCCAGTGGGCGGAGGGCGCGGAGGCGGCGGAGGCGCCGCGCGGGCCGTGGCGCAAGCTGCGCGGCGGCGCGCGGGCGCTGCTGCGGCGCGCGCTGCAGCCGCCGCCGCGCGCCGCGCCGCGCTGCCCGCGCTGCTGCAGCACCGCTGGCTGCGCGACGGTGAGCCCGCGCCGGCGCCGCTTTGTCTCTTGCAGGGCGCCCCGCCGCCCGCCGGCGACGACTGTCGCGCCGTGTCAGGTACTAGGTGACTCTGAGTGGATCGGGTCTCAGAGCTGCCTCGTGCCTCAGCACGGCGCGCGGGGACGCGGCGCGAGCGGCGCTCCGGCCGGCGAGGAAGCTCCGCCCGGTGTGGTCCTTTGGCGATTTAGCTCCATGACGTGATTGAAAGCTCATAAAGCTAGATTACCAAAGCATCACGCCGCGGCATGACTCGACGATGAAGCCTACGTTTGAACGTCTGAACGCCGAGAATAGAAGACATCATAGGGTAAAACTTGATGTGATTAACTTAATGTAAAAAAATATAAATTTGTGTATTCCAAATATGTTTTTTTTTTTTTCAGTAAATAAACTTCTGGATAATTCTATCTAGCCTGACTCTACAGGATCATCCATAACTAGTCCTCCAAATTCATTATTAAACTGTGTATCTCCAACTATATAAGGGGTCATCCATAGATGATGTCATCCATAGATGATTTCATTCATTATTTTGAAAGATCAGTTATCTTAAATTGAATTTCATATTTTTATGCATTCAATCCTAATTAATTTTATAGTAAATCACATTTCAATACAGATAACCATCTAACTCACGTTCAAATGCTATACAATATATACATATGTATATTTGTAAATAATCAGAAACAAGTTCCAGAAGGTTAATGATGAAATAATTTATTTGTAATGTTCTTCATGTATGGTCTCTGCTATTTATTCTATGATTACCTTACATCAATGATCTTATTGACTTTAGTGACACCTGCATCACTCGCAGATGAATTTTGTATAAAAATGTATATGGAATTTTTGCAACATATTACTCAGTGTTATTCAATGGAGTTCCTTAAAATTGATCGATCTTCCTATGGTGCGCACAGAGGACGCGGCGGTGGCGGCGCGCGTGTGGAGCTCGCAGCCAGCGCGCGGCGCGGGCGGTGACGCGGCGGGTGACGCAGGCGGTGACGCGGTGGACGGCGCGGCCGCGGGCGTGGGCGCGCTCAGCGCCGCCGATGGACGCGCTGCTCAGCCACTCGCAGCCCGCGCACGCCGACGACCTGCTGCTGGCCACGCCGCCCGACGCCGCGCTCGGCACGCAGCAGGTGAGGCCGCGAACCCCTCCTTTTATTGGCCCATCTCCGAGGACAAATTGCTATTTTTCAAGAGTAAAGTTTAATGTTGCCGGCGTTTATAAGTTTATAACTCTAAGATTTGATGTGTTCATTTTTACATGGGCGCGGCAGGGTGTTCTGGCGCGGCTGGTCCGTCGCATGACGCGCGTGTGGCTGCACTGCGATGAGGCGGCGGCCGTGCAAGCGCTCGTGACCGTCCTGCAGCAGAAGGGCTACGTGTGGCGACATCTCCAGCCGCGACTCGTAAGTTTTATATGCCACCTGTGCCTTTATATGCCACATGTGCAGATACGTACATACAGAACAAAATTGTAAATTTATCGTTGAGTATCGTGATATAAAAAGAAGCAAATTTTGCTATCGGGAAATCAAATAGGTCACCCGGTGGGAGCCCGTCACTTATAAACTTCCGTGATAGGATCCAAATAGGATTGGATTTTAAGATGTGAAATATCTTAAGTCACGCTATTTTAAAGTTGTAAGATCGAGAGAGAAATGCCTCATGTTTTTCTGCGTCCTCACTAACGCGATCTCACAAACGTTCAGCTGGCGATCGAGAGCAGCTGCGGCGTGCGCATGCGCGCGTCGGCGGCGGCGGGCGCGGGCGCGGCGCGCTCGCTGCTGGAGTTCCGGCGCTCGCGCGGCTGGGCTCGCCTTCAAGCGCCGCTACCTGGAGCTGCGCGCCGCGCTGGCGCCGCTCGCCGCGCCGCCGCCCGCCGCGCCGCTGCCCATGGACACGCTGCCGTGATGGTGCCCGACGACTGGCAATGACTGCATTTATTGTGATACCTGGCCTAGCAGCACCCCCCACCCCCCACCCAACAACACCCCCCACAAAAACCCCCCACCACCCCCCCCCACCCCCCCCACCCCCCCCCCCCCCCCCCCCCCCTTACCAATCCCAGTAAACTGGTGCATTATAAATGTAATTTTCAATATTGGTTATACATTATTACTACTGAGATATCGATTAATATAAATTTAAAGCTTTTTCACTGTATCTTACATATTGGGACCAAAGGTGCATATTATTTAATAAGGTGTTTTTATAAGCTGAATTACAAAATAAAAGTAATTATATTTCCTTGTATTATTTTACCTAATACGATACTATACGATATATCAAGTTCTACTTTAAAACATACTTTACCAAAATTTTAAATCAATTTAGTATATCTTTTGTCAGCTAATGCTACCAGATTTGACATTAGGATTCGATAAATGAAATCATGGAACGCTGTGATTCCTTTTTTATAATATAGGAGTAGCAGACGAGCATGCAGTCCACCTGATAGTAAGTGGGTACTTGTCGCCCATGGATATCTAATCAACCCAAGATACGATTAGATATTCCTAACTGAGGTCGGCCATATGTACGCCGCGCTACCCCTGAGCATTAAAGCCTTGTATTAATTAGGCAAAATTTGTTTATAAACAGTGTTTATCGATGTTTCATCATCTCTGTTATATATTGGCCTTAATCACCATGGTTAGGCATTCGCCTTATACAAAATTATGAAGAAGACATCCGATCCTGCACCGCCGCCGTGCCGTGGGAACGCTGACGCCTCACCACCGCTCCGTTTTCATCGTATAGTCCCGAACGTGGGAATTCACTCTGGGTGTTAACATTGCCCCAGCAAGTCACCATTTTAGGTTAGGTAGTTATAATTTACATTTAATGAAACCTTGTAATATTCGGTTTAAAATAAATATTGTATAATAAGTCATTTCGGTCTTTATCCTGGCTGCTGCATCCCGACGCAATACATAACTTCTATGAAAACAGTTTATAAACAAAGGTGATGAAACATTGTTTGTGAAACATGTTGCTGTGCTCTCCACGTTGAATGGGGAGCAAGACGAAACAGTTTATAAACAGCAGTTTACAGATGTGGACGCGTGTTGCGCTTGTTTATAATCGCTAGTTCAGACATGGCGGAATCCGTGCGGATGCAAATCGCGCGTGTCTAAACGCAAGTGTTCAGACAGACGCGGATGTAAATGCGGAGTGCCGTAATCCGCATAGAGTGACAGCGTTCTAGTCCAATCATGGAAGTCGAAGAAGCAATATGTGTGTACTTGTTGCTCCGTATAAAAAGAAAGAGAAGAAAGAAACGGCAGTATGGGTGCATCCAAATTAACGTGATCGGCTCACCCATGGTCAGTTTCTGACTTTATATCCAAAATTAAGAAGTTTTGAACCAAAATTCTTTAATTATTTGAGAATGTCGATAAATTCATTTGATGAATTATTAGAAATGATCAGTGAACAAATTGCATCTAATGATACCCATATCGGTCAAGCGTGGCCCCAGAAGAAAAACTCGTGATTACATTAAGGTAAGATATTATTTTATACATCAGAATATATGTTTTGTACTATAGAAGACTGTGAGTCGTCAGTGCTATTGCATGATAAAGGCGATGGAGACTCTCCTGGTACGATTGTTAGAATATCCTGTAAAATATCCTTGTGGGTTTGAATATTGTTGGTTTTGCCAAATACTTCATTAGGCGTGTTCTGCTGGCTCGTGATATGAATAGGCGTGGTAATTTCTGCCCTTTCTGTATACCTGGAGTAATTCAATTTTAGTAGCCAAACGCTTATTTTCTGGAACTTTTTTTAACTCTTTATACAATGACATCCAAAAAAGCTTATCATCATCTTGCTTTGACATACTTTCTTGTAATGTCTCTGTATTTACCTGATTCATGCTATTTTCTAATAGTAGCCAATCGCTCTTCTGAAGTAATTTTAGTCTTCTTCCTTTTATTGGGTACTGGTTGTATTTCACGTGCATTAACAAAATTATCTTGGTTTTGGTCAATGTTTTGAATTCCTTCATTTTTGGCTTCATGTATGTTTGATGTCGTTTCTTTGTTTTCTACTGTCTTCTGAAGAAAAGAAAGCCGGTCAAAATACATGTATTTTGAACCTTTACATGCACCAGAACCAGAAGGAATTGATTTGCCTTTCTTGAATTCCTTATTATAAGCATCCCGTATATTCTTCCACTTTTTTTGTAAAGTTACACCTGGAACAGAAATCAGTATTTTTAACAAAATTGTAGACTTATAAATACAGGAGCGGTCAAATAATTGAAGACACTCAAAAATTTGAAAAATTTAAAATAAAATAATTGACACTCATTATTTTAAACTAGCTGGTGCCCGCGACTTATAATTAATAAATGAAAAGTTTGCAACTTTTTTAACAAAACGATACAGATCAAGATTATATTGTTTCAGATATCTGGGTACTGGTTGTTCCTTTGGAGAACTGCATTACAACTTTCGTCTTGGCAAATCTACAATTACAGGAATTGTCCGTGAAGTATGTGAAGCTCTGTGGGAAAAAGTCGCAAAAAATGTCATGCCTGAACCCAGCGAAGATATATGGAAGAAAATAGCTACAGATTTTGAAAAATATGCAAATTTCCCCAATTGCATTGGCGCCATAGATGGCAAGCATATAAGGATTACAAAACCCAATGATTCTGGATCTTTGTATTATAATTACAAAACTTTTTTTTCCATAGTGCTGTTGGCACTTTGTGATAGTAACTATTGTTTTTCTTTCATAGATATTGGATCATATGGAAAAAGTAGTGATTCTGCAATTTTTAAAAATTCGGTATTTTATAAAAGATTAATAGAAAAGTCATTACACATACCAAAACCTAAACCAATATCTAACACAGATCCTACGCCATTGCCATACGTCATAGTTGGCGATGAAGCGTTTGGTTTATCCGAAACTGTAATGCGACCCTATGCAGGTAGAGGGCTATCATACGAAAAAAATATATTTAATTACAGGTTATCAAGAGCTCGACGTTATATTGAATGCACTTTTGGAATTCTGGCAAACAAGTGGCGCATTTTTCATAGGCCTATAAACGTTAATATAGACTTTGCCGAAGACATAATAAAGGCCTGTTGTGTACACAATTTTGTTAGAACTAGAGATGGTATACAGTTTGAAGATACTTTATATACTGGGCCAATGAGTAATCTTAATACATTACATGCAGGAAGGGGTACACCGTCATCATTAAATATTAGAGACAAATATGCTAATTACTTTGTAAATGAGGGTCGTGTAGAATGGCAAGACACAAAATATAAAAACTTGAGAGGTGTCAAGGGACACCCGGATAGAACGAAGTTGACCTCACTGGAGGCGAGTACTAGAGGCGAGTAGCGAGGCGTGGTGTTTGCGTGCGTGAGAATCGTGAGATTTTTTTCCGTCTAGCCCCCTTTCACAACGCGCGATAAGGAACTTCGTTCCAAAATTAAAATTTGTTACAGTTCGCGCCAAATAACTAAACTCAAGATGGCGTCGCGTCGGTTGCACATAGTCACTAGCTACTCCGTTACTATGCTAACGTGATATTTTTCCCGCGCCCGATACTTACCTCCAATCACAATAACAACATTTTTATATAGTTTAGTTATTTGGGGTGGACTGTCAATTACAAAATATGTAAACTACCCTGATAAATGTAAAATTAAATACATACTGACCAAAAAGAACCTTTTTTTCCAAAGAATCCTCATTTTCTCCAAAAATATCCACCAGCTCCTGCCAAGCTCCGTTTCTAATAATTTTATTGGAATATTCTGCACATTGGATGTCCCACAAAGCAGGTCTCTTTTCCACCTCATCGATGAATAGCTCGGTGTCGAAGCGATCCATTGTCACCGTCCGATACGCGCGGCTTCCGCAGAGCAACTGAACGCGCTCTAGGTACGTCAAGTAAATAGATCCGAGCGGCAACCGCGCGAATTCATTTTCTAGCGGTTGAGTGGCGGTAGCCGCGCGGTTTGTCAATCCGCGCGGACAGGTATGAACGAATTTATAGGCGCTAATGTAA
This sequence comes from Epargyreus clarus clarus, assembly GCA_014595695.2. Lineage (NCBI taxonomy): Eukaryota > Metazoa > Arthropoda > Insecta > Lepidoptera > Hesperiidae > Epargyreus > Epargyreus clarus. Next base: position 33,459 of record JACTTY020000029.1, read on the forward strand.
ATAAGATCCGCGCGGTCTAACCGCGCGATTTGCATCCGCACGGATTCCGCCATGTCTGAACTAGCTCTAAACATGGAAATAGTGTGGTCCAATGACCAGATTTCAATGCTCATAGAGCTTTATCAACAGTATAATATACTTTGGGATGTCTCAATTAAAGAATATAAAAATAAATTTAAAAAATGATGTTTGGGCCGATATTGCTGCAGAATTGAATATTTCGCAAAAGAAGGTAGACACAAATATGCATATTTTACGCTCACAATATTCCCCAGAAAATAAAAAACTGGTGTACTATGATTAATATGATCGAATGTATTGAGTAGTTAGTAATAAATCAGGACTCGAAGATTACGATCGCTTATTTTACTCGAACCTTAAGCATCTTACATTACAAAACATTTTTTTTTCTATTAACACTTATAAATTATTACGTAAGCACAGCATCACTACCTCCTCGGGCAACATCCTAGCAACATCCGACAAGTGTAGACTAGCGATGGACGATTGTTCTAAAAAAAATCAATCGACAATCGACGGAATCAACAATCGATTGTCGATATATTCGTAGTAACGAAAAACAATCGACGTTAGAATAACAATCGACGTTCGAATAACAATCAACATTCGAATAACAATCGACGTTCGAATAAAAATCGACCTTGGAATAACAATCGACGACCGAATATAAATTATACCGCGCGGCCACATGCGTGTGCCGAGGAAAATGTGCAGGTGCGTCGTGTTGCAAAGCTATTGTCACTTGCTACTATATATTGTTAAGAAATAAATATACCATAAATCATTTCGTATCAAAGGTAATGGTATATTATAATGTAATTTAAAGTATTAATGTAAAGTTAAATTTAATTGTAATGGTATCTTATAAAGTAAATATAATACTATGGAATATCACCGATAATCCAGATTTCGTAGTCATCCCCTAAATTCGTTTCATGATAACCTTTTCAAAAAGAGGTCATCTGAAAAATATAATATACGTCTTCATGGCGCATATTATAGAAAAAGATTATCAGAAAATATAAAATATGTCTTCTTAGCGTATATTATAGATAAAAGTTATCACAAAAAAATATGTACTCATAGTTTCATTAAAATTAATCGGTGAAGTAGGGTGTGAGAGTGTGTGGCCACGAGGCGCAGTGAGCAGTGCGAGAAGCAAGGTGTGGACGCACCATTAAATAACGGAATGCAACGAAGCAGCGGAAGGGTGCACAATGCACGTGCGCTTCCCCTACGAAATATATAAGACTGACTTAGGTTTCTTAAACACAGTAATTAGGGGCTCCTCGCTGCTAGTAGCTTTGTGTATACTAAATCATTGACCAATAATGAAATAGCTTCGATAGTTTGATTTTTATCCGAAGTCTATCGTAACAATCGCGTATCGCTTGACTGCGCGCTGTTACTAGTTTTCAATTTATCGAAATCGAAAACTAGAACTAAATCGAACAATTTCGATTGTTCGATAGTTATTCGAATACAATCGAAGAATTTCGATAGTTATTCGAATACAATCGAACACAATAACAATCGAATAATTCGATTGTTTTTAGTAACAATCACGCATCGCTAGTTTAGACTGCAAAGTTTCAGAAACATTGTTTGCGGTAAACTTGTTTATAAACATGTTACATGCGCGACCTAGATGAAGACCGCCGACGCTGCAGCGCGTGTTAACTCCACGCGCGCCCTCAATTTAGATGTAGCTGACGCGACATCAGCATTTAATAATTTTCATTTGAATTATAATTAGAATTATTTGTCATTATATAGCTGGATCTCACATCGACCACTATAATCTTAAATTGTAATTTAATTAGTTTAATAAATTAGTTTAAAGTAACTTTGGTTTTTTTGAGTCCTCCGGCTGTCGTTAACGTAATTGGCGCAGTCGGTAGGATACTTCGAAGCAGTGGTTAGGCTCTAGAAGACCAAGAAATCGGACAGAAGAGGACCAGCTGCGTACACTATCAAGTGTTTCGTCGAGGTATCCCGAACATCGTACGTTCAGCCGAGGCCGCACTCAGAAATCAGCGCCGAAAAAGACCAGAGAAGACACATGTAAGTGCTTTGAATTGCATTTTCTTTTCGTGTTGTCTATCCCTTCCCACCATTTTCCATCTAAGAAAACTCGGGGAAGAATCTGTCTCTTCAAGACAGATTCATAGAAATAGTGCTTTAGATTATAATAGAAATTTGGATACATTAGATTCGGATTCTAATAATTCAGATTCATTAAACTGTAGCGTAGATTTAAATTGTTCTAGCTTATATTTAGATAGTACGATAATTAATTTAAATATGGACCCAGATACGATTTTTAAGGCTTTACGCTCAGTCCCAGATTTTGACGGCAATCCTAATATTCTCACACGATTTATAAGATTTTGTGACCAATTAGTACTACAATATATTAAAAATGATCCAGGCTACGAGTTGACGAATTTATGTTTAATAAATGGCATCTTAAATAAAATTACGGGCGCCGCAGCTCGTACAATTAATTCCAACGGCATTCCCGATAGTTGGCTAGGTATTAGAGAGGCCTTAATTAATAACTTTGCCGACCAGAGGGATGAAACTGCCCTCTACAATGATCTATCTCTAGCGACTCAAGGTAACGACACCCCTCAAGAGTTTTATGACAGATGCCAGACCCTTTTTAGTACAATTATGACATACGTTTCTTTGCATGAGTCTGTGGCTACAACCATTGAGGCCAAGCGAAACCTTTATCGTAAATTAACCAAGCAGGCGTATGTCAGAGGTTTGAAAGAACCTCTCGGGTCCCGTATACGGTGTATGAGACCCGAAACTATAGAGAAGGCTCTGGAATTTGTCCAAGAGGAACTTAACGTGATGTATCTTCAGAATCGCAATAGCTCTTCCTCGGACCGGCGTCCACCTATCACACCACAACCAACACCAAAAGTACCGTATTTTAACAATTATTCTGTGCCTAATTTAAATTCTCCCGGACCAAGCTGGCAGAGGCCTGCCCCCACGCCTGTTAATGCACCCCAGCATTGGCGTCCCCCTCCTCAATCTAACCAACCCCCGCAGCGTATGTTTATGCAGCCCACTCGTACGCAGCAAATGTTCAGAGCTCCCCCTCCAAACTATAATAATAGTGGATTTAGACTTCCTCCCAGGAACGCCCCTCAGGCTACAGGACCAAAACCTATGAGCGGAGTTAGTCATTTTACACCTAAGCCGTTACCCCCCGCGAATCTCTGGTCACGATTGGCAAAGATTTGGCAATCCCCCTCCATCTAACTACTTTAAGACAAGAGAAATGAACTTTAATGAGAGTTATGACTACGATGACTATAATTATGATTATTATGACTATTATTATAACTATCAGACCGACTATACAGAACCTGACTATAATAATTATTATGACTACCACACTGTACCAGACTACCACTACGAAAATTACCCTCAGTACTGTGAGAGTCAGGGCTCACGTCCCATGCACTCTAAAGAACCGCCGCAACCCTCTAACAGAAAACCCGAGAAGGATTTTCCCAAGGACCACTGCGAAACCACACCAGAATAGAACTTAATTTGCAATCAAAAAAAGAATTACCATATATTCAGTTCCACAATCCACCTCTTAAATTCCTTGTAGATACCGGTGCAAACCAGTCCTTTATAAGCCCTGAAGCCGTAAATACTTTTTTCTCACACATACAAAGAAACTTTGATCCTTTTGAAGTCACTAATTCGCGTGTGACAAGTACGCATGAACATTCAATTACTATACCTAGTTTTCCGGAATTCAATAGCCAGAAAAATATTAAATTATTCATATATAAATTTCATAACTATTTCGACGGATTAATTGGCTTAGATTTGTTAGAAAATTGTAAAATAGATTTAAAACATAACCTTTTGTTAACTGAATTTGCAAGTATACCGTTATTACGTTATCAGTGTAGAAAACCTAAGTCAGAAGAAATTATTCCGGCCAACTCCTCTCGCCTAGTGACCATCCCTATTCATCACCCTAATGGCGACGTATACATCCCTGAACAGTTTTTATGCAATTGTGTTATACACGAATGCATTACGACAGTGACAGACGATACTGGTATAGTGGAGATCCGAAACCCGACAAACAATGACGTATTACTTACCTTTGACCGACCAATGACTATTGAACTCTGTAACGCAGAGTGTACCCTTAAGGAACAAGACCCAAGTCGCGTTAATGACGTACTAGCCCGACTTCGAACTGACCACCTAAACCCCGAAGAACAAGCTAACTTAAAGACCTTGTGTGCACAGTATGCCGACGTATTTTATATAGAAGGAGAACCCCTGACATTTACCAACAAAATCAAACACAATATTAGGACCCATGACGAAATCCCAGTATATACCAAAAGTTATCGCTACCCTTTCGTACACCGACAAGAAGTTAGAGACCAGATAGAAAAAATGTTACAACAAGGCATAATACGACCTTCGGACTCTGCTTGGAGCTCGCCTATTTGGGTAGTACCCAAGAAAGCGGACGCTTCCGGCAAACAAAAGTGGAGACTGGTAGTCGACTTTCGAAAACTTAACGACAAGACTATTGACGATAAATACCCCATCCCTAATATTTCAGACGTCTTAGACAAACTTGGTAGGTGTCAATATTTTACAACTTTGGACTTAGCCTCAGGTTTTTATCAGGTCGAAATGAACCCCGACGACATCCCTAAGACCGCGTTCAATGTCGAACATGGGCACTTTGAGTTCTTACGCATGCCCATGGGACTTAAAAATTCTCCATCGACGTTCCAACGAGTCATGGACAATGTACTCAGAGGACTTCAAAATGAAATATGTTTGGTTTATTTAGATGACATCATAGTTTTCAGTACTTCTCTACAAGAACACATGTTGAATCTCGAGAAGGTTTTCAGTAGACTTCGAGAATCTAATTTTAAGATTCAGATGGATAAATCTGAATTTCTAAAATTAGAAACAGCCTATCTTGGACATGTAATTACTAGAGAAGGCATCAAACCGAACCCTGATAAAATTAAGTCCATTCAAAATTACCCAATACCTAAGACAAGTAAAGAAATAAAACAATTTTTAGGACTTTTAGGCTATTATAGGAAATTTATACCGGACTTTGCACGACTGACAAAACCAATGACTAAATGCTTAAAAAAATCAAATAAAATAACTTTAGACTCAGAATACATTAACTGTTTTGAGAGATGTAAGACTTTACTGACTAACGACCCCATTCTCCAATATCCCGACTTTACAAAGGACTTTATCTTAACGACAGACGCTTCTAACGTAGCGATAGGAGCCGTACTTTCACAAGGTACTATAGGTTCAGACAAACCCATCTGCTATGCTTCTAGAACCTTAAACGATAGTGAAATGAACTACAGCACTATCGAGAAAGAACTTTTAGCCATAGTATGGGCGACTAAGTATTTCAGACCCTATTTGTTTGGACGAAAATTTAAAATTTTGACTGACCACAAACCCCTCCAATGGATAATGAACCTGAAAGAACCGAACTCTAGACTGACACGATGGCGACTTAAACTGAGCGAATACGACTACACTATCATTTACAAAAAAGGAAAATGTAACACCAACGCAGACGCCCTATCCCGAGTTCAGATTAATAACGAGGAAATAGAATCCCTCCTTAGAGAATGTGGAATCGATCTATCCACGAGACCTGAACCCCCTGGATCTTCAACAGCCACCATACACACATCCAATGAAGACCCTATTTTAGAGATCCCCATCACAGACGAACCCTTAAATAAATTCCACAGACAAATTTGCTTGACAATCGTAGGTGACATTAAACGACGGACAACAGTTACAAAACCTTTTGACACGCACACACGAACCCACATCCAAATCTCCGAGTCGACTTTAGAACAAGACGTTGTCAATGCAATTAAAGAATACGTTAACCCCAAAATAAAGACCGCCCTTAAAATCACACCACCACTAGGGATGTATTCTGTTATTCCAATCCTTCAGAGGAACTTTAGAAACTCGTCTATGAACTTAGTTTTAGCTAAAACTGAGCTAGAAGACGTAAAGGAATATCTAAGACAACAGGAGATAATAAAACACTATCACGAGGGAAAGACTAACCATCGAGGCATTAATGAATGCTATTTGTCCCTCTCCCGTCGTTATTACTGGCCTAAAATGAAGGAAGAAATAACCAAATACATAAACGAATGTACAATATGCGGACAGACTAAATATGACAGAAACCCTATCAAACCACAATTTAATATCGTACCACCCGCAACTAGACCCTTTGAGATAGTACATATGGATTTATTCACTGCACAGAATGAGAAATATTTGACCTTCGTAGATTCCTTTTCAAAATACGGACAAGCCTATCATTTACGTGACGGTACAGCCCTCAGTATCTTACAAGGATTATTGACCTACTGTACACATCACGGACTACCCCTGACTATAGTGACCGACAATGGAACCGAATTCACAAATCAACTTTTCGCCGAATTTATAAGACTTCACAAAATTAACCACCACCGAACATTGCCTAATTCACCTAATGATAGTGGAATCATAGAACGATTTCATTCGACGTTATTAGAGCATTTACGTATATTACGACTTAGACAAAAGGACGAACCGACAATTAATCAGATGCCTTATGCGATATTAGCATATAATAGTTCAGTACACAGCTTTACTAAATGCAGACCCCACGACATAATAAGAGGACATTTTGACCCTAGAGACCCACTGGACATTGACATTACCGAGCACTTAATGCAACAGTATATCTTAACTCATCGTGAACAAATGAAGACTGTATACGACTTGATAAACGAGTCTACCACAGCTGACCGTAACCAATTAATGAATAACCGAAATAAGAACCGCGAACCCGAAATAGAATACTCACCTGACCAACAAGTATTTATTAAAAACCCATTAGCTAATAGACAGAAACTAGCACCACGATATACACAGGATACCGTCCTTGCCGACCTCCCTATTCACATATATACCTCAAAAAAGAAAGGACCCATCGCTAAATCCCGCCTTAAACGTGCGCCTAAGAAACCCAAATAAAATTGTTACAGGTTTCGACTGGTACTGTTAGCTCACCTGACGATGGCGCTCGAGATAAGACTGGAACCACTTGACAATGGACCTGGACTACTACCCTTTAACCTTGGACAAACTAAAATTATTACCCATTACCATTCTTTTGTACAGTATATACAGCTCTCAGACTTGGAAAACCAACTTAACTCTATTGACAACCAATTGAACTATTTTAAGACTGAATTAGACAACAACACCCTACCCATATATGAACTTCAAATTGACTATTTGACCTCCAAACTTATAAAGATAAGATCCCAACTAAAAAGCTTAGAACCTAACCGCACAAAAAGAGGTATTTTCGATGGATTAGGATCATTAATTAAGAGTGTAACTGGTAACTTGGATCATTCGGATGCCGAAAAATATAACAGCGCAATAGAAATATTAGAGAATAACGAGCAAAGATTGTTATCTGAGTTCAATAATCATGTTAGCCTTAATAAAGCCTGGATGGTTCAACATTCACAATTGATTGACATCTTAGTGGAGAACCAACAGAAGTTAAATGAAACATTTAAATTACTTTTAGATAAAAATTACATTTACGAAGTTAAGTATGCCAAATTTGCACAACTCTTAGCTATTATCAGTGAAAACGCTGAGGATTTATATTTAGAAATAATTAAACTAGAAAATATTTTAGCATTTATTCGTGCATCGAGCACTCATCATAGTATGATAAGTATAGATAACTTAGAACATATGTTAACTAAACTTAGGAAAATTTATAGTAGTAATGAGATATTAGATGCTGATTTAAGAGAGTATTATAACGTCATTAAACCTGGTAGTTATTTCGTTGATAAACGATTAGTATTAGTATTTAAATTTCCGATTATATCCCCGGACACTTACGAATTATTTCGCCTTTCCATCGTTCCTAACAAGTTCTTACAAACCTTTTTACCTCCGTATCCTTTCATGGCAACCGATGGAAAAGCATTCATGTACATGGAGGCTGAATGCCCGAAGTTCGGTCACCACCTTCTCTGTGAAGAAAATATTAACCATCTCTTAAGAGAGCACACTGATTGTATCCAGAGCATCATTACGCACCAGCTGATAGATAAATCCTGCAGTCCTACAAAAATTACAGTCACCAAGGAGGCCATGGAGCAGTTGGACGGACAACACTACACTCTTTTCTTCCCACAACCTACGAAAGTGGATTTAAAGTGTGGCCGTGAAGAATACTTATCTCTTTCTGGAAGTTATCTCGCCACTATTCCATATGAATGTTCCCTGCGTACAGAATCTATCACAATCATTAACATCAACGATGAAGTAAAAGGACAGCCACTGAAAATTACGGAGATCCCCAATCATCACATTTCCGTAGACGATAGTAATATGAACCAAATAACTCTTAACTCCGTCAACCTGAAAAGTCTACATAAATTAGAAGACAGGATATTTCTTCAGAAGCCACTCACCTTGGACAACACAAATTCTTCACTATACCATACGACGCTACCCTTCTACACTATTATATTTGGGGTACTCGCAGTCACCGCAGTTATAATAATTCGCCGCTATGTGAACCGCACTACCGCTACCTCTGAAAAGAAACCAGAACCCAAAAAGGACGAGGCTCACACCTATGCTACTCCTGAAGGATCCAGAACCCAGGAGGCCGTACCAGCAACATTTTCGGTCAAGGTACTCAAATAGTTGCTGCTCTGGGGGTGGAGGTGTTACATGCGCGACCTAGATGAAGACCGCCGACGCTGCAGCGCGTGTTAACTCCACGCGCGCCCTCAATTTAGATGTAGCTGACGCGACATCAGCATTTAATAATTTTCATTTGAATTATAATTAGAATTATTTGTCATTATATAGCTGGATCTCACATCGACCACTATAATCTTAAATTGTAATTTAATTAGTTTAATAAATTAGTTTAAAGTAACTTTGGTTTTTTTTGAGTCCTCCGGCTGTCGTTAACGTAATTAACATGCCTTAAAAGTTTATAAACAAATGTTGCCTAATAAATACAAGGCTTAATGAAACGAAATATATTTATTTTGTATTCGTAGGCCAACGGCGGCACGTTCAAACTGTCAGTTACAATATTTTTCTTGAACTACTACTGGATCGGAACGCGACCTCTACACAGAGAAGATCCGGTAATAAACTCAGTGGGTTTGTCTTTTTTTTATAATAATTATTCTCTTTTTCCCTTTTTTTAAATGTATTTTTTACATATAATTAATAAAGCATTAGCTCCAGTATCTTGCTTTGCATTTATCTAAAAAAGAAGTTTGTTCAGCAAGATACGCTACACTTTGACATTTTCTTCAGTAAACCACCTCATGTCAGATAAACCACCTCATGTCAGATAAACCACCTCATGTCAGATAAACCACCTCATGTCCGATAAACCACCTCATGTCAGATAAACCACCTCATGTCAGATAAATTAATTATGGCGTTAACAGAAAATTGCCGTACATGCGTACATAAGACCCAACAGCAGTGGCGGACTAAGGTAGTCGTAGGCTCGGAGCGGAAGTTGAGTGGAGGCCCCCAGTGTAATTATCAGTAATCAACTCGAGATCACATTAGATTCTTGCCTGAGATCAGCCAAAGAAGCGCCGCTAACTTTAGGGACTAGCTGGATTGGAAAGTCCCGAAAAAATAGGTCTCCCTTACCACATCATTTTAACCAGAACTCAGCAGCGCATAACACTGCTGTTATTAGGCAGAAATAGGTGTAGAGGTGGTATGTCCGGAGTCGAACCACAAAGGGTTCCAGCATCCCCAATACTTCAGAATATTTTAATAGTGGAATATAAAAATCAAATCGTAATATTTAATAAATTTGGAATAATATAACACATTAAATAAAACAATTCATTCTATTAAACGAATTTATTATAAAAATGTCTATCATCACTTGACAGCAACACTAGACTAGGTCCTAGACGCAATGCTACCGATCTTAACCATCGTGCCTCCCTACGGAGGTAAGACTCAGAGTTGTAATTTTTTCATAAAATATGTGTGCAGGTTAGAATTTATTTACAGAAAAAATACAGTACCTATTGATAAACTTGTATGTTCTCAATATGCGTATGTAAGATAAGAAAATGACTGATATATTTGTGGACGATTAAAAATACTTATGTCTAATAAGATACGGGTAGGTAGAGCACACTATTACCAATACTTATTAATATATGGCCCTGTGAGAACGAAAGTGACCGAACACAAAATTTCGGCGATTTGATGTATTGACTGAAAACTACTCTTAATAACATACCCTATCGTCTATTGAACATAATAGTAACGATTTTGTGCTAGAAAAGGACAAACGTAAATATTACGTTTCTTTGAAAACCGCACATCTTCGCTGTCGTATTTCACAAAATGTAAATTTCGCATTAGGTCACTCATTCTCACCGTGCAATATATGAGAGAATTCAAATTTGAAACATTTGACAATGCATGAAATACTATGAGATCTTGCGTATTTGCGAAAATCAATAAATACTTTCTAACCCACATAAACATATCTATGTACTTAATTCAAATTAACTACAAAGCGCGGCACATAAAGATTTCTTAACGTAAATAAACTTATAAGATATTCCCGAACAAGGGTTACATTACACAAAACATCATACTATTATAGTACAGGCCCCGAGTACAGCAGTTCTCGGTCGCCCAATAAGTTTTACATAATATCAGTACGTGACAATGTTCTACTATGATTACACATTCGCATTTCAATTTAATGATTCTTAATTAAGCTCTACAACTTAAATTTGCCTGACGTGATTGTAACAGCATGAGATGAACTGAAAAAAGAAAAGCGTTCGATAGTTACGATTCAGAGACAGAAGCAAAACTCGATCTGAAATTCACTTTATGACCCTCGAGTTGCTTAAACCCGCAAAGCCTACCTACACAGTCGTAACTTGCCGGGGCTACCACCACCGAGGAATCCCAGACCTAGATTTTCCAATACATTTTCGAATACTGACAATAAGCAAGGAAACCGTATCATCAGTACCGGAGACTACTGATATAGAAAAATTACATTTTACTCTGTAAACGCGCGTATACACGTACACTTCAGGTCTTATTCTATCTTTTTTACTTTCTCTCTTGGTTTTACATTTATTTTTTTGCAAAAAGTACTAAAGCTTAGGAATTTATTTTAACCTCCGGCTTAATAACTTATTTAATTACATCCACGCTAACAGTCATCTGTTGTGTCATAATGTTATAATCTACTGCTGTGATTCTTATGCGATTAATGAAATTAAAATTTGTAACATGTTCTAAACTATGGTTTATATTCTTGCTGTAGAGCTTCCGTATCTGTTGAGTTGAGTTAGTCGATATTTTAATATAAACTTTATCCTTTGGTCGTAAATTTATAGTAAAATAATTAAAATGCATTTATCTAACCTACTCAGATAAAAACCCGTTGAGCACGCTAGGCATGGTCTGTAGGAAAACAGGGGGCCTGATAATACGACTTATGGTGATATGTTTATTGCACTTTTGTTTCCCCAAGTTGATGGGAATGAATTAAAATAAGAATTACACTATGAGTACACATACATGTATATTAAACGTAGCTCAAATTATTACAGTCTATAACGCTTATCTTTAAACGGGACTTAAGTCGCTAAAACTGGCAAAGTGGCGCCTGACGGAGCGCCGCGCCTCGGTCTGTACAGCTCGGCGGCGCTCGCTCACAACACGATCTATCCACTAAACACGATACCGATTTATTAACTAAACATTGGCGAGGAGGCCGGCGCCGCGCGCGCCCGCTTCTTGAGATTTGGGTCCGTCTTCCATTAGACTACAGAGTTTTCGCTTTTTCTAGAAGCTCGTTGATGAATTTCTAGAAAAATAAAATGAAGATTAATTAGGTAATATGTTGGGTACATCTTGGGCTGCATTCGTTTTACTTTAGATAAGTGATGGCCGATTTCTATACAAATTGTTGTCACATCTGATTCGGACAAGTAGTCCAGTCGGTCAGTCAGCTGGGACGTCATACCCTCCGGGACTATGCTACTCGTATGCTAAGGTAATGTTAACATAAGGGCGGTGGGCATGGAATTTCGGGTCTCGAAGATACCCTCTTTGCCCGGGCAGATTCTCAGGTGGTAGACAAGTAGTCCGTGCCGTTTCCTATCAGAGCTAACAATTAATAAAAGAAATGGAAAGTCTAAGGCCGTCTTAATACTTTTATACTAATTTTAAATTACCATGGACGGATCCGCTTGATTCCAGTAATGAATTATCTATGATATTTATTAATTTCGTGATACATTTGATATACTTACATGTACATCTTTCTGTGGTTTCTTTGCATCCACCAATAATGTCTGAAAACAAAGGATACCTAGGTTTAATATGCGGAAAGCTGGTAAACTGCAAATAAGTACATCTAATGTTCTTTGAGCATATTCGTAACTCTACTTCTATTCATAATTTCAAATTTCGTAATATTGAAAGGTGGTGGTCGAATATTCTGAGAAAATTCTGTCTCCCCGCAACCTTACAGCAAACGCGAGCAGGCTTTAGATACCTTCTACAAAAACTTACAATAATCACGTGGACCAGTAGCCCCTGTTACAACGAGTAATAGTGTGTGATGCAAGCTTCCCTTATTCGGACATCGACAATGGAACACAGTTAAACACATATGCTACCGCATATAACATATAAGTGCCTTTGACCGATGACCGAGCTTTGCTCGGTGTTGCAACAATAAAACAATAATACCGATTATTTGAAATAAAAAGTCACGAGTGCAATTATTTTTCTCACAAAAAGAAAGAACTCGAAAAAAAGAGAAAAAGTAAAAGAAACAATCGGACTGAGTTTTAAGGCGCCCGATTTCCCGACCGAGCTATTCTAAATAACTAAATAACTTCGTAAATGATGGCGAAATTTAGCTTCGTATTATAATGATATTGTAGAAGTTAACGGTATAAAGCACGGTTAAAACGACATTTTCCGAAAATAAAACCTAGCTAGATCGATTTATCGCCCCCGATGCATTATTTTAAGAAAATCGTTGAAAGGTATTATTGGGTTGTTCGGAAAGTAATTTCGTTTTTTCCCGATAGAGGATTTAAATGTCTTTTTTCACAGCTAATTTCACACTTAAGTCGCATTGTCATTATATGTTTTTACAGCTGATATAGCAAGGCTTGTGTGTGAATAAGTTCAATTGATTTTATGCAATAGTTTTTCGTGGGTGCCCTTTTAAATATGGAAAGCATAAGCAGCACTTTCGTCATATTTTACTTTTCTATTATAGGTAAAAAGTAAAAAAGTAAAAAGGAAAAGGTAAAAATACTGTTCAAGTCAGAAAAAAATTAACGAATGGGTATGGAGAAGATGTGTTGATTGTGTGTGATGTGTCAGTACGCCAGTGGCAGATCTGGTTTACTAAATTTGGATCCGGCATTTTTGAAGTCGAAGATGCACCACGTTCTGGTAGGCTGATTAAGGTTGATAAAGGGATTAGTTAATGCAAACCGGCCAATAACAATACGTGAGATCGGCCAGATCTTAAATTTATAGAAATAAACCGTTTATGACCACTTGAAAGGCCTGGATTTAAGCTTGAAGTTCGACATATGAGTCCCCCGTATTCTCACGATGAAAAATTTGCGTCGTCGCGTTGACGTCTATGATCTGCTCCCGAAACCTCATGACAATGATCCATTTTTGAAGCGAATAAGTTACTCTACCACACCTACCATATTCTCCAGATCTGGCACCATCAGATTATTATTTTTTCCGATCACTACAAAATTTTGTGGACAGTAAAACCTTTACTTCAAAAATTACCTGCGACAGTTTTTTGCAAGAATCGACCAAACAAATTAAGAACGTGGAATCACGCTCCTACCAGAAAGATGGTAGTTAAGGTGTTGGGCCAAAAGGGGCAATATATAATTTTATAAAATATTTATTTATTATACGAAAATTGTCTTTCATTTTCACAAAAATAAACGAAATGACTTTCCGAACAACCCAATAGATAGCTAATGATAGATACCACGAGGTGTCGGCGGCGCAGGTCGTCGCTGTCCATGTCCAGCAGCTCGTCGATGTCCACCTCCACCTCCTGCGCCGCCGCCGCCGCCGCGCCCGCGCTCTCCTGCTGCTGTGGACAAACACAACCAATTAAAGGGGTTGCACGACGATTACATTTCGAAAACTATAGATGCATCATGCATAATTACATATGTAACATATTTGAATACACTATCCACTATTTAGTGTGCTCACCGACCATCTAACACAAATGGTCCGAGTCTCGACAAACTTGTGTATGCGTGTGACGGTTTTCAGAAACAAATATATATTGTTATAAATGGGAAACTACATAGATGTCACAACTGTGTCTAAAATGCTAAGCAAAGAGAATATAAGCACTACGATGCCAAGCTGGCCGGATAAAAAGAAGCAACGGTGGATGACCTCGATGACGATAACAGGAATGACAGATTGGAGGGATGTCTAAAAACTATGGCGTGGTTATTGAGAATTGTTTCTTTAGAATTGGATTATTGTTTATAGAAAAGCGTGTTGCATATGTCAATGTTGTAATATTACCGCACCATTAAATATTGTTCTGGTTTATGGTCATGTTTCCCTAATTTATCTCTGATTTAAATAATATAGTATAATATATAATCTATTGTCTATTGGTCATTTGCTGTCCGCTTCGCCAGTGAATTTTCAATCTCGCAAAAAAGTTTGTCGGACTTTGTGTCAGTGTTTACTGCTTGTAACAAATCTCAAATCAAATCAAAAATATTGTGAAAAAGGAACTGGGGTTCGGATGTATCAACGACGATGGCTCAGGGCCCACCACAAAAACATTAAAACTCATAAATGTACATTCCAAAACATGATACCGTAATCGCGGTGAGCTCTATCGCATTTGGCCCAACAATTAAGCATGCCGATTTTAATACTTCTGAATTAAAGTATTTTTAATATCCTGTTGCATGGATTGAGATTGTTCAGTTTTATGTATTATGTAATGTAATATTTCTGTTCCACCAAATACATATCTAGATAAAAATACTATTATAGGGCGTGACGAATTGCCTTCAAGTAACAGTCGAGTACACAACAATTACGTACAACGTGCCCTTACCACATTGCATAAACCAGAATACAACCCTACTTAAAGTCTAGCCATATAGGGTTCTGCCACCGTTGAACACATGAACAAAGCGTCTAACTCTTAATGGAAACTGAGAAAAAGTATTTAACTCAATAGATGAAAAATATACAAGTCTAAGTAAGTAGATAGTAATTATAACGGTCATAATTGTGAATGAGGTTAAAGCCTTTGAAATGAGTTGAGAATAAACAAAAAGGTTTAACATTATGTAATGCCAAAGGCAAATTATTTACTCTTGCCCTCACAAACTTATACTTAATCCAAATTTAAAGAATGAAACAACTGACCGGCAGCTCATACAGCTTCTGCAACTCGTCGTAGAGCCACATCTCCACCGCGAGTCGCTTGCGGATCAGCGCCATCTGGTGGCTGCCATACTTCGCCGTGAGGAATTTTTCTCGACGCTCCTTTACCTGGATGTAGGAGTTGTATAAAGCTCAGTTTAATCTTCCTTATGTAACATCATAGAGAAATAATTAAGTGTAAATATACAAGCTATGGAATTTCGAATAAATATAATTAGAAGTCGTGTCTTATTTTAGGTTTAGAGAAATAACATTACAAGGCACTTGTGACTACGATCTGGGACTACTGGATCGGATATTATTAATAACATACACTCGTTGACATTCGACTAAGCTACTTATCAAAGACCCATATTCGACAAGATCTGTGATCGGCTTCAGGTAGTGATATAAACTTTTTATATTATTGACTTTAGGTAGAACTGGGGTTCTACTTAGAATACAGGTGAGTTCCTGATGTCCAGGGACGGAAGTGATCGCTTACCATCAGATGTAAATGCTCGTTTGCATCTTAAAAAATGACGCCATGGTATGAAAGACGAGTTGACATAACTCATAACCCCGGACCGACCGGACTGACTCAAAAGACCGCAGGATGAGAACGTTGAAAAATTACCATTAGGGATTATCGTAGATCATGATCGGGTTATCCGTGCTCACCTCGCCCTTATCGCTGAAATTGACATGCAAGCCGGCCTTGGCCGGGGAGCGCTCGGTGGGCGAGAGCGCGGGGTGCGGGGGGTGTGCGGGGTGCGCGGGGCGCGCGGGGTGGGGGCGCGCCGCGGGGAACGCGCCCGCCGCCGCCACGCCGCACTCCATGCCGCCGCCGCCGCCGCCGCCGCCGCGGCTCTGCAACCGAAACCACATCGCACATCAAAAACATTACACTATGAAGTAGTCGGTACACAATGGTCATGGGAAGAAAGAGAAGAATAGGTAAAAAGATTTTCAAGTGTCAAGAATTTGTGGGAAGATTTTGTATGAGAGTAAATGATGTACCATTCAACATTTTTGGGTATTTACTGTATACTTTTGAATTTAGCTATTTACGATAAGTTGATAAATTCGCCCTCCATCCAAGAAGCACGTGCCGCGGCGCACGCGCAGCCGCGCGCGGAGAGCGGCGCGCACTCCTCGAGATAAGCATCGGCCGCGCACAGCCGACCGTGCTTCCTGCCGGGCCACTGCTATCGACACCACTCGGCCGGAGCCATTTAGCGGTCGCCACTTCCACTCACCTTGGCAGAAGGTACTCCGAACCTTGGCTCAGTGGCCCATGACGCCATGACCTGAGGGTCATGTCGGTATGGCACAGACGCGCCAAATGATTTTATCTCCCCGAGGCTTGTTTCAAAAATCTAACGCTTCTGAACCGCTCTACATCTGCATCTCTATGAGATGTCCCATATTCTATGCTCAGACTTTTATTAATCAGAGGTACTATATTAATCAACTAACTGTAATAATACTCACCTCGGGGAAAGCGAGAACATTAACGTGATTGATGTACAAATTTAAAAAACCTCGCGAAACCAAATTAAGAGTATAGCTTGGTTGACTCATCCGGAATGTGGAAATTTTAAATATATTTTTTGTTTCGGTGCCACGCACGAGAACAACTTTGACCAACGTTATCGATATGAGAATGTGCTCAATTTATTCGCTGATTCTTTGTTTACGATGAGCTTCTTCTAAGTCAGAATCCAATTTAATATATTTTGCCTTTTAGGGTATTCAATGGGTAAAAACTAAACCTCCGCTGGCTGTTCATATGTCACAAAGATCTATCACTTAAACCGTAATATATAAATACAGTTGAAATATTTGCAAAGTGAATATTGTTATGGATGGCCGATATAACAATAAATACCAAATAAAATAAAAGGGTTACAGAAGTAATCAGTGAACCACAAAAGAAAGCTCAGTAAGCCTTCACAATGCATGTAGTGCTATAGCTGCCATATTAACGAAATGAACACATACTAATAATTAAAGAAAAAAGTAAATTTGGTGGTACGATACCCTCCGGTGGTATTTTATTCGTTCCATTCACAATACCGCTAAAACACCTTGAAGACGACTACAACGGCAACGTGCGAGGACACTTGCTTACCAATTCAACTACGAAATAGAAATAATTAAATAAACTCCTAGGAAGTTAAGAAATTATATTTTAAAACCCTTAATTGATAGCTTTGTGTGGTTTACTCACCGTTTAACATAGTTTCAGTATTTATGCGCTAGGCAAGATAAGATAGCCTATGACAACAGCCACTGTAAGTACTATTACTATACACTATACTTGTGTATTATAAAATACAGTAATACACACTGAAGGGCCTGAACAAAGCTTTAGTGTAATAACAATGACATTTTATACTAGGTATTACATCAGCTATGTGTAATAAGGCCACTTTAAAGATTACTACTTATTGGATCCGGCAAACCACAACTAGCAGCTAGTCACTGTTACGATTTAAATACCTTCGCGAATCGCGATAAATTATTCATTTTCTAAATAACCAGAATTACAATAAGGCTCTCACTTAGAAGATTGTCAGAAGTAATGACGTCACGAGCAGTTGCCTATACTTTCTAGAAAATTCGTAAAACGAGAATGATTCAAACGTTGAAACGCCTACGCCAGTAGTCACGATTCACGAACATCTGTGTTCACGAATGATATTATTATTGATATAGGATCATCGCATAACGGTACACGGGTGTATCGAAGCAACGACCACAAATATAAGCTCGTAATACATTCTAACTTCAGAAGAGAAGATACTTTTTGGAGGTCATCGGTCGCAAGAGGGTGCACGTTCAAGTGCTTAAGAGAGCGATTTCGCCGGCTGCTGAAAGGAATGTTCAATTGTGGCTGAAAAGTACAGAGAGGGGGCGAACAAGGCGCGAGGGCGGCGGGACTACGCCGGCCGCCATCGAGTGGTGCATTAAGAATGTAAATGGCGGCGTCTGCGGCAGCGGGCGGCGAGGAGCGTTTGGTAACGGCTTCCTTTCATCTATCTAAAACAAAGCTCTTTCAAGAGCGACCCTCGTCGCCGCTTGCACACTACACGACTGCACAACAACTTATTATGAACCTTGAAATGTAGCATTTATGCTCGTGTTTATATGGAACTTGAAAATGAAATCGAGTACATGTTCTATTGCAATAATATTTTCACAGATGTTAAGTACTGTTAAGAGAAGAATGTCATTACCTAAAATGTTTTTCAATAGATGCTTCAAGTTCAAGTACCAGTTATTCAAAACAATTTCCAATTCATTTGAATCAAAGTTTATTTATTTTAGAAAACGTTAATATTTCAAAATATACTTAAGTTATTAACTTTTACTTTTTATGTTTTTGGAAATAACTATCCATTTAACGATTATAAAATACATCTAAATAAATAATTGTACAAGTACGAGCCAAACTCGCACACTGAGGGTTCTGTAGTCTGTACCTACATAGTGTGGAAAAAAATCAAGTGTTTAACTATTACGGTTCTAGAGATAGAGCCCTATCTCTAGAACCACGGACATACAGCTTGGCTCAGTAATATGTTTCCGTTTTTACCCAATAGGTGCGGAACCCTAAAAAATTGGATCGTGCCCACATTGGGCCAATGTGTTGATGCAATGACAAATAAACCGATCGCGCCATATAGATTAGGTATGTACCTACCTCAGTCTCAAATATTGTTGTTGGTAGCTTGTTTTCCGTTGCAAAAAAATACTATTACAGAACTAAATAAGTAATACTAATATTATTATTTTATATGTTGTTTTAATATAACGTTTCGTAAAGCAAAAAATTTGCTTGTCATGTACGTGCGTAAGTAGCTTGGGCGCATTTAAAAGATAAAATAAAAACACTGCTTTACTTTGTCGTTTTATTTATCGTGGAATTGTGTAAGACGGTCAAATAAATCCAAAATATTTCGAGGTGCATATTATTTTAAAAATAATTGATTACTCCCTCTATAGTTTTATTGGCCTGGTGTGTAGATTTGCGATGCGTGTTTTGGATTTGAATTATATTAATTGGCGTGCAACATGACGTGAAGCTGAGCGATACGCTGAAAGTATTTATTTACATATCGTAATATTATATAGTTCACACGCGGCATACGAGCGTTGTGCAAACTCGACTGAACCACTCGGTTGGGATACTTTCAAACAACTATAATATCTTTTTTTTTTTTTTTTCGAGGGTAGGTGTTAAACTGTAAACAGCTGTTTTTGATGCTCCTATTTCTGAGCCAAATTAATATTATTGGTACAAATATAAACATTCCTTAAAGTAGTATTTTGATAAATAACTTTAGTGTGGACATTTTGATATATTAAATGTCTAATTTAATAAAGTATTAATATATATTTCACCTGTACCAACCCTCAACATCACTAGTAGTAAAGTGTGTAGTGTCACAGTTTTAATAATATCCACTTTAATCACATTTCTCCGTGTACAAATAACTTCACTAAACATGGCTAATGTCTCTGAGCTGGAATTGAGCTGGAACAAGAGAATGGCTGACTTCGAAGACCGGCTTAAGGCAGCAAGTGTTCCATCAAATCCCACGGTGATGCAACTCGCAGAGGACTTCCAGGCTTTTAAAGAACTTGTAGGAAACATGCTGAATTTGCTACGTCAGCAAGTTTCAGATTGCGTCAGAACGGTGGATGCCATGGACATGAGGCAGCGTCAAAAAGTCCTGCTCTTCAAAGGTTTACCCGAAGAGCCTGAGATCGACATACAGCGTGAAGTATTAAAGCTCATTCGCGACAAATTAGGTCTTCCGCATATCACTGAGACCTCTTTCAAGCGCTGTCATCGACTGGGCATTCAAGGTAGCGACCGGGTTCGAGCTGTTTTGGTGCATTTTCGCGATCATCATGTCAAATCTGAAGTCTGGAAGTCCAAAAGCAAGCTCAAGGGTTCAGGCTACACTCTGTCTGAATTCCTAACCCGAGTTAGATACTCAATTCATGCAAGAGCCCGGAAACACTTTGGCATTAAAAATGTTTGGACTCTTGATGGGACGATACATGTCAAAGTCCCTGGTGGCGGCCGGGAGAGGATCGTTTCCGAAGAGGAGTTCGTGTCGCTTCTGTCTAAGTTCCCAGTTGCTAACTCTCCTCCATCGTCCGACGACAAGTCCGTGAGCTCCGGGAGCGAAAACAGAGGTGGTCGGGCCCCTTTGCAGCCCTCCAATCGCCCTCAAGACGCCAGAAGGAGATTGCCGCTAGCTGGTTTATCTGGGGACGACCTTAAGCGAAGTAGACGCGCCGTGGTCAAGAAGTGAGTTTGTTTCTTGCAGTATGTAAACAAGTTTCCTTTTGTTTATTATTTTTTCTTGTGTGGCGGTAGTGCAAAATTTCTGCTCTGTGTGTGGCCATATTTTGTTGCGAATATTCACTGGCGACTACAGATACAGTGTTTTTATTCGATTATAGTACTTATTAAACATGTCTAATGTCTTATTCTTAATACTTCATTGTCAATGTCAATTGTCACGTCAATGACATTTGTCTTTTGCTGTGTAAAATAGCCTAACGTTCCGTTCCATGTTGTGTACCTTAATAACAATTATTTTTGTTTATGTATAGTTTAACTCTCATTTTAATTGTTTATTACTAGTATTATTTCTTTTTTATTTTTTTATATAGGTACTTTTGATAAATGTTATACTACTTTATACCTTGTGTGAACCACGGTAATTTTTACTTGTACTGCTCTTTTGTGTTTCGATCATTTCTGTAGTCATAGACAACATTTATCATTTTTATTTTACATATTTTTATTCATAGTCTATGTTTTTAATACTATTTTCGTTGTCCCTAGTTTACATACCCATAGAGCATAGTATAGACGAATAGACACGCACTTGGTATACTACACTGTTCAGCGAGTTACTCGGCAAACTTCTTGCGAGTACGTATCTAAATCGCTTAGCTTTTTGTTATTGCACTGCTATAATTTTATTATTAGTTATAATTTGTTATCATTGCTATTAAAAATAATTTAGCCATTTTTATATGTTTAGTGTTTACCTTAAATTGAGCTATATGTCTACTTTAATCTTAATTTAAAAATTGTGAACAGTCAACTTTTGGGTTTGGTGCTGGAGTATGAAATTTAAGTTTAGTTTTATTTTAGTACTATTTCCGATTGTAAATTATAATTTATATAGATAGTATTTTATTTATTGTTTATATTTAATTACCATGTTAGATGATGATGCTTATCTCTCTCTAAGTGATTCTTCTGACATTTTTGAATCTTGCTCTAGCTCCTCGGATGTTAATTTAAACTACAAACTTGGGGAGGTATTCTGTTCCTCAAAGAACTTTCTCAATATATGTCATATCAATGCGCAGAGTATTCCAAGCCACTATGCTGAACTCGAGGCTACCTTCAATGTACCTAGTCTGCATGCTATTTTAGTATCAGAAACCTGGCTGAAACCGTCGTTGCACTCTTCTTTATTTCCACTTCCCGGCTTTGTCCTGATACGTAACGACAGAACGGGGAAGCGTGGTGGCGGTGTAGCTATTTACTTGCGCGCTAACATCAAGTATAAAGTAATTTCTGCATCGCCTTCATGTTACAATGCATCCCCCGAGTTTCTGTGCATTGAAATTGATGTCATGGGCACTAGGGCGGCTCTGGGTGTAGTATACTGTCCTCCCTCCATCGACATTTCTGACTCTTTAGAGTCAGTTTTTGAGACTTTAGGGTCTGAGTACACACACTGCTTAATAATGGGAGACTTTAATACTGATATGTTAAAATGCACTCCACGATCTCTAAAACTCAAATCCTTAGTTGAGTCTGTAAATTTCACACTTCTTGCCTTATCGGCCACTCATCATAATTTCGACACTGATGACTCATGGATTGATCTTATCATTGTAGCTTCTTCTGAGTGCATTGAAACCCATGGACAACTTTCCGCTCCCGGGTTCTCACGGCATGATCTCATTTATTCTTCATATAAGATCAAGCCTCCCAAACATAAACCTGCTGTTTTAGACCTGCGAAACTTTGCAAAGATTGACTTAGACAAACTGAAGAGTGACGCCTCCCTTATAGACTTTGCTCCTCTAATTGATGCACCAACTGTGGATGACAAAATCTCTTTTTTCAATAAATCAGTTTTATCCCTCTATGATGCTCATGCCCCGGTGCACAAGGTGAAGTTGAGGCGTCCTCCTGCCCCTTGGTTTAATAATGATATTAGAGTGGCGATGACCAGACGGGATCGTGCCTTCCGGAAATTTAAAAAGGAGCGTACTGAATTTAATTGGTCCGCATACAAAGTTGCGCGAAATCGATGTAACCAGATGGTACGAATAGCCAAACGCCGATATATCCATTCTATTATTTCTCTTTCATCTGCCGCTGATATGTGGAAATTTCTTAGGTCTCTCGGTGTGGGCAAACCTTCATCGTTGGATTGCAGTTCTTCTCTATCTGTGAATGACTTAAACCGTCATTTTATTTCCACGTCTCCCCTGAACAATGCAATCCGTCCTCTCACTATAGCTTCCATTGCTTCAATGCAATCTTGTCCTTGCCCAACATTCGACTTCTCCTCCGTTAGTCAGGAAGAGATCAAAAAGATTATTCTTAGTATCCAATCCAAGGCTGTAGGATGTGATGAAATAAGTAGGGTCATGATTCTTAACGTCATCGATAGCTTTCTTCCAGTTATTACGCATATTATTAACTTTTCTCTAAGGTCTGGACATTACCCCACTATCTGGAAGAATGCTTTTGTTTGTCCACTTCCCAAAGTACCCCATCCTGTGCTGGCTAACGAATATCGGCCCATATCTATTCTTCCGTTCCTCTCTAAGATTCTGGAAGCCTGTGTACATAAGCAAGTCTCCTCTCATATATCAAAATATAACCTGCTGAGTGTATATCAGTCCGGGTTCCGTTCTGGTCACAGCACCACCACTGCTCTAATACGGGTATGTGATGACATCAGACAAGGAATGGATGATAGAAGGCTCACGGTGATGGTGCTTGTTGACTTTTCCAATGCTTTTAACACGGTCGACCACGATATTCTCCTTGCCTACCTTTCCCATCTCCAATTCTCCACCTCTGTCTTGGATTGGTTCTCTTCTTATCTTCGCGGACGCCAGCAATCCATCCGTATGGGCAATAGCACCTCGGATTGGGCTCATTTAGAGACTGGCGTGCCGCAAGGCGGTATTCTCTCACCATTACTATTTTCTCTATTTATTGACTCCATAACTTCTGTTCTCAACTGTTCGTATCATCTGTATGCAGATGACTTGCAACTTTACGCTCAAGCAGATTTGAATAATCTCCATGGCGCAATTGATACAATTAATCTTAACTTAAGTGCCATTTATAACTGGTCATTGCGCCATGGGATTTCAGTCAACCCTGCCAAATGCCAAGCGATCGTCATGGGTAGTTCAAGGTTGCTGACAAAGGTAGATTATAGCTCCCTACCACCTATCTTATACAACTGCTCTCAAATTCAGATCGCTCAAACAGTGAAAAATCTTGGGCTTTATATCGACAACTCTTTGACTTGGTATCCGCAAGTTGTGGAAGTATGCCGGAAGGTCAACGCCACTCTGCGCTCACTATATCGTCTAAAACACTTTCTTCCTATTAAGACCAAGCTTATGCTTGTCAACACTCTTATTCTGCCTATTATTGACTATGCAGACGTGTGCTACCCAGATCTGACCGAAGCTCTTCTTAATAAACTAGAGCGCCTTCTCAATAATTCTATTCGATTTATATTTGGTCTCCGAAAATATGATCACGTTTCTCTATTTCGTCGCCAACTTAAATGGCTTACTATTCGTCAGAGGCGTAACTCTAGGGTTCTCTTCCTTCTTTATTCTATCCTTTATGATACGAATACTCCTTCTTATCTGAAGGATTCTTTCCAGTACCGGCACTTAACTCACGATAAAATGCTTCGGTCATCTCATAATTTAAAAGCAGATATTCCATCACATAATAGTGGCTTCTTCCATTTTTCCTTTACTGTTCAGGCAGTTCTGCTCTGGAACGCCCTGCCCGTGCACATAAGAAAAGCTCCAAGCAAAGCAATATTTAAAAAACTTGTCCGAGAGTATCTGAGCTCCTCATCTGACATATAAAGCATTTTTTATCTCTTTTCTCTTCACCTATATTATATGTATATATATATATATATATATATATATATATATATTTATTTATTTATAATATTTTATTATTATTTTTTAGATATATGTGTGTATGCATATATTCGGATATGTATTTATATATGTAGTAGGTATTACAATATTTATGTATTTTGACACCTGCCGCAAATTCTCTCCACTCACCAAGGGTTGACTGGTAGAGAATGCCATCAGGCATTAAGTTTGCCCTGTTGTACCTTAACCGTGTGTTTGTGTTACAATAAATATATAAATAAATAAATAAATATCTGCACCTTTTATTAGTGCGGTAAATTATGGGACCAGCGCTCAGTTTTGTCATAGTTCTGTTTACGCCGGATCTCTCTGTAATAGAACGGATAGTATCGGGCCTTTGGACCCATTTTTGTTGGATGTGGATGCTGCTTGCGGATAGTGGATCGCCATCGCAATTACAAGCAAGGAAATGAGCCGGATTCATAAAATCGGCGAAGTTTCTGGCGATGGGGGGGCTTTCAGAAGAGGTTTAAAATTTAATTGAAATAAAATTTATTGTTACATTTAAGAGAAAAGTCCACTATAGTCAAATTCAGTCCAGATTTATAGGGTCGAGTTTAGTTGTCCTTTTGAAAAATTCATTGTCGTAATTTTCCCAAGACATCTCAAAAAAAATCTTTAATGATAATAATGGCAAACAAGTGTCCTCAAATAGTATAGTTAAAATTAATTGAAATCGATAAACAAGCGTAATATTAACATGAGGTAGTGGTTGTTTCTGCGTCGGCGGCGGCGGCGGCGGCGGCGGCGACGGTCCGCACTGTGCGCAGCCGCTGGCTGGCCCGCGCCGGTGCCGTCGCGCGCGGCCGCGCAGCTGGCACACGCGCCGGGCTCGGTGTTGACATCGCACGCCCCTCTGTGCCACACGACTGCCGTTCGACAACTACATACCATCCTACATTGCGTTACATGTTATACTCGTATCAGAAGCTCGGGTACCACATGTCACTACTATGATGGTTATGAAGTAGCTAAGGAGCATGCAGTTAAGTAACTAAGGTGGCAAGTGGCTGCTGCCGCGCATGGACGTCTGTGTGTCGTGTAGTCAAGTCTACAGGTTGATGTCGGCGACAGATGTGTTGAAATGCTGTCCCTGTAGTTCCGGGACTAGAATAGGGCTACGGTATCCCCTGCCTGTCGTAGGAGGCGACTAAAAGGGGGCTTCCGGGGTTGCGGGCGGCAAGAGTGGGAGCTCGAACCGTCCAGCTAGCGACCCCGGGAAGGACGGCGGTATGTGTGGTCGCATACCGTCGTAAACACTACATGGTGTGGGAGGAGCGAAAGCTGCTCCTCCAGGGTAGAGCCCGATCGGGGCATCGCGCTTGGAGGGCTCCGGTTGTGTTCCGTCGGAGATCCCGGAGTTCTCCAACAAGCGTTGAGGACGGCCACCGGGGGGGTTTTAGTGCGGTAAAAATCCCACATAACCCGGCGTCGCTCCCACGTCGTCGGGTACCTTTTGAAGGTTTCCCCCTCGAGAAAAAAAAAAAAAAGAAAAAAAAAAAAAAAAAAAAAAAGATGTGTTGAAATGCACCGGATGTGCCCAACACTGATGTTAAATACAAAAAATAGCTGTGATAGAGGTGACTGGGAGACCAACCACAGCATTCATGGCCAAGTTATTATTTAGACAATCACATGTGCGATTTCGACAAGAGAATCTATATTGAATCATGCTTTAAACGTCCGGGGAGCGCGGCCGCATAATCGCCGGAAGCGGTCGACATTACCTTGCCAAAGTTATTTTATTAATTTATTTTAGGTACCATGCCGCCTTAATTGATCAAGTACACTTGGCATAAACTCTACATACCTACTCTATATGTAAGTTTTATGTAAACGCCAATTTTTTGTGAACGAGCCCCTTCACGTGCTAGGGAATCTCTGCAACTAGTCAAGGCAAAACACAACAGAGCTCACAATGATGTTTAAGGAAGCCCGTGCATACCGTGCCTTAGTGATGGACTAAAGTCGTCGAAGGCCCGGGACGAATGTTGAATGAGGCCCGAGGCGGAAAGTTGAATGGAGGCCCCTGTGTTACGGCCATTTTTCACTGACTTTCAGGGATGGTTTCATTCGGGTGACCTGTTCAGTCCTCATAAGCTATTTTAAGCTGATGACACATTTACAGAGATTGCACGTGAACATGTCAACCATCTGCTTTTTAGTTCGTAAGGATTAGCAACTGTATTTGGAGGCCCCCTATGATTGGATAACAAAAACGTTGGCGGACATTACAATTAGCTATAAGCAATTTTGCATCTATCAAATTTCAAGAAAGCTTCAGGTGGTTTGGATTGCGTCCAGCTCTTCTAACTTGGTTCGGTTCTACAGCAATAGTTGTATTGCAATAGATCTTATATAGAATAGAAAATAATTCATTAATTGTTTGAATCCATTTTGAATCTTATATCTTAATTAAATTATATTCGTATTCGTATTAATACTACAGTGAACATCAATAGTTTTCATGGATTACTGGCAAGTTATCTGAAACGTGAATTCCTTCAGGATCAATCTTATCTAATATTATATTGAGGATATCTTGATGGCAGTGATAGCCTAGTGGTTAAAAAACTCAGCCTCTCGATCGAGGGGTTCGAGGTTCAAATCCTAGGCACGCACCTCTGATTTTTCAAAGTTATGTGCGTATTAGAAATTAATTATCCCTTGCTAAACGGTGAAGGAAAACATTGTGAAGAAACCTGCATACCTGAGAGATTTATAAAAAAAAACCCCAAAGGTATGTGAAGTCTACCAATACACACTTGGCCAGCGCGGTGGATAATGGCCTAATCCTTCTCATTATGCGAGGAGACCCGTGCCCAGCAGTGGGACATTAATGAGTTGATGATGATGATGATGATGATGATGATGATGATGATGATGATGATGATGATGATGATGATGATGATCTCTTAGTAGTAGGATTTAGTGATAATAAATAAGTATAGTGACAATGTTAGTAAATATAACAAATCGATCCGTTACTATTTATAATATGCATGGCGAAAATGACGACCTCTCGGACCGCGCGCGCGGTCGTAGCCGAGTTCTACCTCACTACCACCTTTACTATGCTACCACGAATATTACGAGTACTTAAAGTGATCTGTTACATTTATATTTTGCACCATCCATTTTTGAAGTATACTGGACCATAAATACATAAAATGCACGCAGTTTTTCAGATTTTAAATGTATATTTAATGTACTAAAACGTGTCCCGAATATACGAAAACAGATGGCGCACTGCGGCCTGCGGGGTATTGCCACTTAGTAACCTAAAAGTTATGATATGAGACGCTTTAAAAAAGTGTATTAAGGGCTTTATTTAAAAGCCGATACAACACTGGCATTTTCTCTAGCTTCGTCCTGACTAAATTCATTAACATTGAGACATAGCGTATCTAGGCAGAGGGGCGACATGATTTGGGGGACGGCAAAATCAGATTTTTCGTATTGTACAATTTTTTTTTCATGTAAAAAGATATTTGAAACTCTATTTAATTGCAGAGATACATTTCAGGGACTGATTGGGTCCTTACCATTACACATTTCAGAGTCTATTTAGTTAAAAAACCTTTCTTTCATCAATTATTATCTTATAGTGGATGGTGAATTAAACCTCGGCCCGGGCGATGCAAACCCGCACTACGACACGGATTTAGTGGAAGAATTATCCTCGTGAATAAATTTTCCTTTCTTTTTCAAATCTTAACATAGCTGCAATCGTAAAATAAACCGTACAAACGCAATATGTGAAGGAAACTAGTCGATTCTGTTTTGCAACTTGAAACTCAATACCTACACGATTTCCAAATACGCAAACGTATCAACGATCAAGCGATAGTTTGTGATCACTTTTGCAATAAAAGAGATTTTTATTATTATTTCCTTTTACGTAGGTCCATTTTAAATAATCATGAAAATCTAAATATTTTTGCAAGTCGTCCGGTTCCATGATGCCTTAAATGTGTATATGCCTATAAATCTATATGAGAAGCTACCATGGTGTGAAAATTCAATGTACTCGTACAACTCGAAGCCGGAGGTCGCGAGAGAGACCATTTTGAAAGAGTTGAGGTCGTCGACTCCTACATCACATTTGATTATGATTTGATAGATAACGGCTAAGTATTTATTATAAATAAGGGATTATATAATAGGGATGCATTATGTTTTTTAATTTTAATTATAAATATAAATATTTAAGTATTAAGTATTTCTATTTATGTTGTATGCGCAAATAAAACAAAGTAGATATTTATTATTGAGTAGGTATGTATGTATTATTATGATTTGACAATATAATGTATATAACGAGACTAATAACATTTATATTGATTCATTCCGACCAACATGATCGTTGGAGGGCTACTAGCGAGGTCATCGGGGGTCATTATGGTAGATAAGCAAGAAAGTTAGAGATGTAATCGCTTGTGATGTTGGATTTCACAGCAGACCTCCTAACAGCCTCCTCCTATATAATATCGCCAACGTTGCGTTTATGAATTGTTATTATTGTATGAAGTGTGTATTACTGGAGCGTACACTAGCGCACCGCGCGTGCTAATATAATTAACGGACGCGCGTCAGCTACCGAAATAGAGTCGCGGCTTCAGCATCTCGTCGCCATCTCCGACATACTAATATTATCCAACTTAACTTGCAACGATTTTTGAGTATATTTATGTTTTTAAATGAAGTAGGCGTAGGATGCGTAGTACATGTTGTTTATATTTTAATTATTTTTGCCTTTCCCCCAAATCTAGAACATTAAAGGGACCTCTTGTATTCAGAGACCACAGCGCCAGATGTAAGATACACTCAAAATATACAATAGACATCGCTCCAGATTCCCACAGAGCGCGGAGACGCTGTACGCCGAGTGTTTGCCCAACTTGTCTCGCCGCGGAGTAATTAATTAAGTTGTTACGAGTAGGAAGTGTTGCAAAGACGAGTGATGTTATGCAACATACGACACGTGCGGATAGGTGTCGCAGATAAGCGTGACCCACTTTAGTCCTCGGCTCCCCAGTCCCCGGCGCATCACCACACATCACGCACTAGCACAGCACGAGCCGCGCCGCCCGCCCGACCGCAAGCTATATCTATTTGCTTTGATGCATATTAAATAGTCACAATAATAATTTTATTATTGTTAACAGTAACTGCAGCTATATGTGAATTTTCTTAACATATGTAAGATTACATACGAGACAAGTAAACAAAGACACATTTGACTGCTTCATGATAATATTCTCTGCATTAACCCATTTTAAAAAGTCCACGTAATTATAAAGTGAGTATCGCATGCGCACATATGATAGTAAACAAGCGTTAAATACGAGTATACAAGTATAAATATTGTGCCCGTGTAGATAATATGATAAAGCATTTCAAATTGTTGTTAGTATAATCTGTACCTACGGCGTATAACATTCGGGCATGTTTATTTATTTATTTTTAAATACGGAAAAAAGATGGGATAGGTAACATAATTTAAAAGTTGTGTCCCTGCAATCCAGGTGAAAGTAGCATTTGATTGAAAATTTCATATTTGTAGCTATAGCAGGAAAAATGGAGACTTACGATAATGTAATTAATATATATGGACGGGAGTTTACAAAGGAACGAGAGTTACTTTTTACCGCGAAAATACTTTAAATTATTTTGTGTAAAATTACCGCCGGAACGAAGTAGTAGGTGACATAAAATGCGTGCAAGTGTTGAGCTTGAGCTTTTCATAAAATTACTTAATTAAAACCTTACTTTTGTCTATACCATTAAAAGTATTTAAAGTAATTAAACATTATATAAAATTAAGGAAACCATAAAAATAATATAAACATTTATATGTATAAATGATAATAATAACATACCCATTTAGGTAACTATTCAAAGTAAAAAAAGGTAATTATTGTATATTCGTATATTGTTTAAGGTATAATATATACCTAAGTCTATCATATATAGATTTTATATTGCATTGACCTAACTATAAAATGGTGTTTTATTTCATTCAGCTTGTGATTCTCAGCGGACCTCTAAAATCTAGCAAAGTTCAATAGTGTGTTGTATCGTAAACGTTGGACCGCGCGCTACTGAGCTCATGCGTCATTATACGAAGGGATCACGAACCATTTATCTTATAAAAAACATCATCTTGATCTCTTTTAAATTAATTCATAATTACTTCATAATTACTAACACTATTTTTCTAACTTCAAGTAAGTTTCCTACTGCATAT
The DNA here is from genome assembly GCA_014595695.2 of Epargyreus clarus clarus. Taxonomy (NCBI): domain Eukaryota; kingdom Metazoa; phylum Arthropoda; class Insecta; order Lepidoptera; family Hesperiidae; genus Epargyreus; species Epargyreus clarus. The sequence goes on from JACTTY020000029.1 coordinate 64,603, forward strand.
TCAAAATGAAATGAAATGAATTGGAAGGAAGTACACCAATATGGTTCGATCACGGAGGTAGGTACACCTATTTCTATCAGTGTAGTATCGGGACTAGAATAGGGCTACGGTATCCCCTGCCTGTCGTAAGAGACGACTAAAAGGGGGCTTCCGGGGTTGCGGGCGGCAAGAGTGGGAGCTCGAACCGTCCAGTATGCTACCCCGGGAAGGACGGCGGTATGTGTGGTCACATACCGTCGTAATCACCAGATGTTGATGTCGAACGCTCCCCTAGGGCAGAGCCCGATTCGGGCATCGCGCTTGGAGGACTCCGGTTGTGTTCCGTTGGAGATCCCGGAGTTTTCCAACAAGCGCCGAGGACGGCCACCGGGGGGGTTTTAGTGCGGTAAAAATCCCACATAACCCGACGTCGCTCCCAAGTCGTCGGGTACCTTTTGAAAGTTTCCCCCTCGAAAAGAAAAAAAAAAAGGTACATCTATTTCTAACGTGATCGCTGGAAGGGTGTAGATACCGTCTGAATAACATGAAGGAACCATCTTACTCCTACGGAGTAGCAACAAGTTTAGAAGCACGGGTCTACACGGAATGTTCATGGGTGGCAGTGATCACTTAATCTCAGATGGACTGCAAGATCGATTTTAAAAAATATTACGCGTATGTGCTCCGATGTAATATAAAAATACCGCTTGTAACGATTTTAACAAAACACAGCTACACTTTTCTGCTTCCCTGTAAATTAAGTGTGTAAATATGTTATGTTGTACATGCCCTGCACCTGCATAGGTATACGTACGACTATATTATACTAAGCATTACTAATCAGACTAAGTGGCGCGGACTATACTTATAGTCCGTGCCAAACTGCTAGTCCGTTCTGAATATGGAAATGAGTCGCGTCGTTATAGCAAATTGTATGACTACACTACACCTGCTTGCAACATCTTCAGAGCGGACTAGCAGTTTGGCGTGGATTATACCTAAGTGGTTATGGTTATATGAAGGCTGGATAAAAATGAATGATGGAAAACATATTTTACCTTGCATAAAAAATAATTATCCCGTAAATTTTTTGGTCTAAAAATATATTATTTTGGTATCGTAAATTTAATTCCTGTACTAAAGAGTAAACATCATGAGGAAAACCTGTATTGTGTCCGCCTATCAAATGTTATACCAAAATAACAGAACGCTCGCGAACACAGGTTTTTGTGATGCAATCTCATATTATTACATATGTATTAAATGTATCATAAAACATTAGTAATGCATTATAATATGCAGAGACGGTGCATAGAGTAGCAGATGGTTTAAGTATGTGATCAATCTGGATCGAGTGGCGACGGCGCAATCAGTGAGCTGCGTCAACAATTAGCTGCCCGGTACAGCGATTATCGTGATTTATTATCAGTTTTATCAATTGCCGCCATTGACATTTTTGGCCCGATTACGTATGTGCCTACCGATTTGCCTATCCACCGATTAGACTTAAAGCAATGAACCAATTAATTGGGTTACGTTACTGCTAATTATTTTTAATTAGATAAACGATAATCCCCGAAATTCGATGCAGTACGCAACATTTTAGGGATTTAGAAATTCACACAAACAGCTTTATAGTAGTGTAATAAGATAATAGATTAGACGTCGGCTAAGAATGCTCGTACATTTAATATAATTTAATATAATTTGATGATTACTTAAATGACATTTTGAACAATTTCTTGTTCAGTGTTCGAGTGCATTATCAGTTTACGGCATAATTGCATATTATATCAAAACAAAGAGTGAGAAAAACAAAAGACCGCAAAGCGCGGGCGAAGCCCGGGCCGCCACCAGCACCGTTACCGGCGGCGGCCAGCACGGGAGCGCCGAGCGCAACACGGAACACACTCTAGCAGAAACGAAATGAGTCGTACCGAGATCGCGACCGCGGTCAGTGCTCCCGCGCGGAGACTGGGCCTCTCGTGGGTCCGGCCGGGGTCCGCGTCGCAGGTGCAATCTCCTCACACTACACGTTTGGGGCACGCCGAGCACGATTCACACTTGACACTGAGCGATTTTTGCTGGGCTCCGGCTGGTGCCGAACGCGTGCATAGATTCAGACACGTGAGCTTTGACTGGCGCGAGGGGCGCGCGCGAGCCGCGGCGAGGTTGGTCGGTATCGGCGGCCGGAGGGGCGGGGGACGGGGAGGACCGGCGCGCGGCGGAGCCCGCAGCGGCGCAGAGCGCCTCGGGCGCCGCCGCCGAGGGCGAGGGCTCTCCGGGCAGGTGAGATGTAACTACTAGGCTCATCGGTAGCGCTCGAAGTCTGGGCGACCCCGTCTCGCGACATTGCGAGGGGTCGATGACCTATGTCGATCACTAATGATGTTTGTATTACGATCGCTCATCTGCTTAACACTGATGCTCATTATTTTTTAGACACGAGAGAAAAAGGCGAGACATATCTAGTCGACTGTCCTGTAACTCTATGTATTAGCGAACAAACATGCCGTACGTACTTGATCTGCTAACATTTTAACAAGTTCTGCGTCCGGTAGCGACGAGTGCACTAACCGAGATCCCTCTGATAGATATTTACATTTTTGCGATGTAATTTCATGTAATCAAATACTACATAACAAGAAGTGAGCCATACAGACTTATACATGTTCAAGTATAAAAGAAAAACTGCATTTACGTAGAAGCCGTACATACGTAGAAGAAACATTCCTATATTCCTCTCCAAAACAAGGGATGAATGTAATGCGTATAGTTGCTTGTTCGCAATGTGTTTGATCCGCGTTCTCTAAAGACTTCCCACACTTAAGCTGCAACTAAAAGGCTTCGCTGCACCTTTGATTCCTTTCTACCGTTAATATATCGATATTTAAAAATCTACCTTGATAAAACTAGTTGAGAACACTGCGTGCTGATATGACACCGGTGACGGACGTTCTAGCATGTTTTATCCAACTTAAAGTAGGCAGCAGATAGGTAAAGCAAAGGAAATTGTATTCTATGAAAAATAAACATTCTTATGTAAAAGTAAGTAGGAAATGCATTTGTGTATGACGTAGCCGAGCCGTTATTTTTATATTGTTTACGCAGAAGCATCTCGTGTCTGACGTCACTCGCCCGTTATATGGAAAACTCGGAACATGAAAACAAACAACACCTTGTATTTGAAACGATTGGATAGAATAACTACTCGATTGGAACGAAACGTTTTGTACGCCGTGATTTGATTCGCTTATAAAAAAATATATAATATTTACGATGTGTCGTCAATGCCATTTTGGCTTCCTTTTGTAAGGCGATAGCTCGCGCATTGCCGCGCCACGTGATTATTATAGACTTAATAAATAAATAAGTAACTTTTTATTTGGAATTGTTAGTGATTTTTTTTTTAATTCTCGTGCTCATATTAGACCAACTGATCATCCTACATGCTGTATATAACAAAAGGAAATTCTCCACCTGACTGAATGTCTTTATCTTTTAACAATACTGAGAACTCGTCGCGACTAATCAGCTACATAAGCATGTTTTAACAATGATACTCAAAGCGATAACATTATTTTATAATTGCCTGTGTTAATCAAATAAGATTTCAATGAATGTGACAATGAGTAAACATAGATAAAGGTATACGTACGTAAGGGGATTTTTAGATAAACATCAAATTATATTTATAGTGAAGCAGAGTTTGTATCTTCTTCTTCTTCATGTGCCTCTTCACTACTGAAGGTTGGCCGTTAGTTTCTTGAACCTTTCTCTGTCCATGGCCAGGCGAAAGAGTTGTTCGACAGAGGTGATGCCTGTCCACTCCCTGATGTTTTTTAGCCACGACTTTTTCCGGCGTCCAGCGCGCCTCTTCCCTTCTACCTTGCCCATCATGATGAGTTGTAGCAGATTATACCTATCGTGTCTAAGCACATGGCCGAGGTATTCGATCTTACGCTTCTTGATGGTACGTGTCAGCTGTCGGGTCATGAAGACGCGCTGGAGAACGATCTCGTTTCTGACTTTCTGTGTCCAACTGATGCGAAGCATGCGACGATAACACCACATCTCGAATGCCTCTAGACGTCTTCGGGTGTCTTCTTTTAGTGTCCATGCTTCGCAACCGTACATAACGATAGGCCAGATGTAGCATATGAGAATCCTAACTCGGAGCTTGATGTCAATTCGTCGACAGCACAAAACTTTCCTCATGTTGGTAAATGAAGCTCGGGCCATTTCTATCCGGGTCTTAATTTCTTGGTCTGATTCCCATATTTCATTTACCCAAGCTCCAAGGTATTTATACTGTCGAACCCGCTCTAGATTTTTGCCGTCTACATGTATCGTTGGACTTAAGTCAGGGTTTCTGGAAACTACCATTAATTTTGTCTTACTGATGTTGATCGACAGTCCAGCTTTCTCACTGCAATTTTTTACTTTATCAACAATTTCTTGCAGGTCTTCTTTTGTTGACGCTATCAAAATTGTATCATCAGCATAGCGCAGATTATTGATGATCTTTCCATTTATCTTTACTCCAGCTGCAAGGCCTTCCAGAGCTTCCGATATTATAGCCTCTGAATATATGTTGAATAGCAGTGGAGATAAAATGCAACCTTGTCGAACGCCACGGCGAATCTCAATTTCCTCTGTATCCTCGTTATCTACCCTAACAGTGGCCACTTGATTCTCGTACAAATTTCGAATGATTCGTACATCCTTACCATCAAGACCGATGTCGTCCAGGCGATCCAGTAATTGGTGGTGTTTCACACGGTCAAAAGCTTTTTCATAATCTATGAAACACATCAGCACATCGACCTGCATGTCTCTGCATTTCTGAACGAGAACATTAAGGGCAAAAAGGGCTTCTCGAGTCCCAACACCTGAACGAAAACCGAATTGACTATCTCCCAGTTGTTCATCACAGGTGGGTGTGATCCTGTTTTGTACTATTTTCAAGAAAACTTTTAGTACATGACTCATAAGACTAATCATACGATATTCTCCGCATTTACGAGCATTCTGCTTTTTGGGGATTGTTATAAACGTAGATTTGTATGCGGAAGAGTTTGTATGCGGAATGCAATAATTAAGATAAAGAGTTTATTCTCAAATCGTCGCTTATACTTCATATATTACACTTATATACTTTTTTGGTTAAGAAAATCTATAAATCTATATGTATATTATGTACCTACGTATGTTCCGGTATGTTAAAAAAATGTGAGCTATCTTCAATTCTTCAGATAGGTGTAGGTGATAGAATATTTAATTGTTTTTATCAAATAGGGAGAAGTCAAAATTGACTTTGTAACAATATTTACCAAGTTGTTATGTCCAGGTCGTTAACATTTAGAGGCAGAAAATATCCAAATGACATAGGCAGACACGGCAGGCTCTACATTAAGTCCTTATAATAATGAATCAGTTTAAATGAAGGGAGTAGTAAAAATATAATTGCCTACATGCATATGTATAAAGCGAAACCGGTTCCTTTTCTAAAGAATCCAGGAAATCTAAAAATAATTGATACTCTACATCTCTAAATGTGAAATGTGAAACTGATTCTTTAGATGTACTAACTTTCTGATTCTTATTTCGTAAATAACAAAAAACTATTTATGTTTTAGACATGTTGTAGCTTCGTGGGATTTTTTGTTTATTTTAATACATTAAATACTTAGTTGGTATGTATCTAAAAATGTTCATCTTGGCTTGCTCTATCAATATTTACTAGAGTCAACGAATACACCTACATATTTTATTTGTAAATAGATGTTTAAAGTAAAAATACACTAGTAGTGAAAATTCAACGCACTTGCATGCATATTAGAAGTTGCAAACAGTGAAGCTCAGACACAAAAAGATGCCATCGCGCCCAGACACCTTTGTTCCCGGCTTCGGGCCTCGTGCAGGTCGTGCTGCGCCTCGCAACTCGCGCTACTTACTACCCAACATCCGGTTTCTCACAAACGCCCAAAGATTCTACACGCGCAAAAGTTAACGAATGCGATACGGTTTCCGTTCGGCCCAATTCAGGATTGCAGTGACTTGGATTACAGTGTCTTGGATTGCGGTGGCTTGGATTTCGGTGTCAAACGGATTGCAGTGCAGGACCCCCGGTTGGAGACCTCAGGTTACCGCTGGAGAGCTCCGCGCTAGCGAGAGGTAAGACCCGAGTACCCCCCATTCCATCTTTTCGCGATTACCCTCCGCAGGCTTGCTTTGGGGTGCGAGTGAGAAAGCACCATTGTGTGCCTCCGAACACTACCCTCCTTTATTGGATAAAGAAGGGTGTGCTGGAGAGACCGCGCGTCAAGAAGAACCGTCGTCCGTCGCTGGCACCCTCACTGGGCTTTGCACCAGCGCACTTCACCCGGTGGGGGGATGGCCGCGCGGCGACCGAAAAAGGAGGAGGAGACGCGCCGGTCCTCCGGCGCTCCCTCAACATCCGTGGATGAGGGTAGGCGCATAATGGTGCGCGACTTGTTCGCGCCCCCTAGCGAGCCAACTCGTCCAGCGGAGGACCCCCTGCACACGATGTTCGTGCGCGGGGGAAGACGGGGTACTCGGAGGCGCGTAGCCTGCCGGGAGGTCCCACTGCCGACCACCAGGCCGGAGTCGGACGCACCCCCCGAATTACCCGAACCCGAGCAAGAGGAAGGCCCCGGACAGGACATGCCGACGCTGGACCCAGAACCAGCACCTGCACCTACAACACCACCTAAGAGGGCGAGTAAGATCCCGAGACGGGTCTCGCCCTCAGACCCAATCCTGGAGAGACCAGCGAAGTTGCAGGTGCTGGAAGCGTCGACGGGAACATCCTCCGAATATGAGGATAGCGTGGAGGAGCAGAGCGCTGGCGTGGAGGCTGCTGCTGCTGTGAAGGTCATCGCGCACCGGTCACCCCCGCGTTCCCCCTCCCCATCCCCCCCGCCCCCGAGGGCACCCTCCGTCGAGGCCGGCCTCGACTCAACCTCGTATGTGCAGATGGCATCGAGGTCGTCACCGTCCGGCCACACGGAGGCCACCAACAACCTTTCCATTCCCGCCCAGCCCCCTACCCTTCCTACCCGCGAAGCCGCGAACGAATTGTTAAGCGTAAGTAGGGATAGGGATATTAACGTTCTGGCCTCGCCTAGTGGCTTGAGGCAGGGCGTCACGTATGCTGCGGCAATGTCGACACAGGCGCCACGGAGTGCGCCCACCTCATCATCCCCGACAACAGCGGCTGCTGATTCAGCGCCGCGTTCACCCGTCGTTGGTGGACCATCCCAGGGTCCTCGAGCTGACGACAGGCCCAAGGGTTACCCCCCCATTGTGGTGGAGCGGTTCCCAAATTGGACGCAGCACTTCGAGGTGCTGCGAGCCCGATTGGGTCGCGCGCCGAGCGCACGGCCCTATGGACGAGGGATTAGGTTTATCCCTCAGACGCCCGAAGAGTACCGGACGGTCCAGGCGTTCCTGACCGACCTAGCAGGCACAGAGCCAGATCTCTCCTGGTTCTGCTATACGCCGCGCGAGAACCGCCCCACTAAGGTGGCTGTGTGGGGCTTGCCGGCGGATACGAACCCGGAGAGAGTATGCGGGGCGCTCAGGGCGCTTGGATTTCCGGTGCGTTTCGGGACGTACATTCCACCGAGGCGAGGGCGCCCGGGTTGCACGTTTCACGTGCAGATGGACCACTTGGGCCAGGAGGAGCTCGCCCGCCTTTACAGGGTGGACGAGCTACTTAACATGCCGGGGGTGGTTGTCGAGGCGTGGAGGGGCCGAGGTGGCCCGGCCCAGTGCCACCGCTGCCAAGGCTTCGGCCACGCCTCGTACAACTGCTTCAAGCAGCCGAAGTGTGTCCGTTGCGCGCAGGGACACGCAACTCGGGACTGTCCCCTACCGCGCGATGCCCAAGCCAAGTGCGCCAACTGCCATGGACCGCACATGGCCAATGATAGGCGATGTGCGGTTCTTAGGCGAGTGGCGCGGGCCAAAAGCATCGCGCTACCACCACCTATTCCCGGCCCTCGTCAACAGCGGGGCGCCGCACCTGCTCCGGCGCCTCCAGCCAGGAGCCGTGCGCCGCCCACCGCAGTGGGGCCCTCAGTGCGGCAAGTGGAGGAGTATGAGCCCGCGGCCGGTGCATCTCTAATGGCACCGGCGAGGCGCCCGACGTCTGCTAAGCGTAAAAGGCATAACAGGCGTCGGAACGCCGCGCGTCTTAGGAACCAGAGGGAGACCCGGCGGGTACCCCTCGCCGAGTCGACCCCCCAGCCGATGGAGACAGAACACCCAGCTCCAGAGACGCATCCGGCCGCGGGGCCAGCCCCCGCTCCGGCGGTGGAGCCGGCCCGGGCACAGGTAGTTCCTGAGTCCGCGCCGGCCCTACAGCCGCGACAGCCCGCTCCGCGCCCCCGCCGTGCCCAACTCCCGGCCCAGCCTGTCGCAGAGGAGGGCACCGGCCGCAGGAGACCGCAGAGGCGGCTAAGGATCGAGGAACCGGAGGAGCGACCAACACCCCGCCCCCGTCAGACCACAACACCGGTCGCCGTTGCGCGGCCCTTTCGTGCCCTCGGGCTTGACACGCCCGCAGATGCCCTTGTCACAGCAGTGCAGTCCATCTGCGAGGCAGTGGCCCGGCACCCGGACTTGGTTGCGGCCGTGCAACGGATTGTCTCAGACGTCCTCGGGGTCCAGTGCAGCGTCCCTCAGGGTGCTGTACTGGAATCCGGGCGGCGTCACTAGACACCTGCAAGCGCTGCGTGGTCTCATACAGGCGCAGGACATTCACGTCGTGCTCCTGGGTGAGACCAAGCTGCGTGCAGGCCTCGATCTAAGGCTACCTAATTACCACGTGTACCGGCGTGACGAACAGACGCCCACGGGATTTCCTTTCAGGGGAACCGCGGTTGCGGTTCGACACGACTTGGTACACGAGGAATTGCCACACCCGCCGTTCACCCACACGCGCTCCATAGGGGTAGCGTTGAGTGCGGCGGGAAGGGACCTGCGACTCTATGCGGCGTATCGCCCACCAGGTCCCCAATTTGACCCGCAGGACATCTCGAACATCATGGATGGTGGTGCTCCGACCTTGGTGGCTGGTGACCTCAACGCCAAGCACTTGGCTTGGGGGTCCAGAGTCATCAGTCCCGTGGGACGGAAGCTGTATGAAGACTCCGAGGCTAAAGGCTATGAGGTACAGGGTCCTGAGGCCCCTACCCATATCCCCTCGGACGAGTCCCACCGCCCAGATGTCCTGGACATCATACTCCACAAGGATCTCGCGTGTCCAGTCCATGTGGAGGTGTTGTATGACCTGGACACACAACACCTGCCCATATTGGTCGTTCTTGGCCTTGGGGCGGCGTGTGTGGAACCCCCCAGACTCCGCAGCAAGACGGACTGGGATAAGTTTAAAAATACCTTAAATTCTATTAAGTTTAGCGGCTCGCTCTCCTCCACCGAGGGGGTCGAAGCCGCCACCGAGGCGGTTCAAACCTCAATTATTAATGCCCTGGCGGCTTCGACTTCGCAGTCCCCTGTGGAGACGGGCCGCTATAGTACACCACTCCCAGTCCGTCTAAGCGACATGCTCGCTAAAAAGCGTAAGCTGCGCGAGCTCTGGGCGCGCACAAGTTGTCCCCGGGTCAAGCGCGACCTGAATGCGTTGGCCGAGCGGCTGTCTGCTGAGATGGCGGAGCTGCGAGGGGCCACCTGGGAGATGAGAATCGACCAGGCTGGCGAGTCGCAAACGTCTCTCCATCATCTCAATAGACAGCTGACTCGTGCTAAGGTCCCCGTCACCCCTCTCCTAGATGGCGGGGGGAGGCGGGTCCACGCAGCGAAGGACCGCGCGGAGATACTTGCGGAGTATATGGAAGAGCAGTTCTCGCCCCATCCACCCGCACAGTCAGCCTCCGCGCATCACGAGGATGTAGGGCGTAGAGTAGGGGACCTCCTTAGGGACCCGACACCGGCACTCGAAGGGATCGAGTTTATCTCTCCCACTGAGGTAAGGAAGGCGGCCTTACGTCTACCAAGGCGTAAGGCCCCAGGTCACGACGGGATCCCCAACGCGGCGCTAGGTATGCTGTCCAGAGGGGCCCTTGTCGCATTGACTCGGGTCTTTAACGCCATCCTACGCACAGGCCATTTCCCGACCATCTGGAAATTAGGGAAGGTAATCGTCCTCCCGAAACCGGGGAAAGACCGCCGTCTCCCGGGTAGCTACCGCCCCATAACCCTGCTATCAACCACAGCTAAGCTGTTTGAGAGACTGGCGTTGAAACGACTGCGTCCGTTCCTTAATATAAGGGACGAGCAGTTCGGGTTCCGCGCCGGTCACTCTACAACGCTGCAGCTCACGCGGGTTATTCATCATTTAGCATCAGAGCTCAACTACGGCCGTCACACGGTCGGCGTCTTTCTCGATATCGAGAAGGCGTTCGACCGCGTATGGCATGAGGGGCTCATATGCAAAATGATGAATACACCTGCCCCGGCGACGCTGATACGGTTGATAGCATCGTTTTTAAGTGAGCGGCAGTTCTATATTTCGGTCGAGGGCGTCGCCTCAGACCCTAGGCCCATACGTGCGGGGGTGCCGCAGGGCAGCTGCCTCTCTCCGTGGCTCTATGCTCTATACACCAACGACGCCCCCACTCTCCAAGGTCACCTGGAAGACTGGGAGCGCGACGTTATGCTCGCGTTGTTCGCAGATGACAGTGCGTACTTCGCGTCGTCCCGCCGAGCGGACTTAGCTGCACGGAGAATGCAGCGTCTGCTCGACTTACTACCTATGTGGCTGGATAAGTGGCGCATGGCTGTCAATGTCGGAAAGACAGTCGCAATACTGTTCGGCCGCAAGCGTATCATGCCGGCTCCGCTGAGGCTCCGTGACACGGAGGTAGCTTGGCAGCCAATAGTTAAATACCTAGGATGTAACATCGATCGCTCGTTGCACATGATCCCGCAGGTGGAGCAATCGATCCACCAGGCCCGAGCGGCCCGAGCGATGCTCCGACCGGTGCTTACATCCAGGTTACCGTTAAGGACGAAACTAGGGATCTACAAGACCTACATTCGTTCACGACTTACCTACGCGGCGCCGGCATGGTACGCGTTGGTATCTAGGTCGCAACGCCAGCGTCTCCAGGCCCAGCAGAACCTGGCCCTACGAGCAATCGTGGGGGCGGGTCGCTACGTCAGGAACGAAGTGGTGAGGCGCGACCTTAAGATCGAAACGGTCGAGGAGTTTGTGGTCCGCCTCGCACGCTCAATGTATGAGCGGGCGGAGGCCGGACCATACTCCCATTTAAAGGGGTTCGCGCCCCTACACGATCGACCACCTACGGGGCGCCCGCTCCCGCGGGAGCTCCCTGGGCTGGCGACCCCCGACCATCAGGGGGCCGACCGTCCGCTCGGTACAACGACGCGATAATTACCGAATCACCCCCTCAACAGGGGGATGATAGAAATTTTTAATATTTGTTCATTATTTTATTATGTTTTAAATAACATTATATCATTATGAATAAATATCAAGAATCCGGGGGGTATTTACCACCTGAGAATCTGCCCGGGCAAAGAGGGTATCCTCGAGACCCGAATTTCCTGCCCACCGCCCTTATGTTGACATTGCCGCAATATATGTGCGCCCGGAGGGTAAGACGTCCCAGCGATAGATACAACATCCGACCGATCCAACATCACTACTGCATTAACAAATTAATAATACCTTTTATTTAAACAATTTTCTATGTAACAACAATAAAATTACTTAAAACATTATCGAATTAGCGATGCGTAGCCATATGTATTGGATTGTTTGTTTGGCAAAGGTATGTACTGAAATTTGAATTTTTGTTTATTTAGGTACTTTAATTAGAACCTACACGGTTTGATAAGATACTGTTTTAGGGTTACTTTATATTTATTGCGTGTATTAACACAATTAAATCATTAGTAGAAGCACAGTTTCGCAACTATATAATAGCTACTAAGTACCTACTTAATATTTTTTACATCTATGTTATTTACATCTCCACCTACTTTAAAATACATTATTTTCTTATGTTATTGTTACATACTAACACGCTTTTAAGTTTTATGTATTTTTATTCACGCTGCTGAGAGCGAATATTCTTGAGTGTTGTTATGTCATAAATATGAGTAAGTAGATTCCAATCTATACAATCACAAAGGGACTACAAGTATTCCATCGTTTTTTAATTGAAAATGAGATTTATGTTTTATGAAGAGGTGACTAGCATTATCAGCACAAACATTAACAAGATAGATACAGAAATGGCACATAAAGCGGGCAGCGGCAGCACGCCGGGCGTGTCTGCGGGCAGCGGGCAGCAGGCTGGGCGGTACTCACACTTCGAAACTTGAAGAACAACGACATGGCGGCCGGTCGCGCCCCTCGCGAGTCGCGCCACACTGCCGCCGCCGCCGCGCCGCCGCGCCGCCGCCGCGGCACCGCCGCACCGCCGCCGCCGCCGCCGCCACGCGCCCGCACCGCCGCCCGCATCGCCGCACGCCGCTGCCCCACAACAGCCGTCCTAAAGCAAGCTTCCCATTGGAATGTTCTCTGAAATTACAACATGCGTGTATAATATTAAACTACTGGTGGTCAATCTTTCGATTTCTGAGCGCGCTCAACGTCGCTTCAACGGCGGCGGATGTTGGGAAAAATTAAATTTGACATTTTGTAGCAAAATTTACCATGTACCTATGTCCACGTCGTGAACTTACAAAGGCTTAAGTTTGTAATAAGTTAACCTACTTAATGAAGTATGAAACACTTAGTGCAAATGTAAGAAAATATTTTTTGTATGAATATGTGTACTGTTGATCAAATCGTGTAAAAATAGCTAATTCATTGGTTCGTTCTTTACTAGGTTTCTTTGCGTACATTTTAAATGACCTCCATTCTATTTTATTTATATGGCAAAAGTGTAAGCATATTAGGCTCTCCTCAATTGTAAAGGCAGCCTTACCGCGACGTGCGAAGTGGAGCCGCGACGCTCGCGGCTCACATCTCGCGACGCTCGCCCGAGCCGAGAGGCTCGGCGATACGCATCGCGCATGCGCAACTCCATCGATCCGCCACCAGTTGCGATAGCAATCTGCAACACTCCTGCCACATTCGACTACATAATTTTAAAAGCGGAAGAAATACGACAGCGATTCGGTTAAGTGCATCCAGCGCGAGCGTTCAGGGGTAGATAGTGCACGACGAGGAACGAGTGCAGGGTGAAAAACATGGCATCGTGGGTGTGGTGGGTGGCGCTGGCGGCGGCGGCGGGCGCGCGCGAGCTGGACCCCGCGGCGTGCGCGGCGCGCTTCGACGTGCAGCGCGACAAGATCATCCGCACGGAGGAGTCGCGCGACATGGGCGCGCGCTACCTGTCCGAGCTGGACGTGGGCGCGCGCCGCGAGTGCCTGCGCCTCTGCTGCGAGACCGAGGCCTGCGACGTTTTCGTCTTCGAGGAGAAGGTTCGGAACCTCCGTTGTTACCCACCTATTCATTTTGCCTGGCATTGTATATTGAAGTACCTTGAATAAATATATTAATTTCGTGGCTAATATGAAAAGTAAACTTAACAAAAGTAGGAATTATAATACTTATCGATTACGTCACTGCAATTAGTTATCAGTGTCGAGCCAGGAAGGCAACGACGCAGCTCGTCGACTACCTTATGAACACATTCAAGTCACATCATAATGACATTTTTAACATAAGATGTTATGTAGAAAAAGTCTAGAGAAGCTCTATTTGAATTTTTTGTATTTCCATAAATTATTATGGCCTGAATTCAAATCAAAATACATAAATACGTAGGTGGTAACAAATTGATGACACAATAAAAATATATTTGACTTTAGATAGACCTACATACACGAATGTACAATTTAGAACTACTGAATAGGTGTTTGTGAGTAACATTATAGAAAATATTAAAAAGTGTATACGTAAACTGTAACACCTTTCAAAAAGTACCTACATATGTATATGAACTAAATTTTCCTCATCTTCTTACCATATTTTCAAGTATAGGAACAAGCAAACGTTGTATAAAAACATATTGATCTTTTATGAAATTTAGATAAAATATCCGGGAAGCAAACGATTAAGAAAACCGATCATATTGTATGTTTGTTAGATAGGTTGACGTATTTATTTGAAAGATTGTGTAACATTATACGGAATTAAAAAATATCACTTTTTTATTAAACAAATGAAAGCAAAACAATGTTTTGCACTGGCTTCAATGCAACATGAGATTGACTTACTTTTAATTAACGACGAATGTTTTCCGTGTTAACTACAAAGTTTGTTGAAAACGTGTGCGATGCACAGAGTCCGGGCAGCTGCTACCTGTTCAACTGCGGGCCGCCGGAGGACTTCCGCTGCAAGTTCACGGCGCACGGCAACTTCAGCAGCGGCGTGCTGGCGCTGAGCCGCCGCCTCGCCGAGCTGCAGGACCAGCAGCGCCTCGCCAAGCACGAGCAGGACCTCGCCAACCTCAGGTGCTCCCCTACCCAACCTTACCTTCCTTTTTCACACTGTTCACTTACATAAAGCAAAAAGTCATGTGATTAGGCTGAGCAATGGTTTAACTTTTAATAAGACTCTTAACTCGACTTAACAAATATTCCTGTATATGATACGATGTTCGTGTTCCGTGCAGGAGCCCTACGAGCTCGACGGCGAGCAGCACGCCGGCGGCGTCGCCCGCGCCGCCGCGCGCGCCGCCGCCTCCACCACCGCCCAGTACGTTACATTAAAACATACTACATTTAGGAAATAGAAAAAAAAATAACAAGATACGTACAAAAAACATAACATTATCTCTTCCTTGACAGTCGGGTACAAAATATGTCTTGCTTACCTACTAGTAGGTAGACCAAGAGAGTTGCATGCTCAAGAAAGCATTAATAGTGTTTATTAATTTGCACGTTATTATTTTTTATTAATTATATACGCACACGTTACAACAAAGAGTATCCACTCTATATATTATTTTATGCAAGTAGGTATATATGATTAGGGCACAACTTGCAATTAATTGGCAAGTGTTTTGTATTATCAAGAGGCAAATGCGTAAGATAAATGAGAAGGTGTGGACACACTCGTGGAGGAGATCAATAACGCTAATGCGTTCACGGTTGCGGTGTCAGTGTCCTCTCGCGGGCAGCAGGTGACCCCTGAGTCACGCCGGAGCGCCCCGCCTGAGCGCCCCGTTGCCTGCTGCGCGCTGGCGAGATGCTGGCGCGGCCTGTTGTACCTGACTGGTAGCGAATTTAATTGAAATATAATAGACTATGACCAGCGCAATAAACACACTCACTCCAGGCGTGTACCGTGAACACTTGAGTCCAATGCTTACATGCTTGAGATGCGTGCCAGTTGCAATCTATTATACAAAATTAGGTCGACTTCGGCACTCCGGTTACTCGTCTATTAGAATGCTTCCTGTTCATCCATATTTGAATAGCAAAGATGAAATAGAAAATAGAAATAGAAATAGAAATACTTTATTACTTTTCAAATTAGGTTCATTACAATATAAGTGGCCAGAGCCTCCTTTTAAGCAAAATATGCCTGTGTTAGGATTCTCTGCTCTTCCGCAGGGTTTACATAATACTATATAAAAATAACAAGTTACATATAATTACCAGTATTTCACAAGTACATAATATGAAAACTGTTAGTACGCTTGCATTTTTGTGAGCAATTCTATAAGTAATTGCTTGTATGTGCGTGTGTGTGCAAGCCTGTGTGAGTATGTATGTGTGTGTGTGTGTAGGTGTGTGTATGTGTGTGTGTGTGTGAGGCTGTGTGTGTGTGTGTATATGTGTGTGTGTGCATGTGTGTGTGTGTGTGTCTAAATCTTTTACGCTTGAAGTAGTGACTCAATCTCTTCATAAGTGAGTGGTTGTAAATATCTTATTAATTCTTTTTTACATTCATAGTATGTCATTTTGTAAATAGAAAGTTTCTTGTCAATTTTATTGTATGTCTGAGCTGCTCGTTTATTGTACTGAATGTTTGCAAATGAAGTTTTTACGTGGGGAATTTGTGCAACTATGTCTTTTCTTCTTTTTGTTAAGTTTTTTGGATCTACAGATATATCTTTATGTTTTTTAAGTATTATCTGCAAAATATATAATTTCCTCACAGATAGTAAATTGCTTATTTGGTAAAGTCGGTCTGTAGAATATTTCCTATTTGAAAGAATAATGATATGTATGTAGTACCTACCACCGTATATTAAGTATTTTTTCGGAGATTAGGAGTGTCACACAGCCACCTATCTAATTTGATTTTAGTACCTAATAGGTGGTAAACCCTTTCTGTGATTCAGCTCCTGAGACACCGCCGCGCCACATTTTTTTTATTTAATTTTCTGCCACCACTGGAAAAGACCACCAATTGTTTGAACGTTTAGCAGGGCGATGTAGCCGTTACCAGTTCGAGTGTCGGCGCGGCGGCGAGTGCATCGCGGTGTACAACGCGTGCGACGGCGTGCCGCAGTGCGCGGACGGCAGCGACGAGGCGCCGGAGTTGGGCTGCCCCGCCTCGCCCGCGCCGCCCGCCGCGCCGCCCGCCGCTCCGCCCGCCACGCTGCCGCCGCCGCCGCCGCCGCCGCCGCCGCTCACACAAGTGACTACAGTACTTACAAGTTGATAGCAATCGAAGCCACACTGCTCGTAGATACCTTTTCAAACTTTAATCCGATATTCGCAAAAATACACTCAATCTATCATATTGAAATATGTAGTTTGCATTTCGATTTATAGTAAAAATAATGATTTTATCTCGGTATATCTTGTACAGGTACAAGCGGCGGAGAGCGCAGAGGAAGGCGTGTGGCCGCACCGCCTCACGCAGGCGCAGCCGCAGCATCGCTACAACGGTATGTCCTCACCTTAATGATATTATCACGTGAAGTTGTCTCGTTTAACACATTCAATTACACCCAACATGGCGGTAACCCGTGTAACCTCGTCGGCAGTCGGCGCGGCGGCGGGAGGCTCGCACATCTTCAGCCACAAGGGCGGGCTGCTGCAGGACAGCCCCGCGTTCGAGCCGCCGCTGCCGGCCGCGGGCTGGCCGCGCCACGCCTGGCCGCCGCCAGGAACCGGTGAGATACCTGCACTTCTTTCGATCACGTGAGACCATCGCTAACTCGCGCACGGTACGCGCACCGGGTGGAAAATCGAGAGAGAAGCTCGGCAAAGTCGTCGGGTCCGGCATCGATGTGCTGCACCGTCGATTACGAAAGATTAAATTTATAATAACGTCCCACTTACTACATAGATCGAAGGCACTCATTGGCACAATATCGACCGCAGGTATGGACGGCATGAGCGCGGCGCACGCGTGGGGCGCGTACCCGGCGCCGGAGTGGCCGGCCGAGCCGCGCCGCGCCTGGCCCGTGCCGCCGCGCGCGCCGCCGCCCGACCCGGTACGTCGCGCCGCCGACACCATCGTGTACCTTCGGGTGCGAATACGACCGCTTTCGGAACGCGTTGTAATTATTTTTATTATTTTAGGAGATGCCAGTGTACATTCCTCCGAAAACTATGCCTGAAATGCCGATATTGTACTCTAGTCAGCAGCAGACGTTGCGCGATAGTCCCAAGAAGGGATTCGACTTGATGACGAAGGATCGCGCGCTGGAGGTGGCCACGGAGCCGCCGGTCTCGGTGCTCCCGCCGCCCGTCTCCGCGGACCAAGATCGGCGAGAGGAGAAAATACCTCCTCAGATAGAGAACACCACGAAGAAGAAAATGTTGAAGGATCCCGTATGTATTTTTCTGAATTGTTTGAAATCATTTAAGAGCATCGTTGTTATTTTTTATTTGTGGTTAAATGGTGGTACCTAGTCATTTCCGATCGCGCCATGTGTGCCAATTAACGAATGGTTAATTGAATCGACAGCCCTCCGAGGAGTCGCGGAAGCCGGCGGCGATGGACAAGAACAGCGTAGCGATGATGGCGGTGCACGAGCAGCTGGCGGCGGACGAGCGCGACGGGCTCAGCGAGCACCCGCCCGCCGCCGTGCTGCTGCTCGTGTTAGGTACGCATCGGTGGAAACATCTCCGTTTTCCATCTCTATATTTACGATAAAATCATTCCCTGTAGATTGTCTGTAAGAGACCAAACACTGTCGCTGCTGTGATATGGTAGAAGCATTCAGATTATTTCTCGTGTTTGGAGTCGGTTACTTAGTTTGGGATGGTAGATGTGCTTATCGGAGGCGTTCCAACTTAGTCTTAAGGGGTAACAACGCATCTGTAGCCGACCTCAGAACTCTCATCTTACTCAGCGTCGATTACCGTTACGTCCGTGGGCGACAGGGGTCACTCGCCATCACGCTCGTTTACTACTTCGATATTATAAAATAAAAATTCTGCAAAAAATATAGCATGACACATGATACCAATGGTCAAAATTTACAAAAAGATAACGAGTCGCGGACATAGTCACAGACATCTTTCCGACGGAGATCAGAGATGTCTAGCGGGCGACATTATCGATATCGATACGGTGACGAGAGCTCGGTGTGTCCCGGCAGGCTCGCTGCTGACGGCGGCGCTGGGCGCGCTGCTGGCGTGCCGCGCGCGCGCCGCCCGCCGCCGCCGCCGCGCGCACCCGCGCTACGCGCTCGACGCCGACTACCTCGTCAACGGCATGTACCTGTAGGGCCGCCCGCCGCCGCACTCGAGGCTCCACTCGGTCAGCCCGGCGCGGACGTTTGAAGATCTACGTGCTCTCGAAGGCGACGTCGATCGAAAATTACGATTGTCGATATAGTGGAGCTCCCACTTGTCCGCGTGTCCGATGCTCCATCTCCGCAACCGTTATGATAAAAATCTTACTATTTAGTTCACTGTTTTGTTTTGTAATAAATATCACTACGATCTTCTTAGCCTCCGAAAGCCGCCACTGAGCGTGTGTTCGGTCACCTACGAACATTAGAAGTAAAGTACTTTTATATTGCAGGCATTGCAGGTAACAACTATAGTAGGTATTTCTAATTTTTAGACAAGTAGTTAGACACTTATCCATTTGATCTGAACTGAAATCCAACCATCCAATCCATCATCCAATTGACGCCCTTCAAACTGGGCCTCTGCCGTTGCAGTCAAAAGGCTTCCCGTTGCCTTTTTTAGATCATGGGTTTTGCCTGGCCAGTACTCGATTAGTGTACATTTGGTCTAACACCGTCGCCATTAAACCTGTTTTTCTCTAACAATTATCTTTTCCCTGGCGATGTGACCGGTCCATAACTTCTGCTGGATTAGGGCAATTTTGAACTCATAAACTATGTTTAGAAGATTTCACAATGCATTAGCACAGCACAAATTGAATTAATTAAAAATTGAAACTTAATTCTCTGCCTTATAATTTTAGAAAATTATTTAAGCAAGTTTCGATCGTCGTCTGAAACAAGCAAGTAATTTGAGCATTGTTTTACTGTATGGCTCTTAATTTTACTGACTTAAATGTAGGAGTATCAAAGGTCTTGCTTTGAATGTTTATATGAAGTAACTTCCAAGACACTTGCAATTGAATTAGAACGTGTTTAGATCCTTTGAGTTGGGTGAGATGGAACCTACAATGCATTCTTGTGTATAATTATTATGTAAAATCGTATCTCCAATTGTGGGAAGCAAAATAATTTTCAAAGATCAATACCAAAGCTATATTATTGTGAAATGAAATTTCCAATTCAAAATCAACTTGAGTGTGTAGGTACTAGATATATTTACATGCCGGTATTTAGTGAGTACTGATTACTAATTATAATCAATGTTGAAAAAACAGCATTACACGTCGAGTTAATATGATATAATCAATGCAATTCCACAGATAATACATTAATCTATTATATCACACAAATTATCTAACTTGATTTATTTAAAAACTTATTTCAAATGTATAAAAAATATTTTTTGCTGTTTCAGATCGATGAAGAATGATTTTCATTATTTAAAAAGAAATATAGAACTGTTAACGTTTTTAATACGTTGTTTAATTTATTTGACCTGATGTATCTACCTACTCCAAAGCTTATTTCCACATTACAGGTAGGTAGGTACTTATAACTAGTTTAGTAAATTTCAAAATTTTGTATAAAATTTGCACGCACAACACCTATTAGGTAATAGAGAACGCTGAAAATTGAAATACAAATTGCGCCATTTTTGGGGTATAATGTATATTGGAATAAGTTATACCTTTATTTTTTGTTATCGAGGGGAAAATTTCAAAAGGTACCCGACAACGTGGGAGCGACGCCGGGTTATGTGGGATTTTTACCGCAATAAAACCCTCCCGGTGACCGTCCTCTGTGCTGCGTTGAGGGCTCCGGGATTTCCAAAGGAACGTAACCGGAGTCCTCTTAGCATGTTGTCCCGTCGGGCTCCGCCCAGGTGAGCTCGACGCTCGCCACACCATCAGGTGTGTACGACGGTATGCGACCACACATACCGTCGTCCTTCCCGGGGCCGCTGGCCGGGCGGTTCGAGCTCCCACTCTTGCCACCCGCAACCCCGGAAGCCTCTTTTAGTCGCCTCTTACGACAGGCAGGGGATACCGTAGCCCTATTCTGGTCCCGGAACTACAGGGATAAAGTTATACCTACCTACTAACGAGATTGCACTCATATCGCTATCTTAATTTGATAACAACAGTAACATTTATCGTACCTAGATGTAAAGTGAAGCGACATGTTTAATGTAAAGTCCTCCTAAAACTCTCTAAAACTACAAACCCTAATAGGTGCCAAAAGAATTTAAGTAGGTACATCATTTTAGATTGGAGATGCTCGGGCCCCTAACTTCCCCCTTCCTTACTAATCTATGCCCTTCCTTCCCTAGATTTTATGATGATAAAATAATATCTTCAGAAGTAGAATTAGTACTTAATATAAAAATATAACGGTTGTCTACTACAGTTGCTATGCTAAGTAGGTATACCTATAGCCGGTATTTCATCTTATCGTAATACATTAGCATTCAAAACATAAGCGAGTGTAAGGGAATTGAAACACATTAAACTTGGATCAACATTTTATTAATCAAATAATGTATATACAGATTATGTAGGATCACAAGAGTCGTGAGCGCAGAGAGCGGAGCCCCCGGCTCCCCGCTACTGCCCAGCACTACCTACTTACGATATAAAAACCAACCAACAAAGGAATCAGTAATTTTACTGAACTGGAATAAGGATATTAGTATATAACCATATATGTGGAATAATTTGGTCAATTTTGAAAGAATATCTGTACAGCGAGCCATGATTCCCAATGAAGCAGTGGAGTTAACCGATAGATCACATCCATCTTTATCACGTTTTACGTAAACAAACATATTGGCAAAACAGTACGTACATTGTGCAATTAATAGTAGTAAGTAGATAATTTTATTTATTTAGCGCTTGGTACTGCGTAATAGGCAGTTGTTTATCATTGCCACGTATGAAGAAGCGAAACTTCGACGGTTTTTCGTTTGGGTATCACGTACTCGTATGTTTAACGCTCCCTGTGGTCCCTTAAATGCTGGCAACAAACGTGTTTTTTTGTTATCCTAGAGAGACATTGCGAAATGTGTACATTTTTTGTAATTATTTCTTAACACGCACAACATACAACACAATGTACCTCCTCGTATAATATACTCGTACATCCGTGAGTGCATACAAACGGTAATAAAATCATCTATATTATGATTTTAAACGCGAAAGTAAAATGTGTATGTAAATATTCAGTCTCTGAATTGGCAGTCGTATTAATTATAGGAAGCAAGAATTCAGTGGATATAGCAATATGATAGACGGTGTAGCAACACCGTACAGATTTTCTTCCAAGACAAAGAAAAACGTTTAACGTGCATTTAAATGCAAGTAGGTACACACTATAAATCTCGAATATGAAACAATATATTATAAAAATATTATATTGTGTCAACTTACTAACTAGAACTTAGGAATCTGAAACATTTCGATACAAAAAAAACATTACCAATAAAAATATAATTGAGTTCTAGCTACAAAAATAGCAATATACATAGTTTCGTCATTATTGCTACTACCATAATTTCGATAACATTGCTATTGCTATTTCCTACTTCTTACCCAAAGCACACAATATCAATCTAAACAGATTCACGCGTACAGTAACTTGGTCTCGTTGTCTCCGGCACTCCCTCGCTCGGCTCACTTCTGTCTAGTATTGTCTAGTAACACAGAATTACCTCTTTAGTAAAACAGATTACAGGAACAGAAAAACAATCGATTCATTTATGAACAAAGCGAGTAAGTGCGCTCAACATTAAAATATGGTGGGGTGCCGCTTTAAAAACAATGCTTCATGGTATGCAAGTACAAGAGTCGTTACTAAAGCAACCCGTCGTTACCCTTAGTATGATACATTTCACCTTTTAGACGGAATCGATCCTCTATTTTGAGTCCACCTATGCAGCGCCTCTAGTGGACCGTTTAGGAATTAAAATCTGTCATTGTAATCTAATGTAGGTTGCGCTATCGAGCCGTCGATTCGATAGATGGAATGCTCAATTGAAAATGCATACTAAGGGTATAATATGCTCCTATCTATCGTGCAATTATTTTCTCTAAACATTCATTATATAGTCTCGTAGGCGACGTCAAAATCGAATGAGCCACAAACACATGAGAATTTCAACACGTCAAGTTTCCAGAATAAAAAAAATACAAAACAATTATATATGTCTTTTATAACAATTGTAAAATGTGTACTTAGAAGTTCATAAAGAAGTTACATGCAAAATCGTAGTGATCGAGTTAACAGGTTAACTACATTGATCAATTTGCAAATATTATACACAGCATTTAGGCTCTACGGAAATCAATGAATCATACATTAGAGTATAGTCTATACTATAATAAAACAATGACAACAAAAAACAAGAGGATGTGTGAAGCTGAGCTATATGTTTAAAGCAATATATCGTTTGCTTTAAAGCAACCCATCTCGAAATGTTCGTGTGAATACAATTTTCAATCGAAAATAAATCTTAGAACTTGTACAAAACGACTAAGAGCGAGGCAGCATTTTACAAAAAGCTAATTCAATTCTAACAATTGACTATTGGACAGAAAAAAAATTAACAATATGTATATTAGTGATATATAGGTATATAATTAGGGAACCTAATGTAATTTATAAATCAACAATAGTAATTATGCCATAATTGCCATTTATTTTTCACGGCCAGAACACAGTCAATAATAATTAGTCAATAACTATGTTATACTTTAAGGTACTGATCTTTTCTTTATTAAACGTTTTTTCTATCAAATCATAATTTACCATGTATTGTTATTGGATACATAGGTATTTTAAATCAAAACAGTTAAATAACGAATTATAACTTCTGTTATTACCTGTACGTGTTACGGTACGACGCACACAGACACACAAGTAACATTTAACGGTGCTATAACGTATGGTAGGTAACACCGATGAAGTGATATTTTCTTACAGAAAAAGTTGAATTCATCGACAGCTCCTCACTGCGCGTTCACACCAAACGTACACGTCGACCGCTAACATATCATAGGTCATGCAGCTGGGTGATAAACTTTCGTTACTATTAGCAGCCGGAATCGGCGGTTTACGGTACGTTTGGATCGAACGCGCCCTTAAACTAATTAAATCTTACACACTATTGGTGTCGAAAACAGATCATAACTATAATATAAAATTCGATTTATCATTAGAATAGAAGGCACTTCAACGTCGATTCGCGGATCCAATCCAGTCCACGCTGCATCGTTCTACAACATACAGCATTGGACGATAAATATAACTAACTTGAATTTATAACTACTTCGTGAATAGTTTGAGGGCGTCGCTCTCGCGGGGCTTCTTGCTGCCGTGAGCAGCGCGGAACAACTCTGTTGCTGTTCCGGTCTACGGCGGCCATTATGTAGTGTAACTACAAACAGTTCAACACCAATCGTCGCATTAAAAAACATTTAACTAGTTCGCTACTTTCAAAATGGAATGAATACTCGTAGCCATTCGATAAAATAAAAATTACTAGCAGCATTTTGTAACGTGACGATCGGTCGATATGGTCATTATTACATATACTACATCCACAATTTACAAATAAAATTTAAATTTCTATACACTCTTCACTAAGTGTAACTTCAAATTATCTAGTGATATAAATATATTTTTTTACTTAGCTAACCAAAGAGTAAGAATTAAAGAGATTCATTTTTAGTTATAACTTTTTCATATCCCTTTTCTTAAGAAAGAGTGAAATTATTATAGTTAAAAAACTTAATCGTCTTTTTAATATTCAGGACATTGGCTCCCCTCGGCAACCGTTATTTTTTTTTGGTACTTGTATAAAAAAAATGTATGAATGTTTAACACAATATAAGATTACATACTCGATTATCATATTAGGCGACTTCATTACTTCTTTAATAAATAAATAAATAAATAAATAAATAAGATCACATCAAAAATGTAATTAGACGAAAGTTAGAGTGAAGTAAACTAATTAAAACATGTCTGCGGCTACTTTTCAGTGTTTCCAATAGAAAAATATACTGGCCACTTCTAATGTAGCAATTCTTGTAATGACAATGACAATATCTGAGTAGCGTTACCATCCAAGTAGTCACTGGTAGTTGTATATGAAAACATCGTATGCTATGATCTTAAAATAAATATGTCCAAAAGTTATTTGTCAATTTGTTGTTAGTCCGATGATAATTACTAGTTAGGATTAACATGTTATTTAATTTCGCACTGTTGTATAATTATTACGTTAACTGAGCAATCAAATTAAACATTTTAGTTACCATTGTGTTATTCAAATAACTGGGTTTTACACATTTTTTGCGTTAAAGTTACAAATAATTACATATTAAATACTTAATTGAAGCCTTTACAAATTTAAAGTAAAATTTAGTGAATTCTGGAGTCAATTTTATCATATTGCATAAGGAACTTTTTTGAAGTTTCTATCTATACAAAAGTTAAGATAATATAGAAAAACAATACAAAAAGTACCTATGGCATAGTCAAAGTAGATTTAGGTCACACCTGACTGGGATTAATGTTCACTCCAATTACGTAGGAACAATATTGTTTAATCGTTTTTCGCCAAAAAGCCTCGCTCTACATAATTAACATAAAAACATTTAATAGCAGATCTGGACCCCAATTTCTTCGCCCGAACTCACTCGAATAACCGGACGCGACCGGGTCCCCCGACGACCCGGCGAGTGGAGCGGCGGAAAAACGAGTATCGCCGCGGAGCGACGCGGGGCCCCTGCGGCGTCAGGGCAGGCGCGGCAGCTGCGCCAGCCGGCAGTTCTCCACGTACAGGTCCTTGACCAGCAGGTCGGCGGCCGCCAGCCGCGCGTGCAGCCGCTGCGCCGCGCGCTCCGCCCGCCCCGCGCGCGCGCGCAGCGCCGCCGCCTCGCGCGCGCCCAGCGCCTGCCGCCAGCGCGCCGCCAGCGCGCCGCAGCGGCACGCCTCGCCCCCGCCCCCGCCCGCCCCCGCGCCGCCGCCGCCCGCGCCCTCGGCCGCGGCGGCCTGCAGGCGCGCCAGCTGCTCGCGCGCGGCCGCCAGCTCGGCGTCGCGCTCGCGGCGGTAGGCGGCGAACTCCTCCTCGAGGTCGTTGACCTGCGCCTCGAGGCTGAGCCGCTCGTCGATGGGCGGCAGCGCGGCGGCGGGCGCGAACTGCCGCTCGTAGTCGGCGATCTTGGCGACGAGGTCGGCGAGGCGCTCGTCGCCGGCGCGCTGCTCCTCGCCGTGCGCCTCGCGCTCCTCTTCCAACTTGCACGTCCAGTACTCCTCGCACTTGTCGTATTCGAGTTTCATTTGCTCCAAGCTCGACTCCAATTCCCTAAAATTATATTCCAATATTATTAAAAATTTGCCATAGAATCTATTGTTAACGGTTTCGACCGACTCTCGTTGGTCAGTCGAATTCTTTTAGAAATCTAGTCTTCCTAACCACACCCTTCGAATCAAAACACAGTAGCATTAAACTTGTTATTAGACATTACGATGAGAAGATCCAGGAGTTCTCCACGAAACGCCAAGGCCACCGGGGGTTTACAGTGCGGTACAAATCCCACAAAACCCAGCGTCGCTGTCATGGCGCCTGGTGCCTTTTGAAAGTTTGCCCTCGTAAATAAAAAAAAAGACACGTGTCCTTGGCACGTTCCTTGGCAATACCAACCAGCAGAATTGGAATGTATTTGTATAAACCAATTTTTGATCTCCAGGGGATCGTAGACAAGAAAAAGGAAGAAGCAGCTCTCTTTTGCTCCCGAAACTCAACAAAGCTCTCTTAATATTTTTATTATGCCTTAAGTTTTAAATGTTGAAAGCCACTCAACTGATTATACACTACATGAAATTAATGCACCTTTACTATAATATGTATATCACATTATAACTTATTTAAATGTAAGAGCTCCTAATAATTATATAAATTTTAAAATAATCCTTACTTTATTATGCTTGAGAGGTTCTCCTTCTCCTCGTCATGTTTTTGCCGGATACTGGCAATTTCCTTGCTGAGCGTTTCAATTTCTTTCAATTCATGGGAATCAGTCTGTATACCGATTTCTATGCCGATCTCTGTTCGTAAAGTAGAGTGATCCACGAACACCACACTATCACTTATCTCCCGGACTTTTTCTTGAATCATCGCGATGGTACTCTCTAGAGTACTGCAGGATTCACAGGTTTTTTCACTAGGTGTTGATATCCTTTGAACATTCTCAAAGATAGCTTGAAGCCTCTTCACAACTTCATTATGGCTGAACACCTTCTGATCAATGCTGAGGAGGGACGAGTCACATTCCTGGAAGTGGAAACGAAATGAACCTGTCATTTGAGTGTATACTTAACAAATGTATTCATGTACAATTACTACTCTAGGGCGAACTACATCTACTGCTTCTCATACTTCACTTTCGCATACAAATTATGAAAATATCATAGAAACCTCGGTGCGTTCGTGGGAGAGCAGAGAATCGGGCGCGCGGGTGTCGAGCGCGGCGGCCTCGTCCCGCCACGAGGCCGCCGCCGCCGCCGCGCCCGCCGCCGCGCCGCGCGCGCCCGCCTCCAGCGCCGCGCACAGCTCGTCGCTGCGGTCGCGCAGCGCCTGGTTCTCCAGCCGCAGCTCCTCCACGCGCGCCGCCAGCTCGGCCGCCGCGCGCCGCTCCGCCGCCGCCGGCCGCGCGCCGCGCTCGCCCGCCGCGCGCGCCTCCGCCGCCAGCCGCGCCGCCTCGCGCTCCGCCGCCAGCGCGCGCTCCTCGGAGGCGCACGCGCGAGCCTGCGAGTGTTGCGGTGCTCTATGAGTATCGTCGAGTTCGATGTTGCCGAGGCGATGGGGACGATGCTCACCTGGAGTTCCTCGTTGCGGGCGCGCACCGCCGCCGCGTCCGCGCGGAGTCTGGCCTCGACGTCCGCGCGTCGCGCCACCTCCTCCTCGAGCGCCGCCCGCGCCGCGGCCGCGCGCTCGCGTTCCGCGGCGTTTTCGGCGGCCGCCGCGCGCGACGCGTCCGCGTGTCGAGCTTCGAGTTGGCGCAGACTCGCCTTCAACTCGGCCTCTATGCGAGCGTGGTTTTCGTCGACGTCGTGCGCCAGCAGGCGCGCTCGACGATTGGCCTCGGCGAGATCGGCGCGAAGTTTGTCGCGTTCGGCCACAGCGACGTCGAGTCGCCGCCGCGATTGATCAGATCGGAGTCGAGCGACGGTGTGCGCGGCGAGCAGCAGAAGGGCGCGCGCATCGGGCTGCTCGTCCGGGGAAGTGGCGAGCGCCTGGAGCTCGTCGTCGAGGGCGCGTTCGAGGTCGGGAGGGCGGAGGGCAGCGGCCGAGAAACCCAACTCGAGCAACAATCGGCGCGGCCGTTGAACCCCGGCTCGCTCCCAGGCCTCGACTACGACGTCGCTCGGAACCACATCTACTACGTCATCCAGGCCCCCCTCGGACGAGGCGGCGCCGTCCAGCGAAGCAGCGATGGAAGAAGTCAACGACGAGTTCAGTCGATCGAAAAATTCGCCCACTGTGATCTCATCCACGGAAGATTCGTCGAAGATGCGCTCGACGATACGACGGTCTATTCCGTGCATGCGGAGATTTCGACACAGAGTCAGAGCTCGTTCGCGGTCGACGCGCCGTTCGTGGTCGAGCTCGGCCGGATCTTCGTCGTCCGTAAAATAATTTCCGTCGCGATTTTCCATCGCAGAGGCGCTGCGTTTACACCTCATGCGTTGCCTCGCTCGTTCGCCGTCCAGACGAGAGTCGGACGCAACGCGATGTCTAGGAGACTCGTCGGAAGTCGGATGTTGGGGTCGCGAGCGTCTTCCGTACTTCTTGGAACCGAAGACGAACTTGGGTGCGACCTCCCGACCCGAGGAGTCGTCGTCGCTGTGTGGTGGCGCGGCGGTCGCGGCGGCGGCGGCGGGCGCGGGTGGCTCGCCGCCGAGCACAGACAGCAGCCCGTTGCGGAACTGCGTGAAGGTGACGCGGTCGGTGCTCCGCTCGAACAACGAGTCCACGAGCGCCGCGCCGCGGTCGTCCAGCTGTAACGCGTCACAGAGCTCTAGTACTGCAGACCTGTCTAGGGCTTCCTCATTAGCTATGTCGAAGGTTTTGAACACACTGTACAGCTGTTTTTCGTAGTGATTCATGGACGTACCATCCATATCTATCGACTGGAATTTGTGGAACGATAACATTGAACAGCGGGCCAGTTCAATTTAGTTTTGCGATCACATGTTGGAATTTTGTTAAGAATATTAAACGATATCTATTACCTAAATTTCCATTCACATTTTTAGGTTCCGTAAATCGTCCTTTCTGACAAATGTCATGTCACTCAATACATCATTGTCATACTTGTCAGTGACTGTCAATGTCAAAATTTTAATAGATTAAAACTTGGAGGCCTAACCAAAGATTATTAGTAACGTTACTAACCTATTGGGCCCAAAACTGTAATCTTTAGAGGCATTTAATTTAGAAACATTAATACATGTTTATATATTTTAGCTATTAAAATAAATATGATAAAATATTTTCATTATTTTTACATATTATATATAAATTAATATGAAAACACAAATATAGTCACCTTTTTATTATAAATATATAAGTAACAACAACATTTGCTATACCTTATCAACCTACTACTACTATTAATAGCTGAATAAAAGGAAGGTGAAATCTGATCAAGGTCTTAATAAATATCTAACTTTACAAACGTTTAGTGAATTATGTTTCAATGTACGCAATCTGTCAAAATATCTATGAACTAAAAGTTATTTTTATATAATATAATAGCGTAAGAAATAATACGATCAGTTTAATTTATAGGTGAATCAAGAAGGAATACTAATTTCCTAATATTTTGCTCATCAGTAATAAAAACAAGATTTCTTGACATATTATTGCATAAATCACCAATAAAACGGTGGTACCTTGTAATTTAACTTGAAACGGAACGTTAACGTAAAAATGTTTTGTTTGTTGATTTGAAGATTTGTTCAATTTGTTGATTGTTCATTTGATCACTGATTATAACATTTATAACTGACATTTAATATTGTGTTTGTTGTTTATAATACCTACGGTGCATTATGATTGTAATCTATTACATTTACGTCATCAAACAGATTAATTTGAATTTATAAACCATATGACACGTTAGTGTGTGACTGAATAAGACATTGTAAATAAGGATGTTATTTACAGTTCAGATAACTGTGTAACTGTAAGGTACTGTTATTTTAAGTTAGTGTATTAATTAAGTGGATTGAAATAATGAAGTTGAAATTATATAGCAACGAAAAGTTTACCAGGCTTGCACGGCTTGAAGCCTCGAAAAAGAACGAGAACTTATTAGAATACAACAAACATAAAGAATCGCTTAGTTGGATTGCGGGGATATTTAGTTTATGTTTATTTATAGTCCTGTGCTGCTTAACTATACTGGCGTCTGGAATTCTGGAACACAACGCTCAGCTGCGGGAGGTGGCCGCAGCGAGCGCGCCCGCGCATAGGGTGGTCTGCTACTACAACACCCCAAACCAACAAGACGGAGGCCAGCTGCTGCCCGCACACATTCACCCACATCTCTGCACTCATATTAATGTCGCTTTTGCGCAAATTAAGGATAAGAAGATACATCTTGACGATCAACAGTATAAAAGTTTGGCAGAAGTCGTGTCCTTAAAAAAATTAAATCCTAAATTGAAGATCTTGCTCTCCATCGGAGGAGCTAGTAATGAAAGCGGTTTTCCCAACATGGTTGCAGACCATGCTTCACGAAAAGTTTTTATTAAATCAGTTAAATTTATATTACGAAATTACTCTCTGGATGGTATAGATCTGGACTGGGAATTTCCCGCGATCCATAATTATAGATCCATTGTCAAAAAGCGGGAGAGGCAACACTTCTCACAGTTGCTCAGAGAAATCAGAATGGAGTATAATAGAGAAAAAAGGAACTATCTGCTCACCGTTGCCGTCGCTGCTCCTAAGATCATTGTTGACAGTGCTTATGATGTAGACCAAATAAACATGTATGTGGACTATGCCAATATCATGACTTATGATTTTCACTACTTTACTGACTTTACTCCATTCACAGGTCTGAACTCCCCCTTGTATGCCAGAGCAACAGAACAGTTATATATGGCTACACTTAACATAAATTATACAGTGCACATGTATATAGACAAGGGGCTAGATAGAAGTAAAATAGTGGTGGGGATACCAACATATGGACATTCCTTCAAATTATTCAATGCTAATAATGGAAACGTGGGAAGTCCAGCTCTAGGATATGGGAATCTTGGACAATTAGGATTCGTAAACTATCCAGACATTTGCCACTTTATGAAGACCCATAAAATTGACGTTAATGTACACTTTGATGTCGATGCAAGGGTACCATATCTGCATAGAGACCATGAATGGGCCTCGTTCGATAATCCCCAAAGTGTCATGAACAAAGCTGAATATATAAAGGAAAATAACTTGGGTGGTGCCATGATATACTCCTTGAATGCGGATGACTACGAAGGTCGGTGCATTGGTTTATCGGGCAGCTTGAAATTCCCCTTGGCAGAATCAATAAAGAACACACTCAATGGAAACAACACTTCGTAATAGCTTCATGACAAACGATGAAATGGAACCACCACCTTAAGACAGTTTCACAAGCGTAACACTGATGAGCATTTGAAGGCATTTAGTTACCTTTTTCTTCCGGGTCACATAGGTGATTTTATACATGGTACAAGATTTCATGATCGACAGCTGGGACGTTGCGCAGGCGGCGAGTGGCCGCGGCGGCGCCCACGCGGCCTCGCGCCGGACGCAGCGCGCTCCGACTGCGCGCAGGCGAGCTGCTCACCCGCGTAGAACCGCACGCGCCGCCTTCATTACTTTGCCTTATTAACTTTTAACAGTTTGAAAAAATGCACAATTTCGCTCTACTGCTTGCCGTGGCGTTTCCACTCGACCGAGTGCGTCGTCCGCTAATGTCGGCCGCGACTCGGACGCAATTCTAATTAGCTAAACTGATTATAAACATTAATTAGAGACAGTTATTCCTTGAGGAGAGAGTTAGTAGAGACCCGCCACGATGCCTTTTCAATGGATATTTAAATTATAGTATAAGTTTATTAGTATTCAATACAAAGTAGATAATTCACATATTTCATAAATTATAAGTAGAAGAGAGGCCATAATCTATTTCATGGTGTATTAATTACACATGCATAAAGTGTAGTGATGGCTGTGAATTTTTGTAGGTAATAAGAATTTAGGTTTAGATATAGAGTACCGATTTGTCACCAACAATAATTTATGTAATATCTACACAGTAGGTACGTATGTATCTTTATTCACTCTAATATAATTATGAAAGCGTCACACAAATATTCTTCAAATACTAGTAACAATGTACGCCATATATTTTTATCTAAATTTAAGCTTACTTTCGAAATTTCGCTTCAATTTGAGTTTCATATACAAACTTGTTGCCCCTTAATTAAGGAATCCAATACCTATTTTACTATAATATATATTAGGTACCTTTAATTGCTTTCAGTATTTGCTATTTTTATTAAGTCCTATTTTCCGCTATTTTCAGTAGTTTAAATGCTGTTTAAATTTTCTTATTGTTACCTTACGTAGCGTATCTGCGCTGACTTAAAATTCTTATTTATATTATATATTAAAATTTCATCATTCGGTAATCTGATCTAAACCATAATAGAGTGCAATCATCGCCAAAGATTCAATTAGTTGTCGTAAGCGGTATATTATTGAAAGCCAAGATAGATATATTTATTATGCAAAAGCATCTGATTAACAATTATTTTGAAGTCGGCAGTTGGCATTGAATTCCATATATTGAACGCGAAAGTATAGCGAGTGGGTGGGTGCTATGCATGTTCGAAGTAATAGCAGTCGTGGAGTATTTTGTTCTTTTTTATATGAAAAACTACTTAGATTAAGTATATGTTCATCTATAACAATGTAATGAAGATCCTGTTTCATGTAAAACTTATGACAATTAAGCAGAAAGTATTAATAAATTATTTTAGTGCTTGTTTTATAAATTGTTTTTTAATGCCACATTTACCTACCTCAATAATTGTAGGCAACATACTCGGGTATTTTCAGTATACCCGCTACTTATTGATATGCATGCCTGAACACCTAAAAATAAGGTGCATATTATACCTGAGGAAAAGTGACGTAGTCACCTTTTTTGTGGCCTGACAGGCTTCGTCTTAGCGTGCTTAATTCTTTACAGTTTGGTCGAAAGGATACTGTGGTTGATATTTCCTTATACTCGTCAAGAGATTGCGCTACACTTATTCTGAATTATGATAACGAAGATTTTTCAACATCTTGAATTGACAAGCTCCGAACTGAAGCTGCTGTAGCACGGCCGCTCCCCGGACATGATCCTGCCTGGCGGGAAATTTCCCTTTTCCTAAAATACTATCATACTGACAATTTAATTGCGTGCGTAATTTTTTTGAACGCAAGAAACTAAGATATTAGAATGTTGGTATGGATGAAGGTGATAGAACCCTCTAAAATCTCTCATTTACTCCCGTCCCTCATACCTCTATAGTCGACTCTGGCGGAATCAACGCCACACCTCGTACCTACTTCTGCCTAATAACAGCAGTGTTAAACAGTGCTGTTTAAAAAATGTGATAAGGGAGTCATACTTTTCTGAATTATTCTGGCTTATTCCTCAGGGATATCTGCGCATTTGTGGCTGATCTCATATAAGAATCTTATCTGGGGTTGATTATAGATGTACATGGGCAGCAGTAGCCACATAAATTCAGATAGATTGACTGCATGCTCATCTGCTTATAAATAAAGTCGAAAAATGAAAAGCAATCTGATTTAAAAAGTCAGTGAAAAAATTCAGTTTCAGTATTTACTATAGGTACTATAAGTATTTTACTTATATGATTATATTTCTCCAGTTAGAAAAACATTCCAGGTTAGAAGAAAATTATAAAAATAAAAAAATACAAACTGCTTATAAGTAGGTATAGCTAGGTGCTCCTACAATTTAGAGGAATCCAACAATAATTAATAATGTTAAAAGTTCTCAAGCCGTAAGGCCGTTTGACCACCGCCACCGAAGTAGCGGTACATACATTTCTATATCCGTTTGTCCACCGCACGTCCGTCATCCAGGCCGCAGATATTTCGAGTATATCGGCATCGAGATTTTGACGGGCCGGCTGGGACAAACTAAACCGGCGATATCGGTCGCGGTGGACAAATTGCAGCCATCACGTCATATTAAAATCGGCCCGAAATAATGTCGTTATCGGTATCGATTCGATGACGGTGGGCAAACGGCCTTAGGGCTGCATGCCCTGCCTCAGAATGAAACGTACCTACATATTATACAGGTTTGTGGTCTAAAGCACTACCTGCACTATCCTTTACAGTCGGGGGAAAAAAAGGACAAGTGATAGCCTAGTGGTTAAGGGTCCGAGGGTCAAATTCACGACACGCACCTCTTATTAGAAATTAATTATTACTTGCTAATCGGTGAAAGAAAACATCGTGAGAAAACCTGCATACCTGACAGGTTTATAAAAAAAACTCAAAGGTATGTGAAATCTACCAATACGCACTTGGCCAGCGCGGTGGACTATGGCCTAATCCTTCTCATTAAGAGTTAATATCCCGTGACCCGTGCCCAGCAGTGGGATAGTAATGGGTTGCTGATGATGATGATGAAAAAAGGACAAAATCGGTTATGAAACAATAAAAGATCGGTTTAAAAATAGGAAGCTCTTTAATATGGCACTACCTTACAGTACCTAATATCTATGCGAAGTAACAACTACTGTTCATCGAAGATGGCCACTCCACTACACTTCAGGCTGGATTATAGGCCGAATGTTAAAAGTAAGAACGCGCATTTTTCCATTTCGAAATACTATTTTTGTCATCGCACATCAGCTTATTACTTACGTATTTCTGTTCTTGCGCATGCCGACATTTCTTTACAGAATCGTAATCTTACCACCGATGTAGGTATGCTTCTGAGCCTTCTGATGGCGCACGAAACATTTCTAATCATTGTTATCACATACCAGATCATACAGTTTCAGTCTTGTTTTAAGAAATTGAATTTGATCGAAAATCATTGTCAGACATTGATTGTAACTTTTTCCTTTTGAGAGGTAAAATTTTATGAGTATTTATTTTCACATATTAATTTTGTAATTGTTTCAGATTCACTGCCTCTGTTTATATTTTGTTTTTCTAGTTATTTTAATTAAGTGATTGAAATTATCTGG
Organism: Epargyreus clarus clarus; assembly: GCA_014595695.2. NCBI lineage: Eukaryota > Metazoa > Arthropoda > Insecta > Lepidoptera > Hesperiidae > Epargyreus > Epargyreus clarus. The sequence continues at coordinate 99,498 of JACTTY020000029.1, forward strand.
TATGTTTATAAATTACTTTATGATTGTTATAATTTATAATCCTGACAATATAAAGCACCAAGTTTGTAGATAACTGTATGTAGCAGAAGTAGAAATACATAGGCTATTATCATTAATTACATAACTAAAATAAAAATTAGGCAAACTCTTATGGCATATATAGATATTAATAATAAAGATGGGTCATGTATTCATTTATTACTCAGTACTTGGCAGATTTTTTTAACCAATTGTATTCTGCATTATATTGTTTTAGTGCACATTTATTAAAAATAAAATTTCAATGATCTATAGTTCTAATTCGAAGGGCTATATTTACGAATACACCTCTTAAGAGGTAATCCTGAACGGATGAATTGCAATTATAAAACCAAATAATATTTTGTAATAAATTGTACTCAACCCATTTCTTATGAATTCCTGTTTCTGTGATTACAAATTACAGAGCTTATAATCAATGTAATCAATTACATATTTATAATTAAATACTGTAATGAACAATTATATTGGTATTGGTTTTAAGTAATTCACCCAGATAAATTCAAATAACAGAACAGGAGTATTCATATATACCTACTATTAATTTCATTATGGAAAACCATCTCACATACAACCTAGACACATGAAAAATAACATGTTTACACTCAAGTAGTATATATACTACCTAATGTTAATAACTTAATTTAGTTCTATATAAGAAAATACATAAATGCTTATCAGATTAAAGCAGAGAGCAGTAACCAATTTTTTTTTGAGTATTTCCAGTTAAATGCAGATTAACATGATAATATCTACTTTAAAATCCATTTATAATTAATGCAACCATTACATAAGTAACAATGTTTAAAGTTAATGTACTACAAGTGTGTTTCTCCCGTCTACGGTCTACCTATCTATTACAACCAAACTTTGAGACTATCATGTAAAACTTGAAACCAATATGGTTTTAATCTAGGAATGTCTGGTACAATATAACTTATCATAATGTGATCACACACGCAGGCCAGGCCCATGGAGCAGCCATCGTAAGGCCAACCGGTGCCGCTCCCATGCACCCTCTCCCATCTTACTCTAAGTACTTAGTACAACTAACATTGTAGATTTCACACAAAATGTAAATTCATCGTATCACAAACTATAGGTATATATACTCTATACTTCTCTATATGCATATATAATATGTATAATAGTTGAGTATCTAAATATTAGGATATGGCAACTTAACATCAACTTATTGTCTAGTGGAATATTCTATACCTAATGCCAGGCATGACTCACAGTGCTGCTCAACACTATGTGACAACGTGCAGCCGACAGCTCTCTCTTAAAGCCAATCTCTACTCAACTCTACTTCATTATGCTTTCAAACTTTTCATGTAACAAACTGTATAAAATTATATTGTTACTCAACATTCATCTATAGATAATAATGAATCTAATTTGGAAATAAACATAAGTCTTATGTAAACAATAATAACTAAATGCAATTATTTAAATTTCTTAGTTAACACAAACATTGCTAACATAACAGTAGGGATAGTAAAGAACACAAGTTAATCCATATGTAATTAACAGAATAAATCTACATCACTGTTTATGAAGCTTCTATCAAGATATTTTAAATGGCGCTATTCTATTCTCATTACAATTGTCTAAAGTACACAAATTCTTTCTAAATTATGGAAGGACGGTTCTCTTATCATGTTGTGTAACTTTGTATCATATGTAAAAAGCAGCAACACTATATTTTGATATGTAATGCTACATTCTGCAATTTGAAGACTATAATAGTATAACCACTTTGTATCTATATTTAAGTCGGATAGATGTGTTACCTGTATTCTGAAAATGAAATGATATGAGCCAATGATACGTTTTGTGCAACGAGTAACGGCAAGCCGACGGGGCGGTGCTACGTCTGCAGCCAGTGGAACATGAGGCTGTGCACAGTGGGGTAGTCCAGCTCCGCGTTGGGCGAGCTGAGGAACTCCTTGAGGTTGAGCGCGACGTTGCCGGAGAGCGCCGCCTCCTTCAGCTCGGCGGCGGAGTGCGCAGAGTTGTCGTCGGACGCGCAGTCGGACGAGGCGGGCTCCCGCCACTTGTCGTCGTAAGTGAGGTCGCACAGTGTCGGCGGCTCGTCCGCGTCGCTCGCCTCCTCGTCCACGGAGACCCCGCGGCTCTTGTTGCGCGCCGTGTCGCTCTCGGCGCTGTCTCTGCCGCCACCTTCGTTTTGGCGTCGAGCGTTTTTTAACGCACGATAACGTCTCGACCTCTCGCGCTGCAATCTTCTCTTGCGTTCATCCGCCCGCTCCAGTTCTTCGGGAGTCTTTTTTGTAGAATTCTTTCCAAAGAAGTATCTCATGAACGACTCGTCGCAGTTTCGTTTGGACAAATAGCTCGCCATCAACTTGTAATAGTACTGGTTATCCATTCCAGTTGCAGTTGGAATACTTAAAATTGATTATTTTAAAACTTAAAACGCCAAAACTATGAAGATATTCTGGATATTGCGAAATAAAAATAATGAGAACGCGATTGTCGCTGACGTGACGTCATTGACATTTCGTTAGTTGCCACAGACTACACAACTAAATAAGGAAAAAGGACTATGTATCACTTGCACAGAATATATCTAGATTTTTATTGAATAATAATAAGGTTATATACATAGAAGAGAAAAATAAAGTTATATACAATCTTCTATACAATACAATATTCGAAACAATGAAACTAAATACTAATAGGGAATATGCACATTTTTATTTTATTATTTTAAATCACTTATCACTTCGTTTTAGCATAGTAAAAAATATAAACAATTTTATTAGGGTCTGAAATATCATTTTTTTTTTAATTTTTAAGTATTGATAAAATTTTACACGTTTGAACGCCGCCATTTTTCGCGCTCTTTGAATGACGTCACGTAGTGTGATCTATATTGATATTGATGATGATGTAACTATATGCACCATGGAACAGAAAAAACAAGTTCTTTTCTATGATATGCACATATAAAGTTATAAGGTTTTCAGGTTTCATCGCTATTTACATCATGGGAAAGACTAAATAACCATCCATCGATCAGCCTTTACTAGACCGGTCTTGGGCCGTCTGAATCCAGCGGTTACCCGCCGTCCGCTTCAGGTCGTCAGTCCACCAGGTCGGGGGGCCTCCTTTTGTCCTCCTTTTGTCGAGACGTGGTCTCCATTCGAGGACCTTTCTACCCCATCGGTTGTCTGTCCTACGAACTATGTGGCCAGCCTATTGCCACTTCAGCTTGCTTATTTTGAGAGCTATATCGGTAACTTTCGTACGCCTACGGATTTCCTCGTTACGAATTCTGTCACGTAGGGAAATACTGAGCCTAGTTTTCTCCATAGCTCGCTGAGCGACTTTGAGTCTTCGTATAAGGCCCACAGTGAAAGACCACGTCTCGGCACCGTACGTCATCACTGGCAACACACACTGCTCGAACATCATCAACTTCAGGCTCTGAGGTATCTTGGATGAAAAGATGTCACGCAATTTCCCGAACGCTGCCCGACCGTTTCCCGAACGCTGCCTTCTCGAAGTTGGACTTACCCATCTGGATTATCTGACCCAGGTAAACGTATTCGTCAACAACTTCGAGTGTGACGCCATCTATAACGACCAGCATGGGTGTGACATAGACGTTAGACATGATCTTCGTCTTGTCCATGTTCATCTTAAGACTTACCCGTTGAGAGGTGCCACAGAGGTCTTTGAGCATGGTATTGAGGTCCTCCAGCGACTCCGCCATGATGACGGTATCGTCTGCGAATCGAAGGTGAGTGATATAATTATGGGCCATCGATGTTGATGCCAAATCCTTTTCACTCCATCAGTTTGAACACGAACTCCAGTGCAGTGGTAATCAGTTTTGGGGACAAAACGTCACCCTGTCTCACATCTCGCTGCACTTGGATTACACGACGACAGAAGTTTCGTACTTCTGTCGTCGTATAATCGGATCGTTATTAAGACTGCCTTATATATACACTTCAACACTTCGATGTACCGATAGTCCATCTGGAACCTCTGGAGTGACTCCAATACCGCCCATGTCTCGATAGAATCGAAGGCTTTCTCATAGTTCACATAAGCCACGCACAACGGCAGGTTGTACTCCTCGGACTTCTGTACGACCTGCCGCAGTGTGTATATGTGGTCCATGGTGCTAAAGCCTTTTCGAAAGCCGGCTTGTTCGGGAGGCTGGAAGTCGTCGAGCCTGCGAGCTATTCGATTGTAGATGACCCTCGAGAACACTTTGTAGACATGGCTTAAAAGGCAATGTGTCTGTAGTTCTTCAACAAAGACCTATTGCCTTTTTTGAAGAACAGTACCACCACACCTTTGCTCCACGCTTCCGGTGCTATACCCTGGCTAATGACAGGAATCCAATAGCTGTTGGAGTGCTATTAAAATCGGTTTGCCACCTGCTTTTAGCAGTTCCGTTGCTATTCCATCTTCGCCAGGCGCTCGGTTGTTTCTGAGCTGTTTGAGGGCCATTCTTACCTCGTAAAGGCAGACCTCCGGGATATCTTCGGTATAGTGCCGGGTTAGCGTGGCTCGCTTGTCAAAGCCAGGTCATAGAGGCGCACGCGAAGTGGTATATAACTGTCCGCAGTACTTCAGGCCTCGTGGCAACTGTGGTGCCGGCATCTGTCCTCAGCTGCGTCAGCAAGCTTTACCCAACCCGCAGATCCCTTGCGAAGACTTTGGAGCCTTTATTCCACTCTTTAATGGGAATAGCATTAAAGAGGCGCAAGTCGTGTCGCAATCTATTAAAGATCTGTGCTTTGAGCCGCCTATACTTAGACAGTGAAGGCTGAGACTGCACACACAGTGCCCGCCGCTCTACCATAAGTCCGAGTGTATGGGCTGAGAGTCTTTAAGTTGTTCTTTTGGAGGCGGTCTGGTAGTACTTCGACCCCACCTCACGGGCAGTTTCTACCAACTTGTTGTTGATATCATCAACATCTATGCAATATTCTAGGCATCGATCGAGACGATTATCGAGCTCGAGTCGAAAGTCTTCAGAGCCCTGGATCTGGCAAGGTGTTGGACGAAGTATCGTTTTCATAAGGCAGGACCGTTCCAGCTTGTCCGTTTGTCTGCCAGTATGAAGTCAATCTTGTTTTTGGTAGTACCATCGGGACTCATCCAGGTCCACTTCCTCTTCAGGCTTCTTTTTGAAACAGGAGTTCACCATATAAAATCCTTCCTTTTCCAAGAAATTAGCCAGTAAGGGGCCTCGATGGTTCCGATGACCAAATCCAAAAGGCCCCACCTTCAACTCATCGCCATATTGGACACCTAGTTTTGCATTGAAGTCCCCCATCACAACCGTGAAGTACGATTTTGAGGTATGTATGGCTTTTGAGATATCTTCATACATAACCTCTACCTCGTCGTCGGAGTGTGTCGATGTCGGCGCATATACCTGTATGACCTTCAGCGAGTACCTTTTAGATTCCCTTGAGTATATAGTATGCTACCCTTGGCGACACACTCTAAATAACTACTCTTTAGATATTTCCTAGATGTATTATGAAAAAACACTGCTATATACACATTACCTACATAGTGTTTTTTTCTGTTTCAAAAAATGCAAATATACGAAAAAAGTGGTGCAAGATTATGGAAAACAGATAAAGTATCTCCAAAATCGCATTAACATTTGCATTTACTGTAACAAACAATAATTTTAGGTAAATAATTTTAAAATATTGCATTGATCGCCTACTTCGTTAGATAGGTACTTATCGACTTCTACATCAAACACTATCATTTCAAACACAAAATTTATTAAAATCTTATATATAAAATTCTCATGTCACGTTAGTTACCGTACTCCTCCAGAACGGCTTTACCGAGTTTCACCAAATTTTATATGCATATTCAGTAGGTCTGAGAATATCGACTCCGATACACATCTTAACATGGGCGACGTCATTTTTGATTCGACCAATGGCAATGCCTTTTACAAATTTGAATTTCGCTCGCAGAAATTACAATTTTTGATTAAATTTTTCATCAATGTAATACAAAATAAATGAAAAACAATTGCTTACATGTAATTTCAGGACCATAAAGTACCGAGGAAAAAAAATAACAAGAATAATCTAAATTACATGCATATTCCCTGCATATTGTTACTATAAAATACTTACTTGTTAATTTCCACTTATAAGGCAATTTTTACATAAGTTACTATAACTCTTTGATTTTAACAACCGAGCTACATTATGATCGCTCGTACCTCCCCCTGCTACATGCAGAGAACAGTTTTTCGGACTATAGTATCATTGCCCTATATAGGCATTATTGTATAATACGATACAAACACGATACGACATTAGTTTTTAGTACTGCTAAGAAAATATAATATATTGCAGGTTATATGCGAGATTTCTATTCGCTATAATCGTCTCGGCGGCCTCTTATTAATACATGCAAGCTGGGATCTCTAAATGAACGCATTTGTAGTAGTACTCTAGTAGCAAGTCCTTATGCATTGCAAAGACGAAAAACCTGATACCCACTCTGATTGCTAGGTCAGGACGGGAGGTTTCCCGTCGTCGTCGGTCGTCGAGGTGTTGTCTCCCGTGTTCGAACACGATCGGCTCACTCCGCCTTATTCATAAGAGTTCCAAAGAAGGAGACTGCGCCCTCCATCCTTGTTTCTTTGCTAGCTAATACAGCGGACGTAAAAGATACTCGTATCTTCCGATCCGGTTGATTAAGATACACCGATTAGAGTCCCAGTGCGTTCTGCATCATCCCTCGTCCATTCATCAAGCCTCACGTCCCATTCGACACAAATACTCACCGGAACAGCCATGTCTGATCATGTACGTGTGTCAGTCTAAAGGCGGCGATTATCCCTCGCCGTCCCATCCAAGTTTCGAAGCTTGGCAAGGTGACATTAATAGTACATCGATGTGCGTGACTCTCCTCTTAGGGTCGTACGCACCACTCGACCAGTGCCATTGTCGACCTACATCGTACTACCACAGAGGAAATCTACTAATAAAATGTCATTGCTCACATGTCATTCTTCTATAGTTGACAGCTCAACAAGGGATGTGTAATGAAACATAGAAAAATATAATAAACGCTTTATTAAGCAGTTGTAACGGCGCAGCGACTAGAAGACTGGTATCTCTGTTCTCTTGACGGCGGAGAGTCCGTCGTCCCACGTGAGCATGGCGCTGAAGGACAGGTACAGCGCCGCCGCCGACAGCAGGTGCCACAGGTCGTGCGAGTCGTAGAACTCCAGGATCTGAGAATGGCATAATAATCGTATTATGGGGTTATATTTTTCAGAGTCCCACTGATTCACCCGATGGAGCATGGCGAGTAAAATTAGAGCCAGGTACTTCTCGGTAATAAAATGGAAAAAAAAATACAAATTCGTTCAGTAGTATCAGAGTATACCGATATAAATATTGTTTTGTAAGATATTAGTACTATAGATAATCTAAAGGAAAGAACTATGTAATATTGTTTCGACGGTCACAAGGCTCAAAGGTACCTTGCACTCGTGGTTGCGGTGTCGTGAGAGCGCGGGCGTGGCGGACCAGTCGGAGGAGCCGGCCAGGAAGAAGTAGAGCGCGGGCGCCCAGCACGCCGCCGCGCCGCCCAGCAGCAGCCAGGCGTACCAGCGCAGCCGCTCGCCGTGCACCAGCTTCATGGCCAGGTAGAACACCATGTACAGCAGCGCGTTGCACAGCAGCACCTGCAGCAGGTGCCCCGCGAAGTCGCTCGTCTGCGTCAGCAACCTGCTCGCACCACCGCACAGTTACACCGGCTTGATTGGTAAAGTGATCTTTCAAGTCATTAAAATCTAACATGAAAAGGTCTACGAATATGACATTTTAAACTTCAATAACATGTAAGGTTCGATTTTAATAATATTCAATAAAAAATACTTGTCTGTATGCATTTCACATTTTTAAAGGATTTGATTTTTTTAAAACACATATTTTTGTGTGAAAATATGATTTTATGAATTTATTTTATTATTAATTTATTTTATTGAATGACTTCTTATTCAAAAACGAGCACACAAGACTTAAGAAAGATCTGCTATAGTTCTAGCACAATTTTGTACGAATTAAAAAAAGCGTAAGTACACAAGACGTTATACTTGCTTGACATACTTGATTATAAATGTTATAAAAACACAATATGATAAGTAACGACACGACTTGTAATTTAATATACTATACAACTTTATTTACATGTTTGCAAAAAATCACTCTAATATTTTTTTCTCAAACGAGCCAGAGTAAGTATAGCTTGAATAAAAGCTTGTTAATAAGATGGTGTATAATAATAGAGCGTCTGACCCGTAGATGGCGAAGAGCCAGTTGACGGCGTTCCCGATGAGCAGCATGACGAGCCGCGTGCTGTACAGCGGCTGCAGCCCCTTGCGCAGCTCGCGCGCCGCCTCCGCCACGCTCTCCTTCTCTGCGGCACCACACCACACGCTCAGCTCACCACGCTCACGCCAGTCAGTCAGTGTATCAGAGACAGTTCGAGCCACTCGAGGCAGAAGTGGAATTTATTGAATAGGTCAGCCAAAAAAACATCCTTTATATAAGATCGATGTTGGTGAAATAAAACTCTTAAATATTTGAGCAAATGATATTTGTATGGGTTTACCCATACAAATATCATTTGCTCAAGCTTAATGGACTCACTAAATGCTTTAGTAAGCAAATTGATAAGAAATAATTTAAACGATTATTGTATTTTTTTTAAATTATATTTTTTTTCAAGGACTTTATTAATTTTAGATATATTGGAATGAAGTAATGGAGTTGTACAAATATTATTGAAAATTGGTAACGTTTACCGAGTCGGAACTGTCCGACGTAGTAGATGCGCAGCGACAGCAGCAGGAAGGTGAACACGTGCAGCACCGAGAACACGCCCCAGAACAGCGCGCCGCCGCCCAGCACGCCCCACACCACTGCACACCACACGAACGTATCACACCCTCGACTCTCAATATTCCACCACATTACTCGATTACGATTCGATTCCACTCAATGGAACAAAGGTCGTGGAAAAGAAGGGAAAATTATTTTAGCCATGTCGTTTATATAAACGAGCGATAATTGTTAAACACAAGCAAAAACTAAAAACCTTATCGAAAATATTTAATCTGTAATCACTTTACAATAATAAATAAATTCTAAGATAAAATTTTGAGGTAAGCCTAAGATATACGTACTCGGTTCTCTTTAAAAACATCATTAGAAAGTATTTTTGGCGGGGGTAACTTTTTAAAAATAAATCATCTAACAGGAATTGCACGAGACAGACTACATAAGTAATGTTCAACGACGGCGTCCCAGCGTACCGATGGCGATGAGCACGGCGAGCACGCCGAAGCTGGCGTGCGCGCGCGCGTTGACGTCGGGGTGCCGCGACTGGTAGATCTTCACCATGCTCAGCACCGCCAGCACGTACATGAACGCCGTGTCTGCGCACACATCACCTTATGTTTAACGTCTGCTCGCTCTCTTCGCTTTCTGCTCGATACGACTAGAAATTGTTAAACGTGTCACGTGATCAGGATCCGATGCGATTGAAACGTTACAATGTTGCAACAAAAACGTTACCGATATCATTGAAGTAATTTCAATTCTGCTGTCGCGCGTGCCTCCGACACGTGTCCGTGTGCTTTTATACGCACACTTACATGGAACGCAAAAATACATCAGCCAGTTAATTCATAAGTGCGTCTGAAAGACGCCAATTAAAGAGAAATCACCAGGTACAATAGATATGTAGAAAAATAAGAAAAAACTGACCAAATTGAAAATTGAGCCTATTAGGGCAAACGTGGTAGCTTGCGGACAGCACGGCCACCACCATCATGCCGACGCCCAGCGCCGACAGCAAGCCGTAGTGCGCCGGGATGCCGTACTCCTGAAACATAACTATCTTTGACCACATATCCCTAAATATAGCAGGAATCAAGTCTAATATGGAATAAACGATAGCCATCGATCATCAATCCTCGAATTAAAGGACAGAATAATACTCACTTAAATTATATAATAAGGCCTACATTCAAGCTTGCTAGAAAATCATTCATTTGAAATATTGTATATTCCAACATCAAATGTGCAAATGAGTACAAGTTGCAGTTCCCGTTTCATTGTGTTTTATATTTACTTTAGTTAGGGTTGGTGGTTAAATCCTGAAGGGTCCGAGGTTCATATCCCAGATACGCATCTCTGATTTCTCAAAAATTATGTGCGTATTAGAAATTAATTATCACTTGCTTGAAAGGTGAAGGAAACATCGCGATGAAACATCTTGAAAAATCTTAAAAAAAAGTTTTGAAGAGTATGTAAAGCACCAACCAAACACACTTGGCCAGCGCGGTGGACTATGTCCTAATCCTTCTCATTTGGAAAGGAGACCAGTGCAACAGTGGGACAATAATAGGTTTATGATGATGATATTCGTTCACTCAAATGTGCAAATGAAATGCTTGAAGATATTTCACCGCCTTGTAATTGAAGGAAACCACAAATTGCAGACACATACGTAAAATGGCTGACTCTTTTCCCGTTACGTCACCGACTGTCATGGTGAAATTTATGCGGAACAATGCCGACATGTGTAGGTAAGTGGTGCAAAAACAACACGAAATCAAAGAAAAAGTGTGGAGAAATATCGTTTCATGCGAAATGCTGGATTTTTTTAATATTTTACAAACACGAAAATAGATGACAGTGACAAATTCAATTTTCAAAACTGGTTACATTTACTTGTTAGGAGTGAGTAATCTGTACTAATCTATGGTTTAGTTGGGGTGTAGTGGAGCAGTGACCTCGTGCCGGGGCTCCCGCTTGCGGCGGCGGCGGCGGCGGCGCACCTGCAGCAGGAACAGGCCGCCCAGCAGCAGGTAGCCGAGGTTGGACAGCACGTGGTTGAAGTCGCTCAGCGCGCCCGCCGGGTGCGCGCACAGGAAGTTGTAGTAGCAGATGTCCAGCGACCCCGACACGTTCAGCACCTGCGCCGTCGTGGTACTCCATTCATATTACTAATTTATCATTATATTTTAAATGGACATGAACAATTATAGGATACTAGATTTTGCCCGCGGCTTCGCCCGCGTTTAAAAGAAAATAATATGACATACTAACAAACACAAAACTGAAAATTTGTACCTTCATTGGAATGACAGTGGCGTCATCTGGCGAAAATTGGTCGTACCAATTGGTACGACCTGAAATCTTCGTGGGCTCATGGACAACAACTTTGCTAAAGATCATCACTTGATCAATGCATAGTTTACGATTCAATCCTTACTAATATCGATTAAAATAATTGACTTTTTGGTCCAAAAGATCGATTCTCCGATTAATCTATCTTTGATCGCCATCCCTAGTTCCCGTGGGATTTCCGGGATAAAAAGTATGCTATGTCCTTTCTCGGGTTTTAGACTATCTTTGTACAAAATTTCATTAAAATCAGTTCAGTGGTTTAGGCGTGAAGAAGAGACAACCAGACAGAGAGACAGACAGACAGGCAGATAGACAGAGTTACTTTCGGATTTATAATATTAGTAAAGAAGTAAAGATAGTAAGGAAGTAAGGATAAAAAGTAACATTAAATTTAATTCGATAGGTTGTGATAAAGTGGTAGGAAGGGTTTATTATTGACGGCGCCAACGGTATATTACTATGAGTGATAGAGTGCGAGCGTGTCAGGGTGTGATGGTGGTGTCAGCGCGTGTAGGGAGGGGTCGGGCGCGAGTGTGCGTGTGGGTGGGGGTGCGGCGTGTCTCACGATCTGGAAGGCGACGATGAGCTGCACGCCGGGCAGCGCGTAGAACACGGCGACGGTGGCCAGCGTGTGCAGGTAGCGGTCGGAGCGCGCGCGCAGCGTGGCGCCGCGCCGCCGCGCCAGCGCCGCCAGCCGCAGCCGCGCCGGCAGACCGAACGCGCCCGCCTGCCCACACACACGCAACACGTTCATTGTGTGCCCAATCCCCCCCCCTCCTTTCCCTCTCCAGTCGAAGAAAGCCTGGGCCGTACTCCACTACGTTGTTAATTAAATATTAGAATGGTAATATTTAAAAATTACATTAATAAACAGTATTTTTTGTATTTTATTCAATGATATTAAAACGACAAGAAATATGTTTAATCATATCTCACACTAATAAAAAGACTTCTATCACAAAAACCTAAAGGAGCACATTGAAACTTGCCTGAGTGCCATCGAGTTGCGTTTGTTGCATAGCTTGTGCGTCGGCCGATGCATCCGGCGACGTCTGTCCGGCGACGCTGGTGGTGGTGGTGCCGGTGGTGGCCGTGGTCACGGTGGTCACCGTGCCGTTCGTGTACGCTTCCTCCTCCGAGTCCGTGTCTGAACCGTCGCTACTGTCGAATGTTGCGTCTGTAATTTATTAAATTAATACTTTAATTAAATAAGAAATCTACCTAATTGTATCATCTTCTTAAATAATATTCGTGCGTGTCATTGGTAGCCTACAATTTGTGACATCAATTTAATGTTTCTATACTGACCGGAACCACGGCGGCGCCGCGTTGTCGCCGTGTCTGCACTATCAGACCCTGGACTTCTGGCTTCTTCAACCACTGTAACATTAAGTAAGGGTATTTTTGTTAAGAAATAATATAAATTAAAAAAGGAGTATCACTTCCATCTAATAGCAATCAATATTTTGTTAGTGCGCCGTTACCCCCGAGGGCTAAGCTGGACGCCTCGGAAAAGTACGTCTCCCTTACCACATTTTTCAAAACGGAACACAGCAGCGCCATTAGGCAGAAAAGGCGTGGCGGTGGTGCCGCCGGAGTCGAACCACAACGGGTTCTACCACCTTCAAAATGATTGCTGCTGAAAATCAGCTCTAATGGTGTTCGAGTGCGTACCTCTCGGCGCGTCGGGCGCGTGTGCGGGGGGTGCGGGGTGTGCGGACGGCGCGGACGGCGCGAGCACGGCGCGCGGGCGCACGTGGCGCGCGCAGGCCGGCCAGCGCTGCGCCAGCACCAGCGCGCCGAACGCCACGTAGAACAGCAGGAACAGCGCCAGCGTCGCCGCCGCCGCCACCGCGTACTGCGCCCGCGACAGCGCGCCCTGCACGCACACACACACTGCTGGTAGGTAGCTTCGGAGTACCATTATATGAGAAACTTCAATACTTAGGAAGAGTGAAGTGTAGTGGATGGAAGCAGGCTCTTGTGTATTGAGAGGCGTGTTACTTTAATGAATTCTTTATTTTGACTGTTTTAATACTAAGCTTAACCTAACTTATACGATTAGGACTCTTAGACACACACCGAAAGTCCGAAAAAACAATAAATAAATGACGGTAATTAAGATGACAAAGTTTTCTTTATATGCTTCAGAATCTATATTTTCGGTGGACAAATTTCAGAGACTTTATTCTGGACTTCCTTTTACCACCCATTTATTAGCTTGACCTTTATGTTTGTATGTAGCAATCATTGAACTCGATTTTGACCCACTTCGAACGGGCCGATTAATTTAAAATTTTGAATAATCGATCAAGAACCGATGACAATACACTATTTTAATAATTTTATCTCATTCTCCTCATCAACATCGATTAACGACTTTCCTTGTGCGATTTTAGAGGGGTTTTTAGTTTCTAAACAATAATTACTTAACACGTTATGCTACCGCTACTGCTACTATGCAATAATGCAGCTATCTATGGAAATAATTATTTTATCCGAGTAGGATCACATTAGGACGAGGAGCGTCACTCACCCGCACGGTGAAGGCGAGGCGCTTGGTGCGCGCGGGCGCGGCGGGCGCGGCGGCGGCGTCGCCGAACAGCGCCGCCTGCCACAGCCAGTCGCCGTCCGCCGCCGCCGCGCCGCCGCACCGCGAGTCCGAGCTCCACACCAGCGCCACCACGTAGAACCCCGCCGGGAACTGTTGCCGCTACACATCGATACAACGGTTAAGGTCTAGTTAGGACATAATAGGAAGTAGTCTTCCCCCTATTATGTCTTGGGGTTCAACCACGAAAGTTGGAACTTCGGGAAACAATCTATTTGTAATTCACTTTCATTGCACTTGCGTTTGTCCATGTCTCGCCGCTACTGACCTAGAAGTAATTCGAGTCGACCAGCGTGTTGCAATTATTGACATTTACAACATAACATTAATTATACAAACGGTGAGTAATGCACAATACTCCCTACACGTACCTTTTATATGAACTTACATAGGATCGTATCTGTTATTATTATTATGTTATTAAAAATGCTTTTTTTTGCATTTAATAGTATACAATTTTTTGCGGACAAATAATAGATATAATAATAATTCCCGAAGTCTAGTTCAACATGATGAAGATAAAAAATAAATACGCCCATTATATTTTATAAAAAGGTCTTATAAGAATTCTCACCGAAAGTTGAACGGCCCCCGAACGCATTACGGTCATCCGCAAATTGCCGAGTGTGTCGATATCTGTTAACGTCTGCCCTATCGGACACTGGAAAACAAATACATAATAAACTATTTAACATGGTGCGCTTGTAAAGCAAAGAAGCAGAAGGAATGATAATCTAACTAGACATACCCACTGCCAGACTTGTCTATTTCAGTTACTTTCACAGCATTATGTCTTATGGCATTCTACTGTGGGGCAGTGCTGCTGACATAGACTCTATATTTACTATTCAAAAAAGAGCAATAAGGTCAATATATAGTCTGCGGCGTGGTGAGTCCCTAAGAGAACTGTTTCCCACTATTAATATATTGACGGTGCATAGTCAATACATTTATGAAAATATTATGTATGTAAGAAAACACACTGATATGTTTGAAAAAAATAGTAACCACCATAACTTTAATACCAGAAATAGAAATAAATTAGCAATTCCTAAACATAGATTATGTAAGGTGGCTAGATCTTTCGTGGGCAACTGTATTCGCTACTACAATAAAATACCCGACCACATTTTGAATCTCACAGAAAAAAAGTTTAAACATGTCATTAAACTAACGCTATGTAAAAAAGCGTACTATAAAGTAAGTGATTATTTGACTGACAAAACGGTGTGGTCTGAATTAGCTCCAGCTCCACATGTACCATTACGTTTTTTTTTTTTTTTTTTTTTTTATAATATAAGAGTAGCAGACGAGCATGCAGTCCACCTGATGGTAAGTGGCTACTGCCGCCCATGGACATCTGTAATCAACCCCAGGTAGGATTAGATATTCCTACCTGAGGTCGGCCACAGATGCGCCGCTACCCCTGAGGACTAAGCTGGAACGCCTCGGAAAAGTCTGTCTCCCTTACCACACCCTTCAAACCGGAACACAGCAGCGCCTAACACTGCTGTTATTAGGTAGAAATAGGTGTGGCGGTGGTGCCGCCGGAGTCGAACCACAAAGGGTTCTACCACCTTCAAAACGTTAAGTTAACATTGTCAAAAACATTTTCTTTTAAAAGATGTGTGTTATGGAGTTTCTTTCGCCGCTTCTTCTCCATAACGAAACACCTTGTGAAGTGGTGGTAGTTGCTTTGACATTCAAAAAGTGATCTGTAAAGAACCTATTTTGAATAAAAAAAATTGATTTTGATTTTGATTTTGATTTTTAACGGTTTCATTTATTTATTTATTTATTTTATTTATTAACAAAATCCACAGCTCTTAAAGTATTGTACAATTTTTTCATGCTTAATCTACTAACAGCCAATTAAGGATTTACATTTTATGAGCATTTCAAATAATAATAAAGTACGATCACTTACTAACACTAGTTACTATTTTTAATTTATTAACAACCACCAAAGCTATATTAATATACATAAATGTGTGTGTATAAGTATGTACGTGTAGTGTGTATATGTATGTGAGTGTGAATGTGTATGTGTGTATTTTGTAACAAGTAGGCAATAGATATATATATATATATATATATATATATACATATATATATATCTATATATATATATATATATATATATATATATAATACATATGAATAAGTTTATAAATAATTTAAGTAATACCATCGTTTTCAATTAATATGTTCCTAACCTCCTGTTTGAATGACGTCTTGCTAGAGTGAAATAAATCAATTTTGCTAAACATTTTATTATAGGTCGTTTGTAATCGACAGACGAGTGAGTTTCGCGCGTAATTTGTATTTTTGCAAGTAGTAGCGAAGAGTACTGTGTGTCTCGTGCGATATTTTGGGACACCGAAACATAAGAACTTAGATGTTAATTCCGGACAATCTACGTAACCGTTACATATTCCATGGAGAAAAGACATATCTATTAAATTACGTCTGCTTTGAAGAGGCATAAGATGGTTATGATGGCAGGAATCCATGTAGTCTGCAATTTTATGTGAATTACGAAAGTTTAAATGTTTTAAAAAATTACGTTGTATACGCTCTAAGTTATGAATATAACTTTTATACTGAGGATTCCAAATGATGCTACAATATTCTAGTACGCTTCTTACATATGAAGCATAAAGTACTCGCAGACACCCTATATCAGTAAAGGGTCGGCTGATCCGCAATACGAAACCAAGACTTTTGTAGGCTTTCGATACTGTGGTATTTATATGTTCAGAGAACGTTAATTTCGAATCAACTATAACTCCAAGATCTATCGCAGAATTTGCTTTGTTTATTTTAACATTATTTATTTCGTAGTTATACGTGATCAGATATTTCTTTCTGGTGAATGTGACAAAAGAGCATTTCCCTGTATTTATGTCGATGTAATTGTCAGCGTAATAACGACTTAGTTTATTGATATCTGCCTGTAATTTTATACAGTCTGTAGGATGTTTGACGTTCATATAAATCTTGGTATCGTCAGCATACATGAGATAATTTGCATGCTGAATACACCTACCTATATCATACAAATAAGAAGCATACAAAAACGGTCCTAAAATGGATCCTTGAGGTACACCAGAGGGAATCTCTATAAAATCCGAACGATGACTTCCCACGACTACAGCCTGAGAGCGATTACGTAAGTACGATTCCATCCATCTCAATAGGTTACCGTGTATACCTAGTTCACATAACTTTCGCAAAAGGATGACGTGATCTACGCGATCGAAAGCCTTTTCAAAATCTGTATAGATCACGTCAACCTGCGAACCACCTTCCATGCTATTAAAAATTTCATATTTTTATGCTGAGAGTCTGAATAGAAATATCCGACATATATTTTTTTTTTCATGTATGCATATTAGAAAATTATCACTTACTTCATTGGCAAGGGACACGTCCTAAGCAAACGTACATTTGTCTGAGTTGTGTAAAAAAGGTAAATAAAATTTAACAGTCCATAGCAACTAGCATCTATGGCCAAAGCTAGGCAGACACCGGAATATAATGAGTCGCGTAAAATACTTAGGCATGCCGATGGTTACCGTGTAGTTCTGCACGGAGATGGAGGCGCACACCTCGTCGTCGGAGGCCACCACCAGGCGCACGCTGTCCTGGTCATCGGGGAACCGGTAGTGGAACACCTGCGGCGCTGTCTGCACAAACATACTACTGTTCACATTAATTGAGTTTATTCAATATGCAGGGTGATTAATGATTATACAAAAGTCATATGTATAATCCTCAAGGATTAGTATGCCAATATATGAAAAAATACGTATTTTCTTTAAAAAAAAGTTCTTTTTCTTTAGTTTGTCATTTATCATTACTTCCCAGAATTTGATTCTTATAAGCAACACTATCAGATAGTGGAATAATACAGAGGGTGTATTTTTTTTCAAAATGAACTCGTTCGATTCCCGGCTAGGGAAAAATATATTTAAAAAAAGGATTTATGTACTTTTAATTTTTATCAAAAAGGGCCTCGTAACTCCTTTCAGCATTTTCCGCTAACCCTTATAGTTTCAGATTTGGCCCTGAAGGCCTGTTTGAAAAATTCACCTTTTATATAAAATATTGTTACGATACGGCGTGATGGGATGAATAGTGATGTGGACGTATAATGTATAAATTAAAGAGATCGCACTGTAAATTGTCATATAAGGAGTGTAGGTAGGCTTAACATTAAAATATTGATTATAAAAAAGGTCTTTTAGTCACTTGACCAACAGCCCCTTGCCGATGCTGTTGCAACGAGTCTATTCGTTTAATCAGTGAGCGGTGCGGGCGAGTGGGGAGTGTGGAGGGGTACCGGCGTGGCGACGAGGTGCACGGGCGTGTCGAAGGGCAGCCACCAGACGGCGGGCAGCGCCACGCGCACGCGCACCAGCAGCGGCGCCGCGCACGCCGACGATATGTGCAGCGAGAACGCGCCCCGCGCCGACACGTGCGCATCCAGGAATTCGCCCGCTGGAACATGCGCCCGAATGTATAGTCACTAAGAACTACGAACTTACATAGAAGCTAATTTTCCTATAACAAACCTACCAAAGTCACTACGTTCGACGTATTCTCAATAGTCAGCATTACGGAACAGCAGTGTAATGAATTGTTCCGTTGTGGTGTGCATACTGTATGCTGGTCAGTAAGAATAAATACTTAAACCATAACGCACCTGTTTCAATTATAATTACCAACGATTCTAATATTACACTGTAATGCTGACAGTGAATTTGATTTTAAACTACGATGATTAAAATTTATGACATATTGGTATTAAATAAAAGTAATACGTAGTAGGTAGTAAAAGTAATTAGTATAATTTTTATAATCGTATCTAAGTGTGTGATATATTGGTAAAGTCTGTGCGCGTACCGCACGCGGAGGTGTCGCTGCCGCCGAGCGCGGTGTCGTCGGGGCAGAGCGCGCGCTCCAGCTCGCGCAGCCGCGCGCCGTCCCACGCGTACGGCAGCTGCCACGTCTCCGCGCCTGCACACACACACATACACTGCTTACGTACTGTTACTGATACGTGGATCTGTGTGATAGTATTTAATTAAGTGTTAAGTTAAATATTTTTAGATCCTGTGGATTCATTAAGAATATCTCAACCTTTTGAAGAGTTACAGAAACTCACACAAGCTAGTAAAACGCCAAAAGGTGTAGTAACCTATATAGGAATCTTACACATCAGTAAATTACAATATTTATTTATTATACGACCGCGAAGGGTAATGATTTTGGAACGTATGTATTATATGATTCTATTTTTCATTATTTTACATACCGCTCAGCTCAAATGGCTACACGTATTTTAACATATGAAGCGTAATTGAATTCGTCTAAACTGTGAGAATAACATAGACTTATAATTTTTGCGTTTGTTTTTTTTAAATGAAACTTATTGTGCTCGTGCTACAAGCTGTTCCTTATATTCCAGCGGTAACCCGAGCGGGCAGCGTGGGGCGGCACGTACCGGCGCGCTGGCGCACGGTGACGAGCACGGGGCGCGCCGCGTCGCCGCCGTCGCTGCGCACCCACACGCGCGACGGACCCTCGCCCTCGCTGTTGGGGGGCTGCAAGATACACCACACGCCATATTTTAAATGGATAATGCAACAACAAAACTATGCCTTCTATTACTTTTGACGCAGTTAGAAGAATTCGCTGAGTGTACGTCTCGGGCGTATTCCGGCACTCTGTTTCTGGAAAACAAAGCTAATCGGTCCAATCGACTTCGAGTCAATTAAATTCATACATGTCACGGAATATCAGGAAACTCTATTTTAACTATCTTAAGAACATAAATATTATCTTATCGCGTTTACTTAACAATAACATAAAATTGAAATTAATAAATTATCATTCCAGCCTTGACCGTTGGTGTTGGTGTCCCTCGTTATCTGAGCTTGCGAACTTAGTAACTGATTAGATTTTTTATATATATTTACTCACCGGTATAAACTCGAGAATGTACTCCAAGCTGTTGTTGAGGGGCAGATGGTGCTCTACATCATACGGCAGCCTGTGTATATTAATTATAACAATTATAAAATATAAAATAAAGTACTTTGAGTATACAAGATATTGTAAGTAGACCACAGCCTCGGATCTTCTAAACCAACTTATAAATCGATAAAATATGTTATAAGAACATATTATTTATAACTATTACATTTTTAAGTTTAGTGGGAAATTCTTGGACGCATAAAGAGGAGAAGGGAATGAAGGATCCAGCCCCCGCAAACTAAATTGAACTTCCTTTTGTCACCGACATTTTTTTATAATACAACTGTAGAAACTAGACTATTTTTTTTTCGGCGAGCAGCGTCAACCACAACGGCATTATTTTGGTCCCTCTTAACATAGCTACGTCCATTGTCCATACAAAAAAGTAGCATTTATTTGTAAATAGGAGTATAGTACTTTTCGAGATAAATTCAACGTATAAACAAATCTATTTACTATACTAAGAGAACAGATCCTAAGCACGTAAACAATCAATTATAAATATGCATGTATGTTATGCAGTTACGTTATATTAAGGGCGCCTTATCGATCGATAATTATTAATTATGTAGTATTCAAGGATAATTAATTAATAGGTTCCTACTAGCAAATAGTTTTTGGACTAAGGTATATTAATTATAAACAAGTGTATAAAAATATAAAGATAATGTTTAACATTAATACATAAATGAAATTAATGTCTTTATGTTAATTCAAGCCCATCTCAAATGTAGGTATTTAAATACTATAAAACTGTACTAAAATAGTGCAAGTGTAGGTCTACATGAAATTATTTATAAATTTAATGCTTTAAAATTGATAAAGTAAATATATGTCACGTGTAGGTAAATAGAGATAATACCTCCTCGAAACCAGAAAGGGCCCGGCCGGTTATCTGCGTTGCCTGATTTAGATATATAAAATTGTATGATGTACACATTAATTGAGTACACAGGTACTCTGTACTATTTCAATTAACAAACTCTATTTAGTAACCCAGCTTAACTTATTGCGAGCATTTTGAATGGCACTCTACAGATAAAATCGATTCATAGATCCATTACGGTTCACAGATCTACTAGGTTTCCTTGTGTCGCAAGTGGTATGGAAAGAACAAACACTCATAAAGAACTAGATTTTTTTTTTATAATATAGGTGTAGCAGACGAGCATGCAGTCCACCTGATGGTAAGTGGCTACTGCCGCCCATGGACATCTGTAATCAACCCCAGACAGGATTAGATATTCCTACCTGAGGTCGGCCACAGATGCGCCGCTACCCCTGAGGACTAAGCTGGAACGCCTCGGAAAAGTCTGTCTCCCTTACCACACCCTTCAAACCGGAACACAGCAGCCATGAAGCCATGCAGGTTACGTGGGGAAGTCACGAGGGATGGTCGCACTCACCGCTTCTGCACGACGACGACGCCGCGCGGGAGCGGCGTGGCGGGCCACTCCCCCTGCGGCCCCGCCCCCGCCGGCCGCGGCCCCGCCCCCGCCGCCGCCAGCAGCAGCAGCGCGCGACACACCACGCACATTTAACTGATCCCCACGATGCACATTACACTCAGACACGTCTCGCCGGTACTTGCCGCTCGTCTTGTAGTCACGAGTTTTTTAACTTCATCGGTGGTATTTCGCGCCGGGGCTCTTCAAGCTTCGATGCGAGTATCGACTTCGCAGTTTTCGACTAGCAAGTGGAAGTCCTATCGTGAACCTTTTCCGTCCGGTCCTGTTCGCGATATCGGGTCTATTCGAGTTTACATAGTTGGCGCGCCGGCCGCCGGACGTTAGGTACTGAATTCGAAATCGCTGCGGTTTTATCTATCGATAGCGATTATCGCACCGGCCCAAGATAGCGAGACGCGACCGACTCACTGTTTCGGCGTATTCGTTTATATATTTAAGCGCGAATCGACCGTATATCGAACTTACGCGTTATCGAAGCCGTTCTCGGAGCATACATTCGGGCCTATGTCGCTGAATGTAGTCGTTCACTATCACGCAACAACTACTATAGTGGCGTCAGATAAATATTCATCACGCTCGCAACGACTACGAGTATTAAGTTTCTATGTCGTTTCTGAAAAGAGACCGGATAAATACTAACACTAGCTCGTCCAAAACATAATAATTTAGCGGAGCAATGAAATCACAGGCGATACGGCAGTGGGTCAGCGCGCAGATGTCGCGGCGCGATAACGCTATCTGCGTATTTTTCAGCGGCCGCCGCGAGCGCCGATATTCTGAAGACGGGCAGCGCTGTCACCGGGTTACTAAAACACTACTCATTATTTGTCAGATAATGCGGATAAACAATAAAATCTGCTCGTCGCGTACTCCATGAATGTCGTTGAATATAAATATAATTAGATGATAACGGATTAATGTTCGCATTTACTGTCTACATGCGAAGTACAAAGAACGATGCGTTTGCATTCTAGGATAAATAAAACAGTTTCAAGCTTGAGAAAATAATTTATTGAGTATAAAGAATTATACTATATTGGTCGCGCGAACACAGCGCCGGAAGATACAACAACGGGCGCACCGCGGCGGCCGCCCCTGATAACTTACAGTTATGTATATTATTCTAACTAGTATAAAAACCAATTATAGTATGATAAACGACGTGCTCTAATTTAAATTTCTTAAAAATAAAAATAAAATGTACAATTAAGTGCGTTTTAAGTTTAAAGTGTGCATGCCCTACATCAAGCTACTTAACATTAAAACATAATCGGAGAAGATTTATTCATTTAACCCAAGTGCACTGTACTATAAAACTAAAATGTACGTGGAAAAATGTGTGCATAGTTTTATAGTATAGATTGTACTAACTGTTATGCGCAACTTCTTGAAAGATCGAGAGAGAACATCGGAGGGATCATGGAATCTTAGAATTTAAGGTAATTTTTTATTATATTTCATTTTACTTATAAATACAATAACATCTTATTGAAGAACATCACAGCGTCATGTAACATAATCAATCACTCTCCGTAACATACGACCTACTTATTAAATAAATGCATCTATCAACAACACTCCGGCGCTGCGGCCGCGCGACGCACTCTGGAACGAACACATTCGTGATTCGTCACGCACCACCCGGCTACCTTCCAGTATTTTAGTTCAGCCGTTCTTTTCTCCTTCTCTTGGTCTTGATCAGAATGACCAGCCGAGGGGGTGATACATCGCACGTTTTGAATTATTTACGAGTAAATATGACGTACTCATCCCGCTACCCGGTAAAACTGGCTAATAAAGTGTTGGTGCAATTTCCGCTCCCCTGACATTGACACAGCTACCATCTAACGTTATAAAAGTGTGTTAGTTAACGTTGCATTGAACAGTTTGTCACTTTGTGTATATTGTACCTAAGTCAGTTTGTAGATTGTTTGCATTTACAGTCACTGTGATTCTAAGTATGCCATATTTTAGAGGTCGATAGGCAAATAATAATATGGTAGTATAAAATAAATTGTCAACGTCAACAGCGTCTCCACCGGCGTCACGGCGGCAGCGGGGCGGCGGCGGGGCGGCGGCGGGGCGGGCGCGGGGCGGCTAGCGCGCGCGCGAGTAGCGCAGGCCGAGCTCGTCGGCGACGGCGCTGACGGCGGCCAGACACTCGTCCAGCTGCTCGCGCGTGTGCGCCGCCGACAGGCAGAACCTGCAACAACACACCCGTCAGTCTCGAGGATCTCCAGCTCCGAGATGGAATGCAGTGCATCGACGCCTTCATTTTCATAGTCATAAGAGATATAGTTACCATTTCCTAAAATATTGTTTTAAACAACCGTATGTTGTACTAAACATATAATATCCTCAAAACTGACGGTATGCGACCACACATACTGCCGTCCTTCCCGGGGTCGCTTACTGGACTGTTCGAGCTCCCACTCTTGCCGCCCGCAACCCAGGAAGCCCCCTTTTAGTCGCCTCTTACGACAGGCAGGGAATACCGTAGCCATATTCTAATCCCGAAACTACAGGGACAAGTGAACTGTACCTATACCTTTTTCTAGACACGCAACAGAGCACAGGCCGATAATATCACCTCGATGCGACGAATAAAACTTCAAAGGCGCAACATGCATATTACTATTTTTCACTATTTAATTCAGCATCGACATACAAAAATATATAAAATAATAATATGTGTTACCGGATGCGGGCCTTGTTGAGCGGCGTGGCGGGGAAGCCGACGCCGACGGTGGCCAGGCCGCGCGCCGTCAACCGCTCCACGGTGGCGGCCATCTTGCTGAACGAGTACACCAGCATCGGCACCACGGGCGAGTCCGCGTGCCCGAACGTCAGCACGCCCATCTCGCGCAACCTGCACGCCCAACGCGACACACATTAACAATACATCCTTACGAAGCGCAATACGTGAACATTTAACTAAATGATTAAGATTACGCGTTTTTGCACAGTTGCAATCGACGCGCAATCGCTTTCCTTAAATTATTTTTATTAATATAAAGTCAGTACGTAACCAGCAGCCACCGGAGCAGCGCGTATTCTATACCATCACCAATACCATTCAGTCGTCGTTAGAATAAAAACCAGTTAACCAGCAAAAGATCGACAATTATTACCGACCAACCATACCTGAAACGAGAACCTTTTTTCACCGCTCGGAACAACCAGAGAGCAGACTAGGAGCTAGTCGCGAAGCATACCTGAGTCGGAAGTAGTGCGTGTTGTCGCGCAGCTGGCGCACGCGCGCCTGGCCGGCGGGCGCGGCCAGCGCGCGCATGGCGGCCAGCACCTGCGCGGCCACGCACGGCGCCATGCTGTGCGCGTACGTGTGCGCGTGCCCGTGCGCCTGCACCCACTTCACCAGCCGCGCTGAACCTGCACCCGTCGGTCGCACGCTTGCGTTATTAATGGTCTAATAGTATACCTACCAGTGATAGCCTAGTGGTTAAGAAACTCGGCCTCTCGATCGAGAGGTCCGAGGTTCAAGTCCCAGGCACGCACCTCTGATTTTCAAAAATTATGTGTGTATTAGAAATTAATTATCACTTGCTTAAATGGTGGTCAGATTTATAAAAAAAAAGTCTCAAAGGTATGTGAAGTCTACCAATACGCACTTAGCCAGCGCGGTGGACTATGGCCTAATCCTTCACATTCTGAGAGGAGCACTTTGTGGTTCGACACCGGCGGCAGTACTAACCCACAGATTCTAATATATTAGCAGCAGTGTTAAGCTCTGATGTGTTTTGAATTTAAGGGTGTGGTAAGGAAGATATATTGTCCGGAGGCGTTCCAAGTTAGTTCTCAAGGTAGGAATCTATGTTGATTACAAAAAAAACCATGAGCAGCAGTAACCACTTACCACCAAGTAGGGTGTATACTCGTCTGCCAATGCAATAATATAAATATAAACCAGTGCTTTACTTAAATTTATAAACATAATTAAAATCAACATTAATATGTGCGAAATAGAGACGCAACAAAGTAAACACACGCATCACCAACCGGCAATGTATCCGCCGGCGGCGCCGAAGCTCTTGGTGAAGGTGCCCATGAGCACGTCGACGTCGCGCGGGTCGACGCCGGCGTGGTCGCACACGCCGCGGCCGCGCGCGCCCAGCGCCCCCACCGAGTGCGCCTCGTCCAGGTACAGCTGCAGGCCCAGCCGCCGCTTCAGCGCCACCAGCGCGCGCAGCGGCACGATCGAGCCCTCCATGCTGTACACGCCCTCCACCACCTGCGGGACACACACCGGACATGTTAGGATGGTATCGTCCCCGCTAAGCTCCTAGTCCACTCTGAAGTTGTTGTACGCAGGTTTAGTTAGCATATACTCCATAACATAAGGGCACACTAACGCAGCTATTTAACCGCGGACGGGTGCCGGGTGGGTCCCGCGCTGCCTTTGTCCCGCTTATATCTACAATTAGCTGTTACAACGCGACTGACTTTTATATTCAGAGCGGACTAGAACTTTGGTGCGGACTTTGCACTCCTCGTGGTTCGACTCTGAAGGCAACGCTAACGGACAGATTCCTGCGAGTCGATTTATAGAAAGTATCAAGTGCTGATGTGTTCTAGTTTAGTAGGCGTGATGTGGTTTATCGTCGTCATTTATATAAAGCTTGCAGACTTAGTCGGCTTCGCCGTCGTCATCTTCGCTCTATCAAGGTTTATTCATATATTTCCATTGACGAATTTTCCATACTATTAAATGCACTTTATGCTTGTTCGTTTCCACTACAGTATTAAAATAGTTTTATCGAAAGTTATATTAAGTTATAGTTAAGGGGCATTGCAAGGTAATTTAAATAATATTATGCCCAGTTGTTGTTTTATGGTTTGAAATAAGTCAAAAATCGTCGACAAAATACTCGAATACATAGCAAATACATCTGTATCGCGTTTAAATAGTTAAAAGCGAGACTCACAACAACAATCTTCTGCCAGGTGCCCTCGGCGATGGCGTCGCGCGCGAGCCGCTCGAGCTGGCGCAGGTCGTTGTGGCGGAACACGCGCACGGCCACGCGCGCCAGCCGCAGCCCGAGGATCAGCGACGCGTGGTTGTTCTCGTCGCTCAGCACCAGCGCGCCCGGCCCCAGCAGCCCCGGCAGCACCAGCGAGTTGGTCGCGAACCCCATGCCGAACACTATCGCCGACTGCAGGCACACAATAATATTCTATTCATATTACATTCGAAAGATGGTAAAACCAGTAGGGTTCGACTGGAAAGAAAGTACCGCCACATCTACAAGTAATTGTTATGTTTTAGTGGAAGCTCTAGCGGCTTAAGGGGGGCGGTCCGCTTCGGGCTCCCCACTCCTGGGGGACCTCCAAACACAGTTGCTAAAAAAAAGGTTGTTAGAACCAAACAATCTATGAAATGTGTATGAGTCAACGAGAAAAAAAAACAATCACTGAATCATAGGCGAACTATTTACCCCGGGTACTTCATTCAATTTTCCACCGCGGGCCTTCGACGGCCTTAGTCCACCACTGAGTGGAAGAGTACAGGTGACATATAAGTCGACATCTTAATATTCATCTGATTAACTTTAAGTAGGACCTTAATTTTATACGGAGTTTATCACAAATGCGAATACTTATCATTGGGTAGAATGCAAGCTCGTTAGCCATTTCATTCTTATAAATGAAATCTATACAATATATGAAAAACAAGTAGCAACACGTATATTCAAGTACTATTCTGTATTTACAACGTACATACTTAAACGGAGATTACCTGTATAGCTGCAGATGGATTCCGATTAAGATCTTGGCACGAATGTTTATTTGACATTCGTCTATAGTATAGACTCTATACTATCCGACATCTACGTACACATGTACAAATAACCAAACAAATTATTTTCAGATAACTGCGTGATAAGTGCAGGAACACAGCATCATACCTCAACGCCCAGGAACTCAGCGGTGGTCCGCTCGAGCTCGAGGTGCAGCGGCGTGGTGCCGAGCTCTGCGCGCGGGGCGGCGAGCGCGGCGCCGTACGCGCGCAGCGCCGCCGCCGCCGCGGCCGCGCGCGGGCCCGCCGCCTCCGCGAACCCCAGGTAGTTGTACGAGCCCAGGTTGATGCAGCGCTTCTCCGTGCCCGTGAACCTGCAACCACACACGTAACCTTTGTTAACATCCATGTTTTTATATATACAATTCCATTGAATCAGTATTTATATTTGAAATCTACTAGCAATGACACTATAATTGCGACGGTATACTACACCTAATAATACTGCATTCATTAAAATTATTCATTCATTATAATTCTTACATTTAAAATTACAGTTAGTTACATTTATAATACAGTTTACAAAATTACAATAATGGTTCATTAAATAAGTAAATGATAAATTAAGAATGAATTACAGGAATTTTAAAGGGAAATGTAATGGTAGGAGTGTAATGCAGAAAAATGAAGAGGGTCGCTCTTCCCGAGTAGAACGTTTTAGAGAGTTTGATTTGACAAATTACATTTTTAAGCTTTACTCCAATCTTTTATCAAAAGTCTTTCTGAATTAAGAATTTATTTTGATAGTGAAAGGAAATGTAAGGTAACCTGTATGTTTTACAGATTTAAAAAAATCTTATAAGTTTTAAGTTTACAAATCTTCATTTGACGTGGTAGACTATGGCTTATTTCACTTTACACCAACAAATACAAGTATTCAACAATATTTACCGGAAGGACCAGTTGTAGTCATCTGTGTAGCGCTCCTTGAGCGTGAGCTCGGCGCCGGGCGCGGAGCAGATGGGCCGGTTGAAGCAGTGCCGCACGCGCCGGTACACGTACCGCGAGTAGAACTGCTCGAACGGGTTGTACAGCGGCGCGTAGCCCTGCAAACAACGACAACTACATATTAACTTATAGGTCAACTCTTCATGTTACAGAAGTGGCAAAATGAGCCTCATGAAATTTCAAAATATGGCATCTCTTACCAGAACACGGGAGCATGAGCTCTGCTATAACGAGACAGTAGTTGTTGTGGTACTACAGCAGTTAAGACTGGAATTCTACTGTCTTTTAAAATATTTAGTTGAAAGTAAGTATGTAAGTAGTAAGTAAGCATGCACTTGAAATAATAATAATAAGGTAATGTAATTAATGTAATAAATGAATCATTGCATTAATTTCTTAATTTACTTCTTAAAAATATCCCACAGCATGGTAACTTAATCATCCTTCTTGACACTGGTGTTACATATATCTAACACATGTTTTCCACCTGGCTTCAGGCTACCATAAGGTGGGAAACATTCAAATTCATGAACGCATATTGGCTATTTTAGGTTTATATATAATATGTGTAATATATTAACTATATAATTGTATATCATTGTTATGTTCTGTTGAAGTGTGCAATAAAGAATATCTATCTATCTATCTATCTATCTATCTATGTGGAATGCAAGGAGGAAACCGTGGGGGCGATAACGATTCAGACATTCGATAGCAAGATTAGATAGACACATTTATACATTCTTGCCGAATGACCAAATATAACTGTGCGTAGATTGTATCGCTACATACATGCATTGCATTTGTTTACATTTCCTTCTCCTTGAAGACAAAAATAATTTAGTACCTACACACAGAATTATTATTCTTACAAGTTATAAGTCTTATAAATCTTGCAATAACTTATGAAATTAAACCAATCCTTGCTTTATTGTAATCTATAAGTACCGTTAAAAATTAGCTCATGATATGAATGAATTAATTGCAATACATAATTCATGGCAACGTCGGTCGACTTTAAGTGCACTTCCACATAAAGTAGCGGTGAGTCAGTGGGCAGTCACGCCACTCCTTATCGGCGCGGCCTGCGCGCTCACTGGCAGGCTATTTGCGTTACAGCCAAGAGGAAAATGACCGCCAGACATCGGGCCAGTCTCGGCCATCACTCCTTTCAGCCAATATTCTTTAAGATGGACGTCGTTAATACATCAATTTCAAGTTCCTCGGTTCAATTTAATAATTAAATAATATTTAATAAGAAATAACTTAAAAAATCCTAACAAAAAAGTAATGCGTAGTCAATATACTCCACGGGTATTCACTTAAAATCTTAATCCTTTAATGATAAATAAGAGATAGGAAATCAATCTTTTTATTTGATATATTCAGGTAATTTTAGCAGTATTATTATGAAATTATACAAATGTTTCAACTAGAATAAGTCGTTCGAATATTGGAAACAACTGGTAGATCTTCCATGATGATAATCAGCTAAAACGGAATCATTTTACTACGGGTAAATGGTCAAATAACGATAATAGCAAGCAGTTTGTTAATTTTACACAAAGAGCCGGTCCACACGGTGCGTTGCGTCAGCGTTGCGTCGACGCAACGCGCCGTGTGGACCGGCTCAAAGGTGCTTGCAATGCCCAAAAAGGTTAAATCAAAGTTTCATTCAACTACTTGCTAAGAAAATATAAATAATCCGCTGCAGAGAACAGACTGAGTGAGGGCTTCTTGCCACGTTAATAATTCACTACATTGGTTCCAGCCTTCCGTCGAGTACAGTGAATTGATGAAAATTCAATTCTACTGCACATTTAAAATATTACATAACGGAGTTTGATAACCCCGAATTTCGTTATGAGAGTTTAATTCAGCGATAGTTTTAACATATATAATACATTATACAGGGTGAATTTTTCAAATAGGCCTTCATGGCCAAATTCGAAACTATAAGGATTAGCGAATAATGCTGAAAGGAGTTACGAGGCCGATTTTGATAAAAACTAAAACTACATCATTCGTTTTTTAAAATATCTTTTCCCTAACCCGGGAATCGAACGAGTACATTTTGAAAAAAATTACACCTCTATAGCAAAGTGTATGATTTTCTGGCCTATATTAACTTGTATCACTATTTTTGAGTCGCGAAAATTGAATAAAGGAATTAAAATCATGTTTAAACATTAAGACTTAGATCAACTACCCATCCTACGCAAATATAATAGTATACACAATTAATATTATAATTCGGTTCGGTAGTAAATAAATATACATAATATACTTTGGCTATCTAATCATTGTGGATATGATATTGCGGTGTGTATGTGTGCATGTGACCAACTGCCCGAATGGCCACATGTTCGCGGAAGGTCATTCATTTATATAATTGCGGAATTCTTTGGAAAGCAATTTCTTTTCGTTTAAAATTGAAGTTATCATACTAAATACATTATTGAACATACTAATCAGAGTATAAATATGTTAATAAAAAAGAGCAATTATTGAAAATTTGTTCCCATGATCACTCAGTTTCAGCGCTTTAGATCTTAAGCAGCCGCCTCATATAAATTCATAATTTACGGGCGGCAGCACCATTTACTTTCAAGCAATTGCACGTGTGCAACTTCAATTCATATGAATCATATATTATATATTTTAAATACAATAAACCGACGAGACTATTTGGATTTCATTATCGCGTGTTTCTTAAAATACAATTTAAACAAAGGACAAAACAGCGTGCTAATAATATTTACAAGCCAATTTATCATAACATTCCTGACAGTAAGTGGTAATACGTCGCAAAATATTTCCTCAAAATAAATCTATTAGCAAAACGAATGGGCGATGACGATACAGTGTAGTACAAGAGAACGTTTCGTAACACTCGCTGCAGCAGGTGTAACGAGCAACAACAGCGCTCGGCCGCTGTTAACATGGCGATAATTACCCGAAACGTTTACTCGTAATTATGCCGGCAAGGTTCTGTTGCTACGTGTAATGTACACTGAGAAATGTTTCTGGAAAAATACTCTCCACAATATTAAACTTGAGAACAATACTCGCAAATGTTACAAGAATACTACAGCTAAACAGTCAATAGCGCATTGTCACGCACTATTGCTCTTTCTAATTAGGCAAGCATGAAAGAGAAACTATGCGCAGACGCAGCGCATTTCTAACACTTAAACATTTACCGGCCTGTCATAGAAGTATGTGAACTATTGGTTGCTTTTTGCGACACTATGTGTCGACCTCGGGGATGATATTCTCATCCCAGGAGACAATACGCGATACGATTGTCGACAACGTTGACGCGGATAACATCGAGTAATACCATAATCCTATCAGATTAAAAGCATCACGTTTTACAGAATCCGACATTCTATGTTAACATTTCAAATCTTTTGATCGCTTTAATAATTAAGCAGTAAACATCCGATAAGGCCGGCGTAGGCCGGTACGGGTGCAGCACAACGTTCTTTCATTGACGAAAAACGAATTATTTATGGTGACCAAATACGATGATTTTGACCAAATAAGTGATTGCGTAATAATACACATTTACTATTCCCAGGTTTTCTTGACAAAGTCCCTGTGACAAAATATTAGGTACGTGTTTATCCAAAATAATAAGTACTTTTATTTTACCGTATTATAATGCATTGAGAATTTTATTAGCTGTACAGTGCAATTATAAAGGCACATAAAAATATGCGATATTTTTTCGATACACAGAAAATTAATATCTTGTATTGTCGAGAGAGTCGTCTTAAGTAGGATACAGTGGAAACATTGGATAGTTTAAATATGTATAATTCTATATATTGTGTGCGTTAAAACCGCCCCCTGAGATATAATACTACGCACAGGAAAATAACATATACCTACATACGTATTACAAGGAAATTAATACGACATTATAACATTATGACTTTATAACTAATATAATAAGCCCGAGCAGTTTAGCGGTATCATGCATGCACGTTTAGCGATGGGTTTCAGCCGAATCACAAAATAAAAACTTATTTTGTGGCCGAATCCTAACTGTAATAGAACATCATGGTGGCGTTCGAATAAGGGGGACCGTCAAACATGTCATGTGGGTGAAATTGAGCGATTTCTTTCAAACGCAGTTTACCAAAGTTTGCACGTGCAACGTTATTATTACTTTGTATAAAATATTATTGAAAAATTTACAATTTTTGCATTAAATGGCTAACCAACCGAATCTCACTGTACGAGTACAATAACGCTGAACAAACGAGCCGTGACCGTGACCACTCGGGAAATCTGTTATTATTTTGCATCTAGTTGTACTTTGATGAATTCATAAACTTACCTCTATATGAATAGTAATATAGGATTTTCGTAGAGATTAGAGCATAATTTGATTGGCATTTATAGGGAATAACAAACATATTTACGAAGTAATTAATTGTTTTTGTAAAAGAAAATCTAAATTAAATAAACTACAAATTATTATGTTTTTAGATCAGTCGGATTAAAAACAGTTATTTACAGGTATTCGTTTTATTATTATACAATGAATTTGATAACTTTTTATTTATCCGGTTTGGGGGGCGTTCAAGTATTACGTAACGCAATTTGGGGGGGAGGGGGGGTCTTGTAAAACGTTACGATCCGTTACAGGGGCGGGAGGGGGTCTTTCTTAATACACGTTACGTAACATTTTTTAATAAAAAAATAGAGAATTAAAACTCCTAAATTGGCAACCCTTTTCATTTACGTTTTACGAATACTCAGGAGACCTAGTTCGGCTGAACACGCCCAAGGATAAAAACTATAACATAACTTTTTAGCGAGTTTAGGGTAAAAATTGACACTTGAGTGTTACGTAACGTTTAGAGGGGGGGGGGTATAGAAAAACGTTACGGTGCGCTACAAGGGGGAGGGGGGGTCAAAAGTCTTCAAAAATTGCGTTACGTAATACTTGGACGGCCCCTTATAAACTTTTTGTCTAGTTACAGAGGTTGTATTTGACTGATTACAGACGTTAACTTAATATCCATTAAGTAAGATATAATGTTGTTTGGTACCTCCCGATTCCTCTCGGTGGCGACCTTCGGCTTGAAGAACAGTTGGTTGACGAAGCCGAGGAACATGAGGATGTAGAGGCCGGCGTGCGTGAGCACCGCCGTCAGCAGCGAGCACTTCTCGAACGAGCCCGGGAATGTGTCGTGCTGCGACCAGTCCATCCACGGCACGCCCTGCTGCCCGTCCGTCGACATCCTCTGCAAACATTTACAATACTAAACTTAAATTTCCAATACTCATTTGTATCCTTACTAAAGGTTAGACCAGGGAAGTTCTCCACAAGAAAATAAAGAGGGGCCTTTCGGTCCTTCTGGTAGAAAACATATATGTATTTGCGTTAAATAATAAACTTATAAGTACATACTTCTAGGAGTCCGTTTGCGTGGCCACAAAAAATTAACTAACAAGCGTCTGAACCCTTCAGAAGTGGTCTTGACCGGAGTGGGGTTTGCCTTATAATAACTATCGGTTTAGTAATATTGCACAATGCAGGGGAAACAAATAAGGAAGGTGGGCTGGACGCACGTCAAAAGGAAAATACTTCAACAATAACAGGATGATATCAACAAATATACAGGGTGAATTTTTAAAACGGGCCTTCAGGCCCAAATCCGAAACTATAAGGATTAGCGAAAAATGCTGAAAGGAGTTACGAGACCGATTTTGATAAAAACTAAAACTGCATCATTACTTTTTTAAAATAACTTTTTCCCTAGCCGGGAATCGAACGAGTTCATTTTGAAAAAAAAAATGCACCCTCTATATTATTCCACTATCTGATAGTGTTGCTTATAAGGATCAAAATCTGGAAAGTAATGATAAATGACAAACTAAAGAAAAAGCCTCAAATTAAAAAAAAAATACATATCTTTTCATATCATTTTGGCAGTTAAGTTCCCGCCATTCATCAATTTAAATATTTCGTGTATTGACATTTTTTGGCTTAATGTTTCAAATCATTCGAAATGGACGTTTTATTTCCCAATAATTTATATTTTTATGACCGACTTAGCTATGGGCGGAGTTTCGTTTAATACAGATGTAAAGTTGACAATTTGCGAGAATTACTTTTTAGAGTCAAATCCGAGTGATTACTCAAAAACGAGATATAGAAAATCATATTTAACGTTGAAACGAAGTTGTAAACAACAAACAATAAGAATTTACTATTTAATCAATTATCTATTTTCATTAAAAAATAAATCCTATAAACGGCGGTAACTTATTTGCCAAACTATTACTTTCTCATACTAAGCAGTATGTCATAGTCATAACATCGTATAATTAGTTGATTAACCAACAAATTCTTCAATGGTATGACTTATGTATGTTTCTAAAGAATTATACATAAATCATTTGTTATGCATAATCCTTAAGGATTAGTATGCCAATGTATGGAAAAATACGTATTTTCTTCAAAATTTTCCTTTTCCTTTAATTTGTCACATAACATTACTTCCCAGAATTTGATCCTTATAAGCGACACTATCAGATAGTGGAATAATATAGAGGTGTCATTTTTTTTCAAAATGAACTCGTTCGATTCCCGGCTAAGAAAAAAAATATTTTAAAAAAGTAATTATGCAGTTTTAGTTTTTGTCAAAATCGGCCTCGTAACTCCTTTCAGCATTTTTCGCTAATCCTTATAGTTTCGGATTTGGCCCTGAAGGCCCGTTTTAAAAATTCACCCTGTATATAATATATATGTACTTGAAATACATAAGGATATCGAATATGAACTCCTAAGTAGCTTGAAGCATGGAATTGTAATCTATACGTAAATTACGTTATGTAAAAGTCATAAAGTGTATATAAATAGAGATTCATGTTTTGGATTTTTAATTCTTATACATTTTTAGGTTACATAACATTATATATCGCCAACCCTAGGGAGTATTCCTTGTGAGATTTCGGCTTGATCATGAGCGCAATGCGGAACATTGTAATCATTTAAATTGTACACCTACTGACTAAGTCCAAATCATTGGGTGTAGTTCAGCTTGCTCTTAATGAGGTTCCTGCTCGAACCATATTGTCATACGTTCTTGGATTTCCGTTACGAAACTCACTATCATATCAAAGGCAGGCAATCTATAAGAAAAAGAGCAGTATAGTTGATTAGGCGAGTATGTCAAGGTTCATTAATCTGATTCTGACAATTGCACCGTCCACGAGTTGGCGCCGCGGTCAGCGGTCACATCGCGCTCGCAATCAAGGAGACAATGAATTGGTACAGATTTACTTGTTGCAACTACAGACACATCAGCTGTACTGTGCAATGATAAGATATATGGTTGTAAAACCTGTGCACAGGTGATCTGTCACTATAGCTCTACTATCTATATAATTATATGCCTGTCAATAGTAGCTTTAAATAAACAATATTATTAATACAAGTAATACCTAAAAAAATCATGGAAGATAACAATTTTTATTTTAAATTTGGTTTTTAGATACAAACTGATTAATATAAAATGATTAAATAGGAACTTGCTTATTACCTACCTACTGGCAAATAAATACACAGTGCAATACTTCAATGCATTGCAATATTTTATAGTCCACATAAAAATTTATTGTCATATACACATGAACAATGCATTTTATGCTCCACCTTATCGCTTTAATCTGCTTCCTGGCCTGTTTTGAATTATTAAGCATTAGATACATGATTTATTATTATTATATTTTCTATTATTACTTATTATTCATATTTATGAGTCTTTACTAAATTATGACTTTTCTCACAAGTAAGAAAAGTGTCAATTCAAAATTATAAATATTTCCGAAGTTCATTTTTAGATTTGTAGTTGCCTATAGTTGTGGTGGTGGCTATGCCTTTATACTACTCTTAAGAACAGGTAGACTTCATGCCCAATCAATATCACATTTATCTGGCCCTTGTTTAATCTATTGCTAAATATATCTGTTGTTATTTGGACCCAAAACTCTTATACCATATCGCGGTGTTAGGGTCAGATGAATGTATTTACAAAAAATCAAACATCTTTTTATTTTCACAAAACGGTTCACAATGTTGTCCTTTATGAAATGGCAAAATGACGTAACACTATATTCAATATTTCACAAGTTACAAAAAAAGAAATAACAGAAGAACCACTTTCAGTTGAACCAGAATAACGTATTATGAGTACCGTTAAATTAGTTTTATCATGTTAACTGTTAGACCTAAAAAATATGTTTTTAATCATAGAATATTTTTTGTTCACAATATCATTACTTAATCAATCTCAATTATGAACCATTGTAATGTAATATTGCAAAAGTTGTTGGCAAAGTTTGAAGTGATGAATTGTCAGACTATTTTTGCTCTCCTGTAAAATTGACAAAATGTAGATACATTCATCTGACTCTTACACGGCGATATAAAGATTTTGATTATATACTATGTTACAGATTTATTGCATCTATCACATAATTTTTTTTAAATTGTTAAGATACAAGCCACTATATTCCAAAAAGCTGCAGACTATGGAGGGTCCGAGGCATTTTTTTCAAATGTGCCTGAATAGCCAACACTAAATCTACAAGCAATATCAAAAAGGAGGTATAGGCCAATTTTGATTAAAACTAAAACTGCATAACTAGTTTTTATCAAAAAATAATAATATTTTATAAATTTGTTTCCTTAGCCAGGGAAGCACACAGATATTGTTGTATATTATTGGATAGTGTCACTTATGAGGAAAAAAATTCTAGGAAATGATAAATGACTAAATAAACAAAAAGGTTCATTTTACAGAAATATAACTTTCATAGATTTTATACTAAGCTATAATTAACCAATTCTTAGATATCTTGATAAATGACTGTACTTTAAATTTTAAGGATTTCATATTTAGATAGCTAAATAACTATCAACTCTCACTAGCGTGCACTAATAGCCAGCATAGGCTACTAGTGTACGCTAGTGAGAGCTGATAATCTTGTGATGGTTGTATATAATAGGTAGGCAATACACTGCTCAACACATTGATTACATATTTAAATCAATCTACATAATTTTAAATATGTTAAATTTTCATAGACATCCCAATAAGGCCCCATTTATATCCGCAAACAACCAGTGTGTGTGGCAGACAAAACCATATTTTTTTGTATAATATTATGACAGGCATGGCACCTGTTCGCACTGTAGCATTAAATTAAAGATATAAATATGTGACAACATAACATGATTTTGTATACCTACTGTTTATAAATGTGTCATTGTCTTTAAGACCATGTTGAACTGTACAAATTTATTATATATGTTATGTCATATTTGTTATGGAGTTAGAACTGTCCATATTTTTTATTTGTATTTTGTATCTCTGTTTCAGAGTGCCCACAGTTAGGATAATGCTTAAGTTACTGCCATATTACACAAATTGTATTCAATGTAAATATGACAATTAAATATATTTTATTTAATCAAAAAAAATCTTAGTAACGCCATTATGAATAGAATATTATTGGCAGTTGTTAATTATTAATACCTACCTAGCTTAACGAGTCCAAGCAGCAAGGAGCCTCCGTCAGACTATAATGATATTAACGTTGCAGTGATCTCTGCCGTCTGTCTCCTGGGACTGCTACTCGAAGCCAGGGGCGTGTACTGTGTAGCGGCGAGATTTGGCCGGCGAAAGCGTTCTAGCCTTATGAAACGGACCATTTACAATATTAATAGGTTACAAAAATAAATGAATATCTACTCACGATAACTCCATTGTTTGATTGTGCTGAATTTAGGAAGCCGTTAGTATGTTGGCTCACTTTCCCATTGAGTAATTTCTCATTTCCTTTACATTTTAACTCATTTTCTGAAGAGTTTGTTTTGTTTAAAATAACATAACTGTTTGCTTCGGCGGTCGCCATCCTTGTGGAGTGTCAGCAATGTCAGCATTAGTCAAAGTCAAACGCTCAAAAGTGGATTTTCTACCAAAGTATTTTTTAATCTATATTCTACAATGCTACATGTAGTCTATGAATATGGAAAGTGACAGTGACACCAGTGTGACAGTAGATGTGTAAGGGTAATTACACATTATATCGGCTTGACACATTTACCGTCGAACGATAAGTGTGTTTGTCGAATGTCGGAAATGTCGGCAATTCTGACATATTTAAATAACAGTGTTCACATTGGAACAATTTGAACGAGTTGTTCTCATTTAATCACTACGTATGTATATTTTTCTTACCAAAGTAGCAAAGGAATTTGCAGCCCCCTTGATAGTATGGGTGGTTTGCCGTTTATGAACATTTGTAATCAACCCCAGAAAAGATTAGGATCTTAGCTGACGTCACACACAGGGTTACTATACTCTTTGATACTAACTATTTCACAAATATCTCAGAGCCATTTTTTAAATTTTAGTAATATAAAGAAAAAAAAGTGAATTCCTACAGCCACTCTTTACTTTTATGAATGAATATCGAGATATTTACTTTGCTTACGCCAATAATTTTAAGATATAAACTTTGCATTAAGTATATTATTACTTTGATGTAAGTCAAGTAGTCTATTCGCATTCTATTATTAGTGCGTGAAATGATAACGCCAAGCCACATTAGGTCGGCCAGAGAATTCGCAGACTGACAGATTTTCACGTTATGTAACAAGAGTGGGATATGTCTACACGAAGTCCGACAGATCGATTGTCATTACAATAACATTAGCAAAACTTATCAGTTGGCGAATGGTAAAACTGTAGGCCGTCCTAATGTGAATGTGTCCTAATCATGTAAAAACGTAAAACAGTGATGTTCTACTATCTATGGTCATTTGCACGCCTGAATTTTTTCAATTTTCCCAGTACAGATAAAGTGTTTCGATCTTATGTGATCTGAAAATAAATAATATTGTTATTATAATAGAGGCGTTTACTTTTTCGTAATCGTAAGGTGTAAACTTATTCCACTTTTAAGGTAATTTTCACGGAAGAATAAAAGCTAGATAATTTTAATATTGTAGCAACATTACGGTCGTAAACAGCGCAGAGATATAAATCGATTCAAAAATCCTTTTTATTCTTATAAAAATGTGTAATAAATAATTTAGATTTAGAACTCGATTTAGAAACTCGAAGTATAATAGCAAATGCAAGCGATAATATTACTTTTCATTATATGTATATTTGAAAAATAATAAAAAGTACTATACAAAATAACTTTTTATAATAAAAATGTAAATTGTTTCGATGCAAATTAGTAATTAAAATATTTAATGTTATTTAATTTTAATTTTCATAATTCATGTTTCTGAACAAATATTTTATGTATGAGTTATCTGTGCTGTATGCTGTATTGCTGTATCGCGCAGCAGCGCTTAAATGCGCGCGTCGATAAAACAGTATACAAAATTAAGTCAATATCCAACGTTTTGTATAAGACTATACAAGACAATTTCTAGTGAACCACATTTGTCATTGATTAAATATATTTTTTATATTTATAACCTTTTAACAACACAATTATTACTTCATATCCAATTTAATTTGATCATTGTTTACCGGCTAAAGAGTTGCCTTCGCTGCATATCGTCACTATCGGTAGACTCGATTTGTATGCGATGAGTAATACCGTTTCTCGTGCTGAGTGACGTCGTGCAGCCGGCGAGCGAGCGGCGCGCAGACCTCAGTTCGACACGGCGAGGAGGCACGACAGGACCCTCTCCGCACACACCGTAGCTCTCGCGCTACCGCACCCACTATCGATCACTTTCTAGTCTTTTATTTTCATATTACCAATTAAAATTTTATCTTAAAATGGAAAACGCGGATTTACTAGGGGGGCTCGCGAGCGGTGACACTGTGCCAACCGAAATCTTGGCCCCGCAGCAGGCGATGAAACGCGAGCAGGATTCGACGGATGACTTTGAGCATCTGGACCGTGAAGGCAAACGTGAAGCCGGTGAATCGCCGCACCATACAGCTCGCACTGCCACTCAAAGCTTCCTGGACATGGAACGGGACGAATTCGTGGACACTCCGAGAGCACCCTCCGTCAACGACAAGCTGGGCGATCACCTGGCCGATAAATTCACCGACAGCGAGTCTGACGCGGATACGGCCGGCGAGTCCCCGCTGCACAGGCCGGAGCCCCCGAAACCGAGCGCCCCGACTTCTGAGCCTTCGGCGCCGGCCATTCCCGATCCCACGCCCGTGATGGCTCCCACCCCGCCGGTCAAACCGGCACCTGAACCTTTAATCGAGAAGCAGCCGGAGCCTGTCGTCGAGAAGCAACCTGAAGCGACACGTGAAACTGTGACGGAACTAAAGCAGGCAGAGCCGAAGCCCGAGCCGGCACGTCAGCCTAAACCCGA
This sequence comes from Epargyreus clarus clarus, assembly GCA_014595695.2. NCBI lineage: Eukaryota > Metazoa > Arthropoda > Insecta > Lepidoptera > Hesperiidae > Epargyreus > Epargyreus clarus. The sequence goes on from JACTTY020000029.1 coordinate 140,050, forward strand.
ACCGGTCCAGCCGAAGCCGGAGCCGCCGCAGCCCAGGGAGCAGCCCGAGCCGCCGCGTGCACCCACTGCACACGTCATCGAAGCTGAAGTTATCTTCTGCCAGATGGGACTTGGTAAGCCCTTTCAAAGTTTTTGAAATCTAAGAATAAGGAATGCGAAAATATATTTCAACATAAATGGCTTTCTTATTACGTCACGCCTGATTTCTAGATTCAGCCTGTCACCAGTCCAGTCTCTATCGTGATGACTGAGGTTGTTCATAGAATAATTGTAAAAGTCGGGCGTTATGTATGAAAAAAAAAATAGACAGAATTGAGACGTAATCTTTGTTATCAGTGCATAGTAACAATGTTATTTTATCTCTCGTTTTCGACATGGAGTCACAACGGGTGCAAGATTTTTTGTGCAACGAAACAATGAGATCGCAGCCTGGTTTCAAGGCGAGTTTTAAACGCCGTCAAGCGTGAAGTAGGTATCGCGTCTGCAGGTGACCAGGGTCTAGTCACTCAATACAAAACGTTGTAGGTATTTATACTACCTAGATGCTTAGAATTGTCTACATGCTGCATTTATTTAACGAACAGATAATTGGGTACATTCGCTCCAAAGAAATATTTAAGGTATCTCTTCTGTGTTATTATTAAATTAAATAGGTGTACTATATAATGACATGCACATAATTGTAATCTACATTTTCGTTCTTAAAATTTACTCTGATATCTTTTAAAATCTACCTATTTATGGAATGTTGCCTTATTTTTTATCCTTAAATTCTATTGTGATGAGATTTTGAAGTGTGGTGGGGTGGTGGGTCGCGGAGGCAAGGGAGGCCAGCTGCAGAGGTGGCGGAGCGGCAAGAGCGTTGACCGCTGCAGCGAGAGACGGGCTAACGGCACCCGCTGAAAGCCCACGCCGCATTGCCGCCGTTCACTATTCGCGGAAGGAAAGGACGTCCGTCCGCTACATGCGAATCCCACAAGGAACTTATAATACCAAAAGTATTTTGATGATCCTAAGATATTAGTAGCAGTTTTTAAACATAAAAGTTCGCATAGAAATCTTATACGCCTCATAATATGGATTTAAGTAATTACTTTGACATCCTTTAAAAAGAAAACGTAAAAGGAAATTATGAAGAATACATTATGACATATTTAAAACAAGCGAGATGAAAGTGCGATTGTTGAGAAATACTTCTCTGTTAATGTAGCGTTTTTCGCTTTTGCACAGTTCACAGAATTGCTGAAAACTGTGCTCGTATAAATTATCATTAATGCGACCGCAAAAATCGATTCTCTCGAATGTACCGGTGAGTCACCGATATAAATGCAGTCTACTTTATTTGCAATAATAGTAGGTACATTTTTGTGTCTCACACCGTTTGACAAAGGAATGACACAATTAAGTTTGCTTTAATTAACATTTTAGCTCGTTTTGTCAGTTATGATAATTTTGCAGGATGAAGATTATTACAAAATACTTCGTTGTTATCTTATCTGTTATCTCTAGTGAGAGCGAACTACATGTATGCATTAAATAAAGTCATACTCTGTATTTGTATCATTATATGATCCACGTAAGTCTGTTTATTTGTTAAAAAATACCGAGAAAATAAATTATGGTACAGGTATCTAAATATATGTCTTATCGAGGCTTTGTCATGCATATAGTAGGAAACATAAAGTACTTTGTTAAGCATACCTACAAAATTTGAGTCAAAATGTAGCATTCGGTATGGTATGGCTTCAGCGTTGTCGGCGGCGTTTTCTGTGACGTCGTAGCGTACACAAGTACGACGGCACTTGGCTAATTTTAGCAGCAGTTCTCAAGCGTTGCCTGCTCACAAGTGAGAAATCCTCTGTGGCGAGCTCACGTCGTCCACTCCGTCAGTAATTCCCTCGGCTACGCGTGCAGTTCGAAGTCATACAGTGAATATAAATACAAAAGACTATCCGGATCAGTGACTTTGCTAGTGAATTTGTTAAGTCAACATGGCATCAGGAGATGAAACTATCACAAGTAAGTCTGGAAATGTTAAGATTATTTGAGGAACATTGGAAATGAATAAAATGGTGGTGGAAAACGTAGTTAGCGGGTTTGTCTGTATATTGCTTATGGATTGCGGCGAGGAAATTTTTATCACGCTGCTTTCTGATGTCGGTCGCTATGAAGTCACGTTCCTGTTATAAATTTATGAATTTCGCGTTTCGCGCTTATATTTCTATTTAGACGATTACGTCAGTACCGTGATCTTATATCCTCAGTAGATTTTCTCTGGTTCAAATCTAAAGAAATTATTTAATTTTACGGCGTTTCGCGCGAAACTTATTGCACTTGCGCTCCCTCGATTTTATACCAATACCAGATATTTTTGGAATACGAAGTAACCTAACATTCCTTTTAACAGAGTTCTAGCGTTCTGCGATAATCCTGTCAACTTTAGCCCAGGCAGATTGACATAAAATTCTGTTTCGTCGACGTGCAAATACTAAAAATTTAGGCAATAATTCTGATATTTTGTGATGGAAAATCCAGTTTTAAATAAAGCTGGACTTGTATATACGGATCATTTATTTTTATAGTGTAATGTTATATGTAATATCGTTTTCTTTTTGTTGATCTATGTTGCATTCGACCGAAACGACCTTAGTCACCTTATACTAAGTAAATGCAAAAACATTTTATCTAAAATATCTATTTTGTTAATAGAAATATGGATATTTATATTTATACTCGTATGCACGGATGTTAAGAAAATTAAAGTTGACAGTATCTAATAGCAACACTCTGTGTGATCTTATTAATTCTTTTGAGTTGTCTAGCTTTTAAAAACTATGTCAAGAGAGTGAGAATTTGCTTCGTTAGCATCTCAACTCTGTCATCAGTGATGGCAGGGTTGAGAATTGAGATGACCTATTGGAATAGCTGCTGTCGCCTGCGGGCCCTATACTCTTGACCCAGTTCCTCGTTTCCGCAAAAAATATCTAACCCCTTTGTCTGTTATCTCGTGTTATAATTTAACAAGTAGGTCCTTAGTTTCTGATTACTTGATAGCTTTTGTCTTCTTACTAGGTTTCACGAAATTATCTATAAGTACCACGCTTCCCATTTGCTCAAAATAAGCGAACGTCTAAATTTAAATATGTGTGTAAAAACCAAAATAACCATTTTTTTGTATTCTTACAGCGTGTTTGTTTTAGTTCTGTCAATCTCAAAGATTATATATTGATATTGTTATGTTATTCGGGAATCATACATTTATAAAGATCATTCGATTTCACCATCATCAATCATTTACAGTTTTCTAGGGTCAGGATTCATATCAGAATGAGAATGTTTAAGGCCATTAGATTAGCCGGTTGCGGATCACACAGTTTAGTATTTTACACATTTCATTGCTAAAGTAAATGATCAAAAGCAAAAACCTGAGCATAAGAATTAGATTCAACCCCGCAACAACAGCGTCACCGATACCACGTTTATGGAATAATTATTGGAGATACGGTCAGTTTAACGTATCCGATTATATTAACTCCCTTCAAGTACTCCGAATGACGTGGGCATTTGCATTATTAAGTCCCTACTGCGAAGTTCTGGATTTTCCGGAAAAAGCCAGACGTTGAAGTAATAAAGGCTAGGCCTCTGGGGCAAAGGGGACGTGGGGGAGGGGTGCCGCAACCGGGATCGATAATCCACGCGCGCCGCCCTACACATACCTAGACATGCTGTCTATTCCATTTACGATTACACCAAAACTTTGCAGTCATTTTGATGTTAGTATTTCATCTTATGTATTTTGCTTCATGCTGAAGAAATTGATTCATATGGTCTGCTAACCAATTAGCTAATGTTTAACCCTCTTGTGGTTTTACACGTAACAATCTTGTTACGCTTGTGTAATTGTAGAAACTTTCCGAAATTTGTTTATTCATTACATAGATAATGTAATGTATTTGTTTGATCATGTACAGTCATCGCTCAGTATACATTGTGTTGATCATTTACCGCGTAAAACTTTGAATTCAATAAAATAAAATTCTTTATATCAATGTTATACTTTCATCAAATTAACTATTATTATTATTATTTATTACTTTACTGTTTATCAAGAAATCTTATCGTAAATTTAAAGATTTCTTCTGACCAAAACAAGTTAAATTTAATAAAAAAGGTTTTGTTCCACCTAATACGCACAAAATAATCCAAGCACTGAAACTAGATCGTAAAACTGTGTAAGAAGCACTTACAAACACCATAGTGTTACCTGGTGTATAGTTGTTGATAGTGGCTTGGCGTGGTTCAGGTGCGTGCTGATGTCACTGGCGGTGGGCTGTCGCTCACGACTGTATTTTTAGCGGCATGTCGCCGTGGTGTTCGTCACCGATGCACACACTGACATGCTCACTCACGTATGTGATAGATGCATTGTTTGTACTTGATACCATGATATCATGGTTATCAGATTATTATTAGATACTGCGTGAAATATATTAACAAGCCAATAATAGATTCATTTCACTTGAAGACACGATGTCTTGTGACATAAGATGATAGGGTGATAAATGAACTGTTTGTAGCGTCGAGCTACAAACAGAGGCACACGATCACGTCGACTGCATCATAAAACAGTTTAAGTGATATAAGGAATTAATTAACTTAGTTTTACCGATAAGTAGTAACGTATGATGAAATAGCATGATTTAAAAGTATTTAAATCATGCTATTTCATCATCATCATATTTCATCATCAATACGGAAAATGAGCCTTTTTCTTTATTTTGTCACTTATCATTACTTCTCAGAATTTCATACTTATAAGCGACACTATCCGATGATGGAATAATACACGTGATTTTTTTTCAAAATGAACTCGTTCCTTTCAGAAGTTTTTGCTAATCCTTATTTATAGTTTCGGATGTGATCCTGAAGGCCCAATTGAAGGCCTGTATATGTAAGCTAATAAACAGTAAGTAACATATATTCAACTTGATAACGTATCTTATAATAGTGCCCTAATGAGTTCAAAATCGGTTACGGTAAAACCATAAGAACATAGGGTTTTTGATGTGTGAATAGACAAACATGTGCGCACTATGATGCCCATGGCGCGGTGACGGTGCTGCGTGAGTCACCCATTGACCATATTAGGGACACCTACTTGATTTTAATCGTGACAAGCCGGGTATTTCCTTACCGACCATAGCCGGGTATTGATTGTGATACGTGTTTCGCATAACAGTTAATTTTAGTAAATGTGATAAACAATGAAGCTCTCACTGTCCCATGTGTTAGGCATGGACGTACTCTAACATAAACCGATAGTCCACTTATTTGTCATCGTTCTAGATAAACTCCGCTGCATTTTCGTTAGCTGTCTAAAAATCTGAGTGATGTTATCATTGGATAGCAGTTAGTAAACTTTGTCGGAGAGCTTAGGGTTAGAAAACAATGACATGGAAGAATGATTTGGTTTGACGATTTTTATATTACTCACTCTCCCAAAAACTTACAATTATCTTCCTTTCAATAACAATAAAATTGACAATATGGAATTTAATGAAAGCAACAAACATGTAATTGATACATAATTATAGGTCAGACCTGAAATAATTACTAAGTAACTTTCATGTTACCCCGCAGAGTTACTTAGTAACTTTCATTGTTCGTGTTTGATTCGATTTGTATAAATTACGCACTTATGATTATAATGTTCTTTATGCATTTGGTTGTCTTTGCGAGATGAAATCATTGTAGGTACAGGCGGCCTTGAACTTGGCAATTGTTGTCATGTTCACGTGATAATTTTACATTCAAGGCTGGCTGCCGAGCACAAGTTAGATGACTCATTCGTGGACCAACCTTGCTTATTGGTACCTAGTTAAATCATACAAACATAATTCCTCGAATATGCGCTCATCGGTCTTACTCCCATAAGAGACACGGTGAAAGACATATACTTTATTTATAGTTACAAGTATTTTATCGAATTTTATATAGGCTATGTATATCATTTAGTTAATGTAAAACGTTTTGACAGTAAAATTAGTTGCAATTTGGAGACTTTAAATTCCTATATTATGATCTCTCAGTATGACAACTGACAACATGAAAACTCTTAAGTCCTGTTGTAGGACTTTCCTAGTAATTATAGTTATAGTATTATGACAATAAAACTTAAATTTATTATTAAAATTACACTGAATATAGGCAATTAAGTTTGATTAATTTAAATTATGCTTAATGTGTTGTAAATAGGTGTTTACGCATTGGAGCCTTAAAAAATGCTGCAGTCAAAATGTTTATTTAATAAAAAAAAGAACAAATTAAATTATAAACTAGTGTTTAACAGCAGAAACCCTCAGTTTATTATCGAAATGCAGCCTATCTAGCCTCTGTGCATTGTACACACGTGTTCAATGTGTTTAACGGCGATCTATAAATTAGTATAATATATATCATTTAGCATGGAGCACCTGATGTAATCTCGAAGCTTCTTATTCGGTCGCATGTTCCTATAAAAAAAATTACTAAATCCTATATTAACAAATATCTATATATCCTGTTATTGTATCTACCAAAACAACGATGCTGCTGTCACCGGCGCATGTTAAGTGTGAAGTATGGTGGTGGAGAGATGATGCAGCATGCCAGGAGTGGAAGGTGCGCGGTGGCGGTGGCGCGGGGGCGCATGCGCGGCGCTGGGGGTGCGGTGCGGGGGGAGGGCGTTGCGCTGCGGCCGCCAGTATCGACGCGATAGTCGGGCGCGGCGCGCGCTCTGTCCGCCGCTTCCACGCTTATATTACGTAAAGTACGTAGCCATGGCGGACTCCGGGCCCTCCCTCTGCAGCGTCCTCAACCCGTGTAAGTTCCGGCGCCGGCTTCGCTTCGCCCGCTTGTCTCTTCCCTGTCGCGACTAACCCGCTAACGCGCCGCCTTCTATTGCAGATGCTTGGTTCGACCCGCAGAGGCTGCACCCCGAAGGTGAGTGAAGGCGGGCGGTGAGCAGAAATACGCTTAGGTCGGCTCGCCAGCCGGGCCGCGGCGGCCTGCCCGCGCCCCGACCCAGTGACCGCTGTGTAGCGCAGTGTTGTGAGCTCAGTGTTAACACCACTAGTGACATTTATAAATGAGCGATCGATAGTGGTGAGTTCTGGTGTGGTGGGCACACTCGGCGGACACGCGACTTCGCCCGCGTCTGCCGCGCCACCCGACACGAACATTATATACCCGTAGCCGCCCGGAGGTACTCGGGAATCACTCACGAACACTTCACGTCATTCGGACATTACCATCTTAATTGTGTTTTGTGTCACTAGAATCATCGTCATTTGTTTTTTTTCTGTCATGATGTTTAATGTGATGATAATGCAATGTGCATGACATTATGTAGAAAATATATTCTTAATGGTGTTCATTATTGATTGAACATAGCAGTAGTATAATAACAAACTGCTTATATATTTAAAGCTCCCATTTCCTTTTCGAATACGTAGTTACGTAGGTTATACATCATGTAAGGTTTTTTAATATTCCATGCTTTATATTTAACTACTTATACAAATACCAAAATTAATATATTTCATTTTATGTAGGTATGTACCAATAAGATAGCAGAAGTTTAGTAGTAATGACCTCGTATGAGAATGTGATAAGTATCAAAGTTAATGAACAATCATCATAACGAGCGATTGTCTGTGCTCGACCAGCGGCGGTGTGCAGACATTCCCTGCCAAGATGAAATTAGCATCAACACAGGCGACGTTGAGGCCTGTGACTGTAACATCGCGTCTATGGCTCGAAAACGTCCTCTTGTCTATTGTTTTATTGCGGGAATTGATTCGGCGGCGACGGCTGAACCGCAGCCAAAACGTCGCCTCCGACTCCCATAAATTCCGTTTGCCTTGTGCCTTGTTCCTCACTCTTGTTCACTCTTTTGTACTTCTAATCAAGTCTCTATTTTAATTTTCTTTTTTAGAAACATCTCTATTTTATCTTTTGAAAATCATTATTTAATCATATAAGTAGATCGTCATTATATTTTTTATAGCTTGAATAGGTAATATAGGTAAAACAGGCCATGACTTCTAAATAAAATATATTTTTTTGGGTATCAATATATGCTTATTTTTTTCATTACTCATCGTTTAGTTAACGAGACATTAATGTAGCGTGGGTTGTTGTATTTTGTTACCTTACATTGCATGCGCCTATGAAGTTTGTAGGTTAGCGCAATCGAGAAGTCCTTGTGAGTCAGTAATTTCTAAACATCTATAATTTGATTAGAGGCGGTTGTTTGTCTTGATGCAACCGCGAATCAGCATACGATTCGTTATTTCCACGTCACTCACCAATAATACTGGTAGAAGGCTATATCCATTGTTCCGACAGTTTTTGCGGAAGAAACTCAATATCTACGAAGGGCAACAGTAGTTTGCCTTTGACTTTTCCGTTGGAAGTACTTCAAGTAGGTCTACTTCCGTATATAACGGAAGTTTGTACTTGTAGTGTTTGTTGGTCCGTATCTGCCCTTAACAACCCAGTAATGTATCTTACAAAGTAACATACATTAGGTCTATCGGGTTTAGTATTTTATACTTATAAAAAGACTTATCATGACTGACTGACTGTTTTACTGTCGTAAAGTATTGAAGATAGAACAGTGAAATTTGTACAAGAGGTCCTTTTTTAAGACTTGTTACCCACTACCAAAAGATTTATTCATCCCTGAGATGGTAAGCTGCCAATTTTAAAGCAAGCCCAAAGCAATTAATATTTGGGTCTCTATTAAAATATATAATATTATCAAAAACTAGTTATCATTTTTAACATATTTGGCAATGTTATACAGTTCGATAATTGTACCATCATAATTATATTGACAGTTTTGTTACCATTTCCATTTAAAATTGTAACTAAATATATGTAAAATAACAACAGATTTTACGTTTGTGCTTTATTGACAGTTTCATTCGCTTCTTTAAGAGTAGTGAGTGATTTGACTGATACTATTTTAATTAGTCATACGCCATTAACAACCTTAGAACTGACGCATAGTTAGGTACCAATCTACTCAGTTAAATTATCATTGATGTATTCATGAGCAATAATATGAAATGAGAAGAAGTTGTGTTTCATAAAATTACATTCGTACGTACGTTATATTTTAATAAACCAAGTTAACTTTTACACTAACATAAATAAGTTAAAACTCCGATAAAAATTGTGCTTTAAATTTAGCAAACATTTTGGCCACATAAAAATATATTTATTGATATACGTAATTGTTATTAATAATATAAAAATAACTGCAATTACAATATCTAAATTTTTATCACCGCGTGGAGAAGTTTATCTATGTTCAGGTGGAGTATCTTTATTTGAAAACCAGTATTTTTCCTACACGAGTCAAACATTTTACATTAAAATTGGATCAACATTATAACTACGATACTCACGTTATATTTATTTATATCACTTTATCGGGTTAGTCTATAGTTGTATACACCTATGATTAAGTTGCATTTTTATTACAAATATACTTTGCGATCACCTAAATAAAAAATTGATACAAACTCACAAATACCTCCCAGAATTATCTTTCAAAGTGGAACATGACCGGTGTATATGATATCGTATAACATGCTCACGTGGACAAACATGAAGATAATCATAACAGCATAGTAAACAAATGTGTCAGACTTACCTTCTAGAGTATTCCCACTTGTTTTAAATATAATATTTACCTCAGTTGAACTCGATAAATTAAGGTATTTGCCTCGATGTTCCAGTTCTGAAGTCATCAGCTTGGATTTTTTTGTTAATCAGTTATTTCTGCACAGTCCTACATTACATAAACGATATACTCAGATCGAATTAATTTATAACGACATGTTAAAAATAAATTTGATCCGAGTGCAATTAGTGCATAATTTTAATCAGTAGGTATGTCTCGCACATGCTGCCTGAATAGCGATGGAAGCTACAAGAATGCGAGAACACCCATATTAATAGTTAAATTACTGGATAGTTAGACGCCTGTGTGAGATAATAACTTCCCGAGTCGAGTTCAAGTGAAAGTGAGATAGGTACAAAATTAAATACTATATCTTTTCCATGTTTTACTTCTGCAAAAGTATAGCAGCTTCTTCTTCCGGTAATTCTCATCTTTCTCCAAAATTGATATTTATCTTTTGGATGTTGGGGAAATGGTGATTTATTGATTATCTTCACGGTTACCATGTTCATGTTATAATATTATGAAAATACTAATCTATTTTTAGATTATATAATTACATTGTTATTTTTCATAACTTTACTTGGAAACTTTTCATACGCTCTTAGGATATTAACAATTTTTGGAGACGAAAAAGTAGCTTGACTTTTTTTATATCAGTGGATGCAATTGGTTAGGACCGTAACGTAATGCGTCGTAGCTACCATCGGGCGGACACACTCGTGGTCCAATTTGTAAATCACTTCGCGAGCTTCGACCAAGCGGCTAGATGAACCGCTTCCCGTGTTCCATCGCTGCTGTTATTTCTATATTTAAATCCTTACATGTCATTATATTTTATAACACAAAATAACCAATACCTATGTGTTAAACAAATCTGGATTATGTTATAAATTGTTTTAAAGGTGGTAAACAGCAGTTGCTGTCAATTGCTCGTTATTTCCCGCTTATGCTCTACTCGATAAGAGATCAGTTTTAATAAATGGTTTCCTCTATTTAAGCTGAATGTTAACCATTGTCCTAAGATATGCGTCTTCGCAAGAAGAATATAAATTGGACGAAATGATATTTGAAACAAGAATTAATAATTAGCAATCATTAATCTTCTATTGGAACCGTCCCAATAATGGAAGTTTCCAGGCATTTTTTTTGTAATATTTCAATTTTAGCCATAGTTATGTGACCTCGTGACCTCATGAAAAATAATATTCGAAATCGGTCATGAGATTCAGTATTTTTCCCTTTTAGGTTCTTCTTTAAGTACGTAACATGTAATACAAATTAATATAAACTTTATATAATTTGCATGTTGTTTTCAAATGTTTCGTTTTAATCTCGTACCTTCATTTTTGCATCATGTAGAAAAACTTGGGATGATGGCAGTTTTTGTAATCAGAAAACAAATATTTTGGTATAATCATTATTGTAACACTAGGAGCTTAGTGTATTGTGTTTTAAGATTTGATTTATATTGTGTAGTTTGATTCGTTAAAGAAAAGTGTAATACATATTCATTTGGGGTACTACTCGTATGTTGAATATCGATTATAATGCACCGGGCGCCACTGAGCGGCTCCGCGCGCACACGGCGAGCCCACACGATATTTTTACCGCGGTGTCGCCGCTCGCCTTTCGCAGTTGTATTTCAGTTGCAATTGCTACTGTTTGAAATCCGACTTCCACGTCTCGAGGTCACGTTCCTGCTGATACTTTAATGTAGTTATTGTAACCTGTCAGAACGTCGTCCCAGTCTATCGTCCAAATTATGGATAGCTTCCAAAACTTTAATTTAACTCCATATTATCGATTAAGATTTTTTTACCTATTATTAACTTTCTATTTTAGTTATTTCTTTACCTATGAGTGATTACAAACTTTGTTTAACAAGAAATACGGAACTTTATATTATGAAAGCTTTTACTCTTATTGAGACATATGTACGATTGTCGATTAGTATATGGTTACGATTATTATTGCCATGGCAGTTGGTCGCCTGTTAATCTGTATTTGTTTTTTTCCTCAACTGTGTTACAATTATATCACAGTTTTTTTAAAGTGCCTCTTAATGATAAACTTCATTAATATTTATGTATTTAACCTCAAAATAGATGGAAGTATATAAATGGAAGTATGGATGTTAAGTAGATATATTTCTACATGCATCAAGAGGTGAAATGAACCTCTCAAAATTTTGGCACGGAACATGGAAAGTCCCGGCGTTAACATAGTGAGTCAGTTGTTTACACTCGTTATGCAAATCCACAGCAGACCGTAGCATACGTTTGCATGACCGGTAGTGATGCATTTCTACGCACGACCATTCACGAGAAATACGGAACATGCTATCTGACTGTTGGCATCATGCTGAATTACATTCGCCATCAATTGCTTTTACTCTCTCTAAAGGTATGTGCTGGTCATAAGTATAAAATTATATAAATTGGCTTCCGCTCCCTGTTCACACGAGATTTTTTGTGTATATACGAATGTAAGCCCCTTAAGTTACCGGGTTAATCATTTAAATGGAAATAGTAGCCCAACAGAGTCCTTTACGGCGTCCATTTAAAAATCCGTCGAAACAACTTATGAAAATTGATTTACCTGAATGATCGCTTAAATAAGTATACAAACTCAGAAAAATGTAGTTGGATATTTGGATAGCAAAAATGACTTTAATTTATGTATATGTATGGGGCTTCTTCCATTTTTTACCATCGCTGTTGCTGGACCGTACTTGCCTGGGACCGAAGTAGGTAAGCGACAGTTTTAAATACATCGGCGATCTTGTACTTTTTGTCGAATACGTTCGGAACCAGTTTGGATATTTATGTCGACGTATGTCGGAGAGCGATCCGGGCCTTGCGCTAAATTCGTCATGTTGTCCTAGGTCAGTCTTGACCTCATGAACGAGGTAATTGGCTGATAAGGATGACAGATATAATATCTCTAAAGGATATACAACAGTTAATTGAGTTGCAATCGGTTCAGTGAAGAAGCCAAAATTAAACTGAAAGCCAGTTTCTGGAATGGAAGCCTAGTATCGTCTATTTGCTGTGCTGTTCTTCTCCTGTTTTGTTTGGAATTAGAAATACCTTAACGGGGTCGTAATAATATATCACCATTCCCAGACGGTGCGGCGGGCACACGCGAGCGAGTAGACGCATTCAGATGGACACATTCAGATTGATGAGCCAGCGGCAGGTGCACCGCTCCTCTAATATTTTATTGTTTAGCATTACTGCTATTTGTGTTTAACCAAAACATTATTGACATATAATTATATTATGTAATTATTACTATTTGCGGCACATACCTTTCGTTTTACACTTTATTGCATTGTACTTGTATTTGATTAAAATTAAAAGGGTTCTTACCTACTCTAATTAAAATTGTACGTCCTTATATCCTTCTGTGGCTGACTTTATTAATTAAAGAGCTCTATAGATAACTTTCCTTTATCAGAATAAGTAATGTTCGAGTGTTTCCATTGACATTGTTATAATGTATTTGGGGCTGATCGAAGTTCGCTAAGCCGCAGCCGTGACCGCGGCGGCGCGCGCGCGTGTTCCCGCGCCGCCACAATGCCGCAACGCAATCGCTCGGCGCGCGCCCGCCACCAGATACGCCTGACTGTTTATTTTGGCAATGTGCTCTTCTTACAATGATTGCTTAACAATGTTGAGTGTGACTTAATTGAAAAATATATATAATTATGTCTTATGTAATAGATGGAAAAATACAACCAATATACATTTATTATCTTTAATTATGTAATATTACTACTATTGATATTATATTATATGGTCCTGGTTAGTAGATAAGAACATTATCTCTATGTTTCGCAATATAAATTAACAGTCTTATCGTAGATAGAAAGTTAGGCCTACGAACATGGTTCGTTTCGTTTATCGTTTTTCGTTTCGGTATCTTTGTCAGTCTCTCCACGTGCATACTCTTGAAGTACCATCTTCATGTTTAATTTTAAGTATTATCGCAGTTTTGGAATATTGGGGTCCTAAATTTGACAAGAACCAACTATGACTAAATGTAAATTTTCTGCTTAGAATAAAATATGCATACATGTCGATATTCAACTTAATTAGTAGTAGAATACCAAAATAGTAGAAGTATATTTCGTAGTGATAGTTCAAACTAGTGTACCTTAGATATTTTCCATAGCAAGTGATTAGAGACTATTACAGCAATCGAGTATGTCATCGTCAATCAATTAGCTGACAGATAACACGATACCTCGTAATGCGTAACATTTTGTAATATTATGAAAGCGATATATTTTACCATTTTGTCATCATTGTAAACCGACTTTATACATGGATTCTTATATATCGTACTGATTTTTAATTTATTACATACGATTAGGTAGTTTCCAAATTAATAATAAAATTTATTGGAGGATGGTCTCTTTCAAAGAGATAAATTGGATTCAAATTATAAAGAAATACTATTTCACGAAGGTGTAGCTTTCGAATCCTCGGTCGTAATGACGCACGATTTGAATTCCAATTATCAATTAAAACGAAAAAATAGTGACAAAAAATACAACCAACTGAAGTGAGAAGTAGTGAACCACTACAACGTAAAAAGTAGTTTAAATAGAATGTTGGTTAAATAAGATAGTTTTTGCGTAAGCCGTAGATAACTCTAAAAGTATTTCCTTAATTTTTTAAAAGGAAATCGGCGTAAAATGACAAGTCATTAAAAGGAGAATGCCCATTCTTGGTACTGATTTTTCTCATGCGTCAAAATAAAAGTAATATTAAAATTATTTTTTGATGTTTTTACATAATTTGTCGATCAGAATAGTTTCTTTGAACAGGGGATTCAATTTAAGATAAAATAAGACGAAATGTTGACTTTTGTTCTTAAAAATTAAAATGGCGATATTTTATACTCGGAATTCAATAAGATTTATTAGTGTTTTGACTAATGAATTTTCTCATGCGTCAAAATGAAAGTAATGTTAAAATTATTTTTTGATATTTTAACTTAGATTGTCGATCAGAATAGTTTCTTTGAACAGAGGATTCCATTTAAGATAAAATAAGACGAAATGTTGATTGTTGTTCTTAAAAATTAAAATGGCGGTATTTTATACTCGGAATTCATTATTTTAGGGTTTTAGGATTATTTTAGGATTTTTTACCTACTACCTTTAAAAGTAAATGGAATATGTTAATCGAACTACATTATAGGTACCTACTATCAGTTAAAACCGGCCATCAATCATATTTTCGATTTTGAGGTTATGTAACATTTCGGTAAATAACTTCAGAACCCGGGTGCTGATCTAAAAAATAATTATTGGTGGTAGTATTTGGTTAATTATACATCGTCCACAACAAGTTTCAATTTGATGCAACTCTGGACGGCTGGAATGCTACATTAGACAGGCAGGCGTTTGCTGACCAATCAGTAATTGTTTAACAGGTTTCGATTGAAAATTTTAGAGTAATGTCCACCTACTAATGTGTGTACGTAAGGACAATTTCTTGCATAGAGAGTCCCGAAATAAGTCTATTGTCGTCACAATGGTAGAGTCAATATTCTCTCGATACTTATATTGTAAACAATTTATTTGAAAATAATGCCATGATAAAAAAAATAAGACATCCAAAAGAGATAAATTAACTGGGTTCTTTTGAACCATTCATAGTCAAGGTCTTCGTAGTTGGATGAATATTCAATTAATCTGTAGTAAATTTCTAGAATGAAACCAACAAACAATCTATTTGAAAAAATATTATTTTTAAAGTCTCTTTCAATACCTCATTTATCTAAAGGGTTGAAAAGTTATAGGAGGAAATGACATTTTTTATCGCATTGGTATTATAAGCCTAGAAATACTAACTAAACACTTTCAATCACCGGTTCGTATATATTCGTATGGCCTTAAGTAATGTGTATGGCCCTTTATTTCTTGAGTACAGAAATTCTTTCCAAAACTAGTTTTTAAATTAGGTAGGTACGTTTCGTTTGAGGTCAAGTTTTGTAGATAATACGAGTAAGTATGTTGTTCTCTTATAGGTATAAACAAGTTAAAGAAATATAATTGAAGCTTTCAAAATAATAAACATTTTTAAAGCTAGTATGGAGTAGCATTTTTTGTACAAAAAATATATACTTGTTCTTTAATTTGCCTTTACGTGCTTATCTTGGACTAGCTGACCCGGCAAACTTTGTACCGCCTCAAAATCTATTTATCAAATATATTTCATATAAAATATAGCCTATGTTACTCGTGGATAATGTAGCTTTCGAATGGTGAAAGAATTTTTAAAATCGTTCCAGTAGTCTTTGAGCATATTTATTACAATCAAACAAACAAACAAAGTTTTCCTCTTTATAATATTAGTATAGAAGTATAGATAAAGCTAAATCGATTTGCATGAAGCTTTTATGCTTTCAACCTTTCTTTGCACCAATATTCTTCAGTGTTGTTAGGAAAAAAAATGGAAACTGTAAAACCAATTTAGATATTCAACATAAAGAAGTATTTAGGTAATTAAAAGCAGCGTAATGCTTAAATCTCTAAAAAAATCTCATAATATATCAATTAAATTATAATGTTCGTGATATACAATAAAACATTATTTTAATATGAATATAATCGATGGGAAAATTATTTATACTGGTAATTCAGATCGTTTCATTAATGTAGGGTGACCGTCTTATAATGGTCCCAATATAATGTATGCATTAGATGTGGATATTTGTACCTGCCACCTCTTTAAATGCTAAGGTATTTGACCTGACAGGGAAGTCAATGTTTCGATTTAGTTCTGACTCATTTCTGTATTTGCAGTTGAGCTTGAGAGGTTTGGCCAGACATCAGATTGGACGTTTATAGTGTATCCGCCAACTGCAACTGTATCTATCTATAGCCTTTTTGTTAAATTTTGACCGAACTCTGCTCGGGTTGAACGTCAGTAATGGAGCTCGTAAAGATAAGTAACCTGTACGATTCCAGTCAAGAACGTCAGATAACTTCGGTTTATCGCTTCGTGTCTGAGACTTCGTGTCTTTATGTATTTGTTATTTTTACATTTCTCGAACTTACCTATAAATTATTTTGTACGCATCGGCACAACTTCGTTATGTCGATAAGGCATCTAAACTAAGCGTTACCTTTACTGATATCTGGATTCGTTCTTAACCTCGCGTTCGATAAGCGCGGCATTATATCAAGTCATTCGAGTAGCTAGACTGACATCGGCGATTAGTTGATTACGCGTGGCCGGGTACAAAGTAGAGGGGCCGTTATCCGTGGCCGGGGTCGCGGCATGGTGTCAGCACTGTCAGCGGCGGGTGACGTGTGTAGAAAGGCACCGGCGTGGCAGCGGCCATGTGCGCGGGAGCCTCTCTCCGCTCGCCCACTCCGTCGCCATGGCGCGTCCGAGACAGTCGCCGCGCCACGCCGGCCAGTACGTGGAGCTTCCCCCTCGCGGACCAGGTATTTTCATTACTAAAATTACGGACGTAAAGCTCAAGTTGGTGCATAACTTCCCCTCTGACGTGTCTCGGGATCGGGTTTCGGTGTAGTGAAGTGTGTAACCGGGCAAGTAGACGTGGAACGGAAGCCAGTCGAGCCTGCCCAGTGCTAACGTAGGCAACACAACATATTGTTCCGGCAAGATGTTGAAAATTTTGAATGGGTTTGAGTGTTTTTATGATAAAAATAGTCTCGATTTCATGTTTTATCTTATCAAAACTCTCGTTAGGTACATATTGTAAAAATCTTCTAGCAGCGTGATGTCATTTCATTTGGGATCCTTGCAAGTTTTCTATTGATTATTTTCCATTGCTCATAATATTATTTCGGACATAAGATTTATAAAAAAATCTTCTTATGTCTATGTGTATAAAATACGTTAAAAGAAATATTAACTTAGTATAAGTTCTACTAGCCACCACAATTATATCTAAAGAATAAACAGGTTGTCATCTACGACTACACTAAGAAGTAAAGTTGTGATCGGGCTATCTTCACTGGGTGCATACAAATCTATTATTTTCATTTAGTTGAAACATATCCTTGTATTTATTAATGAAACATTGAATCTCAATCCCAATCTAAATATCTTAACTTTGCAAATATAATCCGTTGCTTTGTCTGAGGAAGCTGGAAGGCCTCATTAAGTTTGCCTCACTTCGCTCGGAAAAATGGAACACGGCAAAGTAAATAACGTTGCTGTGAAGTAGGGATACTTATGTTGGTGCTACCGCAGTGAAGCAGGTCAACTACAAAGTTTACAATGAAGTAAATATTAAGGATGACTTGTAAATATGAGACCACTTAAACGTTCACGTATAAAACTGTTCTTACTAACTTCGAACTTTCGTTCGAACTAACTTCTTTCGCTGTTGCATTGGGAATGCGGCCCACGTAGGCGTCGGGCCGTTTTCGGGCAGGTCCCCAACCCCAGACATTAAACACTCGATTCGAGCCTTCGCTCTTATTGTCGTCATGTTTTCCATAAATTCTTAGGGGCTACATTCTTAATCAACCAGTACTAGAAACTATTCCACTTTTAGAAGTAGTAAATGTGTTTAGAGTTATCGTTAGCCTGTGATATAGGTACTGACAATTTAATGTAAGGTGTATAATATAAGCGCATTTTTTTGTCAGGCATTAATCATTTGTTGACAGATATAATATGAATAATTTTACTTCTGCTATGTTCGCCCAACCGTTCCACAATGTTAAGTTTCCATTATGCATTTGCTTACTTTCAAAAGCTCGTATTATTATTTCTGTAATATTTATTTATTTTGAGTGAATTTTTCAGGCAACCTGCATGAAATTTTCTTTATTGAGATCATTTTTATTTTTTGCAGATCCCCAAAGAACTTTTTACTTTGAGTTCCATTTTTGAGTTTCACGTTTGTTTGGATATGAGTTTGGTTACATCGCATCCTACACTAGTTTAGACCCCGTGCACTCTCGTTTCAGTCAAATACTTTATGACGTCATGTATCAAACCGTCTTGAGTACATAGGCTTCTGATCATTAATCAAAAAGTTCTAAAGCTAATAAAGCAGACATGACATTACTATCTGAAGCAACAATTTAAGACAATTCAGTGAGTGATTCATAAACTTATTCATTGAATTATCCAATTTCAATTTTTGTTTGAGGTAGATCATTATTTGACTAGATCGTGAGCGGCACACAGTATTGTTGGTGATGGTATAAGGCTAATGTGTGTTGGTGTCGCGTTGCAGTGGAATCGTTGATCTACTGGCGGTCGGCGGCGCGGTCGGGCGCGGCGCTGGGCGCGGGGCTGGTGCTGCTGGTGGCGCTGGCCTGCTGCTCCGTGGTGTCGGTGCTGGCGTACGCGTCGCTGCTCGCGCTCACCGCCGCCGTCGCCTTCCGCATATACAAGAACGTACTCCAAGCCGTGCAGAAGACCAACGAGGGACACCCCTTCAAGTGAGTTCACTATCTGCTCGTTACATACTGACACGTAGTAATTTAAACAAACACGAGACAACAGATACACACTGCCCCAGTGCAGGTTTACATGATATTCGTGGTTGAACGAAAGTTTATGATAATGGTAACAATTATAGATAGTCAATAGTTTGCCTTGATTATGATGCCAATAAAACAAATTGCCACACTTATAACTCCAGACGGCGCCCTTAACTTTGTAAAGTGACCTTTGTAAAACAAGCCGCGAAGTCATAAGCGCGTATCCTTGACATTGCCACCACAAATACAAACAGGCTCACGTTTAATATTTAAAGTGTACCTTGCGTTTTCTACATAGATACCTAAGTAGAATTTAAATGTAGTACTTAATTGAAGATTAGAATTGTATAAAATAAGAAAGAAATAAAAATAAAATTGTAACTGTAACAAACAATATTTTGACAGTCCGCGCTTTCTTTGTTCGGTGAGACACAAAGCGTTTGTTTCTTAACACCAATATCGGCAAGTCACTCACGACCGTCACGAGTTGTCCTAGGGTGACGTCAGACCGGTAGCTCCGCTGTCGTGGGGATGCGATGGTTTGGACGGAGTGCGGCAGGAGGCTGGTGCAGACTGCGGACAACGAGCCATTGTTCCGATGTTCGGCAGCGCGCTGTCGACGTCACCGGTCACCGGTCACTGATCCGCTCTTAAAATGAACGAGTTGTTAGTTGTTTTCAAAAACAGCTCGTTAAACGAGTTCTAATTCGGTGTAAAATATTTTCGATGAAATCCTAATACATTCAGACTCATTTTATTTCGCAAAAGCGCGGAGAATGGTTTCAACAAATGAAATAGTGCGTTATTGTACGTTTTATTAGTAACTTTACTAACATATCTTTCGGATGTATTATATAGAACATAGAAAATTAAGATGGAAAAAATAACTCATGCTAAGATTTATATAGTCCATCTGCATAGGACACAGACGGTAGAGCATCCAAGATACATTGAAACGTCGTTGTCACCTCAAGTGTTATGGAGTGTGATACATTGCGTAAAGCCGCCTTAATTAAATGATACCAGCCATCTGTGTATACAGCCGCCACTCTTGTTGGCACCTATAATACTTACTTTAATACAGTTATTTCGATCGATATCGATATCAATCGAAAATATTTTAATATTTATTTCGTACGATGGAGTTTATAGTATTATGTCATACTGATAATATAAGACAGTTAACCTAGTATAGTATTAATTTTATATTATTAGTAAAATTAATTAAATAACTTATTATACCTAGATTAAAAACATTTAAATATTTTTTACTTTCGTATTTAATAAAATACGAAAAACATTGTTTTTATATATGGACCTTTGTATACAAAGTAATAATTTACCATAAAATTTGTATTTACATAATAACATGACTCATCGTATTAATTATTCC
Source organism: Epargyreus clarus clarus (assembly GCA_014595695.2). Lineage (NCBI taxonomy): Eukaryota > Metazoa > Arthropoda > Insecta > Lepidoptera > Hesperiidae > Epargyreus > Epargyreus clarus. The sequence continues at coordinate 160,669 of JACTTY020000029.1, forward strand.
TAAATACCGTATTTACCTCACCGTTATTAGCGCCGCATGTCGTGGGAAGAAACTCTATGAATAGTTTTAAGTATTTTTTTGTCGAATACTTGCCTTGAATATTCAAACAATAGGTATAATGCCTTACAAAGTGTTAAAATAAAGTAATAGCGTTATTGTCGACACTCTATATTAATACAAATTACCGCTGTGAAGATATGCTATCCATTTTTTCTAGCTCAGCTAGTTTTACACTAAAGTACGTACCTGTATTACTGTAACATAAAAGTTCGTCTTATTTTACACACTCTGTTCTAATCCGAATCTAATATAAATTTTATACTTACATTGTTTTGGAGAAAGGAGGAACTGATTTAGTTATTAGTACCTGTCGGTGTCAAAGCAGCACATTTTTAAAGAAGTCCACGTAGTTGGGATAGTTTTTTGAAGATGGTAGAACTCTTTGTGGTTCGACTCTGGCGGCACCACCACCACCACGCCTATTTCTACCTTATAACAGCAGCGTTAAGCGTTGCTGTGTTCTGTTTGAAAGGGTGTTGTATTGGAGACATACTTATTCGAGCCATTCCATCATAGTCTTCAGGGGTAGCGGCGCATCTGTGGTCGACCTCAGGTAGGAATATTTAATCCTATCTGGGGTTGATTACGGATGTCTATGGGCGGCAGAAGCTACTTACCATCAAGCTCGTCTGCTACTCCTATATTATAAAAAAATGGTACCTCGTTCAATATCCATACATTAACGGAACGAATCAGTTGGTTCGCGGGAGAAATGTACGTTTCGCAGTCTTAAATTGCCACTTTGAGTTATGTTTTTATGCCATTGTAATTTTGTGTAGTCTGCGTAAAACTGCTAGTCCGCTCTGAATATAGAAATGAATCACGTCGTTATAGCAAATTGTATGACTACACCTGCTCGCAACCACTTGAGAGCGGAGTCGCAGCTTGGCGCGCACTATAATGTTGTACATGATGTTGAACGCGTGTGTGGGCGGTGTTGCAGATGGTTGCTGGAGAAGGACATCAGCGTGCCGGCCGAGCGCGCGCAGTCGCTGGCGGCGGCCGCCACGGCGCACCTCAACGCCGCCGTTAGCGAGCTGCGCAGGTGGGCGACACTCTACATATCCCTGCTTCAATTCGAAACTACCACAAATCAAAATAACACTTTTTACAGGAGAGCAAATTAAAAAAAATAGTTTTGCCTTTATAAAATTAATGTATAACACAGATTAGTTTTTGAGATGTGGCACTTTTATACAAAAGAGACGTGCTTTCAGCTCGTTTGTCGACACGCAACTAACAATATGACGGTTTAGATTATATTTCGCGCGTTGAAAGCACAAATTGCAAGTAACGGTTGCGTGGATTTTGTATCTTAGAATGCAAAATCAATGAGAGTCTTTTTCAAATATAAAATTATAAAGGCTTACGATTACATTTTTGCGATGAAAACATTGTTGATATTTTATTTATTTGTGGTACTTTTAAATTGAAGCAGCGATATCTTAATCTAGCCTCGAGACAGGTGATAGTATCCTTTGTGGTTCGACTCCGGTGGCACGACCGCCACAACATTTTTTTCTTAATAACAACAGTGCTAATGCTGCTATGTTCCGCTTCGAAGGGTACCAGGTAAGGAAGACATACTTATCCGAAGCGTCCCAACGTAGCCCTCAGGGGTACCTGTGGCCGAATTCAAGCATGACTGTAACCCCTATTTAGTGTTGATTATAAATATCCATTTGTAGGTGTCCCTTATCATAAGGTGTATAAAACACTTCAGTTCACTTTACTTGTGTGTTATGGAAAGGAGGTCTAACTTTGTAGAACTTGAAGATATCCTAGTTGGCCCTGTGACGCCATCTCTTTGCGTGTTGCAAAAAGTTACTACGCAGCTTCTCCAATTATCACTTATTATAGATTGTAACAAAAACGTTTATGGGTTTTCCAGGATGATTTGAAATCACAGAGAGGTATTTATTAACTGTGTACTATCATTAATTTCCGTAAAGTGAAGAGTACTTTTAACTAAATATTTTTTGTACAGTTATTGATATAGTGTAATGTATGCGTCGCGCAGGTTGTTCCTGGTGGAAGACCTGGTGGATTCGCTGAAGTTCGGCGTGCTGCTGTGGTGCCTCACCTACGTCGGCGCCTGCTTCAACGGCATCACGCTCATCATCCTCGGTCAGTGAACACCCCACTTAACTCGTCATAGTCGTCACTTTTTATCATATTCTTGTGACATATTGTCTGAATATTATTATTGCGTTTTCAAATTAATCATTCGGTATAACGACGGATTTGACGACGAAATGCGCTCATAGTAAAATGACGTTTGTGAATAACTTGAAATGGCTGCCCTGTAAAGTTTGGTATTTGTTAAATCCGACTTTGTTCTACGACTATGACGAACTGCTGCCCTACTCATTTCGCACTGCTGGGTACGCTCTCCTCATGAGCTGGCGTAATGAGGAGAGATTACTACGTTGCTCCGATGTGGATTGAAAGAGTTATAGGTTAGAGACCCGCCCTTGTCGGATGTTTTCAAACCTGTCATTAGGTGTCAAATAAGATTTAATGACTGCTGATAATAACTAGGACCGGTGGTTTACGAATCCTTGTTAAAGTACGGAAACGTGCATTTGAATTTGTTACTAGTGGTCACCCATCTAAGTGTCGAGCGCTCCTGACGTTGCTACCTTTATAGACTGCGTGGTCGATCACATGTAACAATTATAATAGACTGTCAAATAGTGCTCTTTCTAGTTTAAAATTCCTTGGTTTTTGGCTTATGACATTAACGAAATTATTAAAATTACGCGGATATCAAATTGTTGATTTAACATCCTGGGATATTCATGGTGCAAAGTAAATATTGATTTCAATCATTATACATTTGTTCTTTTTAGGTGCCATTAAAACTCGTAAATAATCACATTGATTCACATTTCGCACAAAACTTCTTTATCACAAATATTTTGGTGCCTACTGTAATGTAAGTTGTGATGTCATGGTCTATTTGTATCGTGCGTATGCTTTTCCGTAACTCGAACGTTCCGACGTGTTGACTCATTTCATACGTAATAAAATGATCGAGACTTCTGAAAATAATCAATGAATGTAGTTTTTCATTAATGTTGTTTGAGTAAGAATAGATTTAAACGAGTGTCATGAGTATCACGACCGTAATTGTACATTTATAAAAAAGCTACTAAACTGTTTGTCTTGATGTTTATAATTTGGTGGTCATAAGTCCTTGTTAGAGAAATGTTTCCGTCGTATTGAACGTGTGTCGTTGTTGTGGTTGCAGGGTGGATAGCGCTGTTCACGCTGCCCAAGGCGTACGAGATGAACAAGGCGCAGGTGGACGCCAACCTCGAGCTCGCGCGCGGGAAGATCAACGAGATCTCCGCCAAGTCAGTACACACACACACACGCACACAAACATACCTGTACAGTGTGTATGTGCACACATATGCGTACGCAGCGCACGCACGCGTGAACTCACGCACATAGATTATTTTTGTTTTATTTAGTTAATGATGTCGGAGTCCATAGCATAATAGTATAATATTATTCCGATAATGATTTTCCTTTTTTGATAGTGAAACATTTTTTCAGGCATAACCCTACTGTGTAGTCATTTTGTCATTCCTTTTCACAAAAACATACACATATGATATTATTTATCTCAGTATATGAAAAGTACACAAAATATTGATTTGAGATTTGATTTGAAAAATATTGTGGGAAAAAATATCTGTACGAGGATACAGAACATTGAGCATCAACGTTGGCCTACTGCAAACCTTATTTCCCATTTTAAGGGTATAAATAGTAAAATTATATAGCCAAAATTTAAAACAAAAGTGTAGTAGCTAAAGTAATACATTTTACCTATTTTGTAAACATTTTCAATTTTATAATTCGCCTTTTATTCGACTCCATGTATGTTCATGCGCTGTGGCCACTTACCATCCAGTGGGCTGCATCCTCATTTACTTCTTCTTTTTGTGGAAGTGTAAAGAATGCTCGCGTGTTGCAGGGTGCGCGCGGCCGTGCCGCTGGGCAGGAAGGCGGAGAGCGACAAGGACAAGTAGAGCGAGCGGGACGGACCAGCGGCGGCCGACACTAGCCGACACCTGCCGACACGAGCCGACACGTGCCGACACTTTCTCCTTAGCGCCGACTCCAACTCACTGTTTGTTATATTTATTATTATGTACTATTAAATAAAGATACTACTTTACGTATAAAGCTTTATGAGACGAGTCATGCGGAGATTATTGTATTTGCTTTTTGAAATTTTAAATTAAAATAACTGTCGAACCGATTGTTGCTGAGTTTTATTTGTAGCGCACTGTACGACTGTTTTAGCTGATTGACACATTGTATCGTTTTGTTTTGTATCGCCTAGCATTGTACACGTTCGTTGTATTTTATTACAAGAAGGTCGTTATTTTTCGGAATTTGTTTTTTATTCAACTTCCATGATATTCCTCTTATCTCAAATTTTATATACGTGGCAAGCAAATACAATTGATTACTTAAGTCATGACAAATTAATAAAGATGTGCTAAATATATTAGTTAGGACAAAGATCAAAACATTAAAATAACAAACAAAATATTTAAAAAGTGAAGAAAAACATACATTTTTATAGTAACGTCTTTTTTTTCTTATTGTCAGCTAACTCGTACCCTTTATTTTATACCCGTATTATAAGGGTGCATTAAAAAATATTGATCTGCCCATATTATGAGGGCGCATAAAAAATAATGAATCTTGGAACGTCTGCCATTATGACTTTAGACTGAGATCACTAATTTGGTCTAAAACGGGTTGATTAGGCTACGTTAAATTAATTCATCTTAACGAAATACACTCTGTATGCTTGTACCGTTAAAATGCATAGTTCATTTAAAAATGAGCAACCCTAAAAGTTAATATTAATCTATTTATTACGCTAAATGTGACTCCTTAGTTATGCTAGCATGTACCAGCTGGCACTGGTTGGTTTTAGGGGAGGACATAGAGTATTATTATATACAGGTTAGCGGAGGAGGAGGGTTCGGAAGGATATTTCCGAGTTCATACTGCTGATCCTTGTACTGTGACACTACTAAACCGATAGAAATTTCGTTATTAACCATTCATGTCATGTAATATGAATCGCAGTTAGATAAATTATAATATCTTAATTATTTTAAAGGTTCTTTCCAGGGACGGTTTTTACTTTTATGGACTTTGCTAGGTATTGGAAGGGGCGGGTCATAGAATAATAAAAAAGAATCCATGGCAGGAAAACCGTGTATTTCAAAACCCAAGTCAACATGCATAAGATAAGAATTCAGTCTATGCCACATGTCAGATAATGTCAATGTCAAAATGTAAATGTCAATTGTTAAAAGAATAGACGAGAAACTCAGAGAAAGACGTGATGTCGTGACGTGTGGTCATACGAATATAATTCAAATTTACACGAATGTTTTTAAATCTCCTGCACTTTTAACCCCGTTATTTAACATAAAATTGAGCGATAATTGTGTGTACCACGATATATCACTAGCAACGTCTTAGTTATTCCTGTCTCGGCTGTGAATTAGTTTAAGTTGATGGACTCGTACGTAAACTCTTTTTGATTATACAATTAATAAAGTTCTGATTAGTTATAAGGAATCGAATAAGAAGAGAAACATCGGTCTCAGTGATGGTACTGGAGGCAATGACGAGGTTAGTTTTTATTATGTTTGTAAGAAGCATTGAATATTTGAGCAATTAAGTGTCCTAGACTTTGATCCTTATTTCATCACTAAACTGACTAATTGCGATGATTACAAATCTTACTATTACTTTTAACTTAAAACATGATTAGTTTAATACATACCTTACGTAAATTATTGATGTGCTTTTAATAAGTATAATTATGTCTAAAGTAGTCAGTATTCGAAAATGAAGTTAATGTATAAATGTACTAAATGTAGTATAATTTAAAATCGTTCTGTTTTGTTTATGTCTAAAGGTATGTTTTTAAAAAAATGTAAAATTGCTCACTAACTACATAGAATTTTTGTAATACTTCTGTCCACTGTGTAGTTGAGGACATCTGTGACCTGCGCGGCATCACACTGCACGGCACACATCTATTATCATTGTAATTGAGTCAATTCTCTTATATTGGCTTTCAATTGCTAGCACCAAGGACACAGTATAGTTATTTAGAAAATATTCACTTTGATGTTGAAATATTTTGCCACTTGAGTATAACATGAATGCAATGTTTTGATCTAGTTTCTTAATTTATTGAGTACTATTGAATAGTTAACACAGTAATATAATGTCATTATTTTTAACAATTTAATCACTTATATTGCCACAAAATATATTTTTTTCGGATGATTTAATTGTCTATATAACATTCTTTTTGTTTTTGTATTGTCAAAGTATTCAGTCACAAATCAAGATCAGATAGGAGAGGGAATCTTTATTGTTTAGTTCTGGAGGCACCTGCCACTCCTACTTCTGCCTAAAAAAGGTGGCGCTTAGCATGGGGTTAATATAAAAGGAGCGATAACATATTATTATGAATATTATTTAGGGTTTCTGTGCCTTGGTTTGGCGGATGTAATATGCGATGGATCTATGGCGGTCCTGAGGCTAGAATTTCAATCCTATCTGGGATTGACTACAGAAGTCCATGAGCGGTGCTTATGTACTGTCAGGTAGACAACCATGATCAATTGTTACTTTTATGTAATCATAAAAGAATATAATTGATAACTCTTATTAATGTAAAAATCAATTATTATGTTAAAATGAATTAGCCAAAGCCAAAATACAAACTGTACTAATAGTAAAATTAGGATTTATTTTATCCATGACTTATGACATACACTGTAAATATTTGTGTAGGTAACTAAATATATTTTGGTAATTATTTTACATTAACATGAGTGCACATTTTTGAGGATTCTTTAACTAGTCAGGCAATATTTACTTACTGATAGTTAAGTAAATGAGAAGGAATATTTTTACTAAAATTACAATTTCATACTCTGATACTCTGATAGTGTACTCCAATCTACAAGCTCTATTAAAACTATTATATAGTTTTTTCTAAAAGGTGCAAAAGAATGACACTGCATATAAGCGTTATACGAAACTAAAACTTATATTGATAATGTAAGTCAAATATAATGAACTATACATATTACACCAGGCTCAGATAGTTGTTTTCCTGTACAACTTCAAATAATAATATTGACGTTAGATAAGCAATCCTTATTAAGCAACATTTAGGAAAATTTACAGGAAAGTGGTTTAAACTTAAAATATTTGCAAAAAAATATTGTTGGTATAAAAATATCTCTGCCTGTTCAAATCTTTTTAATCCAACAATTAGGTGAGTATTTTTTATTTCAATATTTCAAACTTTAAGTCATTCCCGGGCATTATAAATGCAATTTTGTTTAGTATGAAATGCCTTCCAAACATTGATGATTTTTAAAATTACAAATAAAGAATAACAAAGGTTTATCTTCCTGTCACTTTCTGAAATAGGTTTATGATATGTTGTAATCCCATGGTTGTTCAATAAACACTTAATGTAGCAAGATTGTATGAAAGCAAATATCTCCAGCATTGCTCCAAATTTACTTATTTGCTCGCCTGAGCTCTCAACTTAAGCTTATCAAACAAACTTATCAGTAATGTGCTCTATTAGAATACTGTTAGGACATCACAACAGATGTTATCATGCCAGTAAGCCATTCCATCTAAGGCAGCTTGCAGTGTGCTTGCTTCTGTTGAAGGCTCTGTGATGGAGTGTTCAGTGTTCTCATTGTTTTTAATAGTGCAGTTACATAAACTATTTTGATTTTATAATATTCAATTTGTTTATTGTTTAGCGTTGTTTGTATGTAATCTGTATGGTCCAGCTAAAGCATAGCAAAATTACCTATAATAAATAAGGAAGTTTCCTGTCCTTTTTGAGTCATATAATAAGTTCTGTCATTCTGTGTGCTTGTAAAGACTTTATAATAGATTCTTTATTCCTTTTTTAATGAAAGTGAAATCTTAAATTCTATGTTTGGGCACATGAAGTGGCACAGTAAATGCTTTATAGTGGTTGAATGGCTAATTGCACTGTAAATGTCCACACTATTTTGCCAGTAACAGTACTCTGCTGCTTTAAATCATTACAAATCGATTATATTATTATACTTCTATATCTGGGATAGGTGCATGACGGTAACGCTAGCTATAATATGACTTAGCTCTCATTGTTATCAAACAATCTGTGAATGGACCGGGAATATACACTGGCATTATAGTGGGGACCTTACAATAGTGGCATTTTCATAGTAAATGTAGTGATGTCGGCAGCTGAGGAGCGCCGCGAGGATGGCGCGCTCGGCCTGCAGCGCGCGCTGCGCCGCACCATGGCGCTCGTCGTCGACAGGTAGGCACCACTCATGGCACTATTCACGTTATGGCACCGCACTCTTTTAACCAATGCGTGAATTTAGTCAGTCTTCATCCATGTATTAACATTTATGTCCAATAGGTCCGAATCGACATTTCTTTAAAAGAGGAGAATATTGCGTTAAAGAAGGATTTCATTCGCTCGCGATTAACTCTCTTTACTGTCAAAAATTCCGGGACAATCCTTTTCAATAGTTTTATTCATAAGACTGCTTTGAATAAGCACAAAAAATAATTAATCTAGTTTGATTTCAAAATTACTAAATAATGTATACGTTTCCTGTATTGCCGGAGGCCTTGTAAATTTGTTGAAAGTGTCTTATAGTTATTGACCACAAATTTTTACTTTACTCCACGATTTCTCATTTGAGCAGCTTGACAGAAAGCGGAGGAGTTTCAGCGCTCTAGAGCTCCTCCTGTGACGAGGACAGACTTGGATGATCTTTATTAACATATTTATGTATTTTCAATATTTTAGGCATATTAACCGCCATAACTTGTAGTTAATATCCAAAGGTTTATGCTTGCCAAATCATTAAACTCTCAGTTCTTTTAATCCAATTGACTTAATAATACTTCAAATAAGAGTTAAAAGACACATATCTACGTTTGTTTTAATCATATGTCTTCTAAAGCTGATAACAATGTTATAAGTAATTACAATAACAAGGTTTATTCGCTTTCTACTTTGTTCTCTGGTATGGTGTCTTACATTTATTATACCGACTATATTTGATTTATGCCTGTCTACATTGTTTAATGAGTGAACCACTTCGTGACGTTGTTGGATTTACTGCTCGTAATGGTTTTTAAATATTGGGCGGCATAATTATGCACAGATGTATGAGCTTAACTCTTATTTAAAATTGCAGCTTCTTCAATTCGTGTTACAATGAATCTGAATTAGAATAGCCTAAATCAGTGGTTCCCAACAGTTCCCGCATTTTTTTCGCATCATAGATTTCCAGCATTCTTAGTAGGGACTACAAGTAATGAGAAATTCAAACTCCCTGCTGAGTGTAGTCGCAGGTGATTATGTTATCAACTTATTATACTATTGGCTGCAAGTGCTAGAGCTTCTCATGTCCCAGTGCTGGGCACGGGTTTCCCTCACCCAGAGACTTACTTACTTTACCACGGTGCTCCAATTTAGAACTATTCAGCAGGCGGAGTGTATTATTCAGTATAAAGCATAACAACGGGCGGATTCAATTTATATTTTAACGAACTCTTGAATTTAATCCTTATTATCTCACTTGAGGATATAAGAAAAATATAGGATTTTAGATTTCATATATTTATATAATATTAATATCATCACAAATGTTATTTGGTTACTATTTTCTTGGAAGTCTAAATTTACGAGTTATTTTATGTGGGGTATGCCGTATGATGAAATTTTTAGTGTTCTGCGCGGCCGCCGCGCTAGTGTCGCACCGGTCCGTCCGTGAACACGAATTATATTGTACTTATACGTATATATACATATGTATAGAAACGTGGCCTTGTTATTCTTATTTAATGTTATTTAATGAAACGTAGTGCTCTCTCTTTTGTTTTCAATACTTATCTATTCGGTTTAAAAGGTCTTACTTGCTCAAAGTTTTATTTTAATTTTTAGTAACAAGTAGGTACGTATGAACATTTACCTAATATAAATTGTGATTACGTTTCGTTTCGTTCGCTCGCGGCAAATGTTGATGGAAGATTTATGGCTCGTCACAACACAATTGCTTACTCAGCTACCTGGTTTTGGTGATCATATATTTGTTTATTGGTAAAGTACCATTTTACATTATCACTCATATGTGGAGGTTCGTTAAAATGTCATTTTTAACCTCATGCTTAACTCAGGGCATTATGTCCTCATGGAGAAATCTCTCAGGCAAGGGAAAATATATAAATACGGGCTTCGAAGTACAAGGTTTTTAGATTGATTTGTCAGGTGTTAATGGATATATAATGTTATGCAATATGAATGAAATAAACGGTGTTTGTATAATACAACAGCAGATTCAAGCGAAAACACGAGGGTGGCGTCTCATGATAACTATGTTTAGCAACAGAATAACATAATTATTGAAAACAATAATCAATGAATTCTTTGTCCAAAATTGGCAGAAATCATCGTTTATGAGAACTTCTTTATTTTGAGTCATTCTCGCTCGACTTTAGAGCCGGTCCACACGGCGCGTTGCGTCAGCGTTGCGTCGACGTTGCGCTGTGGGTGCGTTGTTTTACATACTAATAATCATAGTGTTCACACGGTGCGCGCGTCGACGCAGCGCACCGTGTGGACCGGCTCTTACTGTCTTGTTATCATCGCAGTCAAGGCTGCCGTTAATAAATATTTTTTTATATAGATACTTACCTAATTGCGACAATCCTATTTTATACTATTTGTCTATGAATAAAACCTTTGATAAAGAAGGTATGGTAAATATGTGTATTTCGTCCACTAAACTTCATTATGATTATGAAATTTAATCTCCTATCCATTAATACCATATTTTATCAAAAATAGTTAAGTTTTTAATTAATATACATTTTACTTATATATTATGTTCTTAAATATGTATATTTTATGTCTAATTTTGTCTGTACATTGAAATATAAAAAAGTACCATTCCCAAGGGTTAAACAAAACTCTGAATGCCAAAGCCGCGGATAGAAGCAAAAACTTTATAATGAACATAAATGCTACACTTGTATCAATAATTGATCCGGTAATCTGTATGTTACAATTTGAGCAACATTGAAACAATTTGTCAAATACGAATTGATAAGAGGACGAAGTTCGAAGAGTCCTCAGATAAGATTAATTAGTTCTTGAATGGTGGTTATTGATCAGGCAACAATTATGTGTATTGATATGAATAACTTATGTGTTCGTGTTATAAAACGACTTCAGGAATAAATTATACATTAAATTTAATTTGCGTAGATAAAAAGACCACGAGAGTTATTATTCATTACACACTATATACGTTTTATTTTTGTGTTCAGTTTAAAACCACGGATTGGTAATTTTATGTAGGTTCCCAAAACCTTAGTATCAATCTTCAATCGAGCACTCAATCAATCGAATCCGAGAAATCGACGATCAAATTCGTAGATTCGATTAAGTGTTAACAGTTCTAAGGGTATAGGTAACAATATTCTAGAATAAGTTGCAGTTAATTGTTTCAATTAGGACTTAACATACTTAAATGTTTGCTTAAGATTGAAGATAAATGTTATCGTGGGCATGTGGGGATGTATACTAATGATTACTGTCATATCACTGTATTACATTATTACAAGACGATTAAATATAGATCTTATCAAATTAACAACATCATTAATTTGCTTAATGCGCCAAAAATATGTCTTTTTATATGTGTTTGAAATGTATTTTATTAACTTTCTTAGTGTACTCAATGGTTAACTAAAGATCTACTCTTTAGTTAACCATTGAGTACATTAATTCGTTAAACTTCGTCAATTGATAAAAACTGGAATATAGTTTTAAATCATTTTATGTTTATTAGTACAAAGACTAATCTAAACTTGATAATATGTGATTACGAGTTAGATTAGTGAGCGCGCGATCGGCCGTTTTGTATCAATTTATGTACTTTTGTTTTGGTTTAGACAGTGCTGATAAAGAAATATTACTAATCGAAAATCATACATTAAGTAAATTATATTAGTTACTATTATAAATCAAGGTGTGCTTTGCTTCAGAAGAGATCGCTAAAGCAATACTACGCAATAAAAACTGCCTTAAAAATGATTACATCAAAATATTTTCGGACCAGACCCCGCAACAACGAAAACATATGCAAAATTTAATTAGAGAACTTGATAAGCGCACTGCAGATGGAGAACCTAATCTTATTATTAAATATGTAAAAGGGATACCCAAAATAATTACTTCATCTGAAAAAAAGGCTCCATCTGTTACAAACACAAAAAACTAATTTCATCTCAAAAAAAAGTAGTATATGAAATCGCCGCAAATTATACTGATATAGCATTTGATAAAAAATCTTTACGCTGTTTTTATGCAAATTCACGCAGCATTGTAAAGCCTGGAAAATTCGATGAGTTAAGGACTATAATTGCATCTTTTAAAACTATCATACATATTATCATACTATCAGAGACCTGGATAAAAAATGAAGATGAAGCCAAGATACTCCAAATTCCGTGTTATACACACTACTACAACTATAGACGAAATAAAAGAGGTGGTGGAGTATCAATGTTTGTCCACAATAACATGAAACACAGCCTTATTGAAGAACATTGCCTTGATGATACCCATTACCTTTGGATACATGTTCATAAATTTTCATTAGACCTTGGTGTAATATATAAACCTAATACAGCAAATATGAACAATTTCCTGGAAGTATATTCACAACAGTTACAAAGCAAAAGACGAGCTGTGGTGTTTGGCGATTTCAACCTAGACCTTCTTGATCCAGACAAAGCCACTCGAAACTATAAGGACACTCTAAAAGAGTACGATTTTAAAATTCTAAACAAAATAGATCAACAATTCTGTACTAGAGAATCTGAAACAACTAAAACTATACTTGATCATGTGTGCTCAAACCTTAAAGACAATAACTTTAATTTTGTAATGATAGAATCTGCTATGTCTGATCACAAACAGATATTTTTGGAAATAAAACGATATTGCACGCCCCTAACAAAAAAAGTGGAATATACTGCCATAGATTATAAAAAATTGTATAATAGTTTCGAAAATATGACTCAAGAAAAAGAACAACCGCTGTATGAGAGACTCGAAAAAAAGCTACAGTGTTGTTTATCTCAGAGTAAAATAATAAAAACTAAAATGTTAAACCCTCCAAGGCAAGACTGGATCAAGCGAGATATAATAAAAGACATTGACAATCGAAATATACTGTGGCAGAAATATAAATCAAACACTTCAGATATTACTTTAAAAAAGAATTATGAGATTGCAAAATTCAAAGTATTAAAAGAGATACAAGAAACGAAAAGTTCATATTACATCAACAAATTTAAAAACAATATGACAAAACCACGAAAGTTGTGGAACTTGATAAATGATCTTTCAAACAATAGAATCAAAAACAAGGTTGGACCAGATAAACTGGAAATTAATACAAGATGCATCACCGACAATAAGGATATCTGCGAATATTTCAATATCTATTTCTCTACAATTGGTTCAGCCTTAGCTAATATGATCCCAGATGAATATAAAAGAAGTCAAAACAAAATTTATTCAGAAGTAAATGATATACATAAACTGAATTTTATCGCACCAGCTACCGTGAAAGAAGTCGCAAGAATTATCGATAATCTAGATCCTAACACTGGTTCCGGCATTGATGGTATCAGTACTAAATCTATCAAATGTCTTAAAAATATTATCGTTCATGAACTCACAGCATGTATTAACGTTTGTTTCGATCAAGGTATATTCCCTGACAGCTTAAAAATTGCTAAAGTTATTCCCATTTTTAAGTCAGGAAGCAAATCGGATCCTTGTAATTACCGTCCAATTTCTGTTTTACCGGTTATATCTAAAATTTTTGAAAAAGTTTTATACAATCGTCTGGAATCGTACTTAAAATCAAAACATTTTTTATATCACAAACAATATGGTTTCCGACCGCAAGCGAATACTTTATCGGCTACAATTGACCTCATAACAAAAATAAAAATAAAATTGATCAAAAACAAATAGCTATAGGTATATTTATAGACCTGAAAAAGGCATTTGATACGATTAGTCCTCACATATTGCTAGAGAAACTTCGACATATAGGTATTACTGGAAAAGCTCTTGAAATCTTTAAATCGTATCTACAAAACCGTAAACAAATTGTGAAAATTGACAACCATCAAAGCAGTCCAAAATCCATCACCTATGGGGTCCCACAAGGCTCAGTATTGGGGCCTCTTCTATTTTTAATTTACATCAATAATATATGTCAATTAGGGCTCAAAGGAGACATTTCACTTTATGCAGATGATACAAGCATTTTTTATTTTGGACATTCAGTTGAAGCTATGATACCTCACGTTCAAAGCGATCTTAATTTGTTAAATACCTGGTTCCAAACTAATTTGCTTACAATTAATGTCGCAAAAACTAATTTCGTAATACTCTCCGCAAAAAATAAGAGAATCACTACTAATATAGAAATAAAAATTAATAATCAATTAATTCACAGAAAAACAAAAGAAAAATATCTCGGTCTTACAATAGATAATTATCTTTGTTGGAAGCCACATATTGAGAAAATAAGGTCTAAATTAATATCACGTAGGTCCCTTACATAACATTTCAAGGTGTTTACCTCAAAAAGTGCGATACATAATTTACAACTCTTTAGTCAAACCACACATTGATTATTTAATCGAAGTGTGGGGTACTGCAGCCAAATCCAACCTTGATCCTTTACAAAGAGCACAAAACAGAGTAATAAAGGCACTATTTAATTATAAATTTTTAACACCAACTGATAAAATATACCATGACACAAAAATTATGAACATTAGTCAAACATATATATACTATACTTGTATATTAGTGCGTAAAATTTTAAATAAAGACATACATACAAGTCTATCATTTACGAAAAAACAACAAACACAACGAATTAAACTACGGAATGCTAACTACTTAGTAACACGTCCTCCGAGAACAAATTATGGTAAAAAGAATATCGAATTTGAGGGTGTTAATTATACAATAAACTACCAACTAACATAAAAAATGCTAAAACTATGTATCGTTTTAAAAAGTTATTAAAGTCACATATATTAGAAACATAAATTTAATTTACGAACAACAAAAACACATAAAATAACATGAATACAAAATAAATAATTTATAGAATATTATTTACATTTTAATTTACATATATATTTTTTTTTTTTTTTTTTATGTATATTAAATTATGTTAGTGCAATAATTACTTAGTTTACTACTGACTACCATTAATGCCGCATCCAAAGATGTTTTGTTTTATAGCTCCATGTAACATAACTTAAAACCACGAATACGGAGGGTATATCAATATTACTTGATAAACGTTAACCCAGTTTTATAATAATTTCATTTATTTTGTGTCATCTAAGTAACTAGATGGTAAACTTCTAACATAACATAACTTTTTGTACCTACGCCCGATATTATAATGTTTTTAAGTTATGATTTCTCAGTAAGTGAATTATAAATTCTTTATGAGAAATAAAGTTCTTCTTAAATCGTAAATCGTATATTTAGAACTTAAATAATAAATACCCATATACCGTACTTGTACTTGCAAACAGACAACTTGTCGCTATTTTATTAGTATAAGACTACTGAATGTTAAATCCTTATCTATGGGTACCGATGTGTATCGTTACGATAATTTAGATTAATGTAATCTTCGAATCGCGAACATCATTCGTGGCGGTGGCTTGGTCTCGGCTCCGACGGCCGCACTGTCTCCCGCGCCGCCGCCGACCACACCGCGCACATAGGAGTCGCTGCCGTCTGTCATTGCCGTATTAACAAATCAATTTATAAATTGTTACGATAAGTAATTAGTTAATTCGCACAACAGGTTAAACGAGGAGAAAGAGAGGGCTCCGTGTTTGTCGGAAGAAGAATCCAGAGTGAAGATGTTGGGGGTGCGGCGTCGCGTCGCGCTGGACGTCCTGATGGCGTGCTGGGGGCTCGGCACCTGGCTCGGCGTTAACGGGCTGTACGTGCAGCTGCCGCTGCTGGTCGACCGCCTGCCCGAGGGCTGGGCGCTGCCCTCCTCCATGGCGCTCGCCGTGCAGCTCGCCAACGTCGGCCTGCTCGTGTACGCGCTCATGAAGATATTGCTCCCGCGTGTATCCGACCCGCCGTACATTTACGGCTTGCTCGCGATAGGTACCCTCGCTCTCGCACTCAACGCGTTCCTCTACACGGAAACCGCAACGGTCGGGGGCTCCGAGAGGTCCGTGGCGTTCCTCGCCCTGACGTTTTTCGCGGCGCTGGTCGGATGCACCAGCTCGGTGTTATTCTATCCGTATCTGAGACACTACCGGGACGTTTACTTGACCACGTACTTAGTCGGCGAGGGCCTCAGCGGGTTCATCCCGAGCATCCTCGTGCTGATCCAGGGCGTCGGCGGCGAACCGCAATGCGTTCCATCGCCGGACAACTCTACCCTGGAGGCGATATACCCGCCGGCGCGATTCGACACCACGGCGTTCCTGCTCATGCTGACCGCGCTCTCCGCGCTCAGCCTCATCAGCTTCGCGTTCGTGGACAACTGGGCGGCGTTCCGGTCGGAGCGCGTGAAGCCGGCGGAGGCCGCCAAGGAGGACGAGGCGACGGCGCCGCGCGAGTCGCTGGTGCGGCCGACGTGGATCGCGGTGCTCGTGCTGATGGCGTGGCTGAACGCGCTGATGAACGGCGTGCTGCCGTCGATCCAGTCGTACGCGTGCAAGCCGTACGGCACCGCGCGTACCACCTGCGGTGGCGCTGGGCGCGATGGCAACCCGGCGGCGTGCCTGGCGGGCGTGTGGCTGCCGCCGCTGCGCGCGCGCTCGCTGGGCGCGCTGCTGGGCGCCGCCGCCGCGCCGCTCGCCTTCGTGCTGGCCGCCGCGCTGCTCAGCCCCGCGCCGCGCTCTACCGCGCCGCCGCCGGGGAGGCGCTCGTGGTGAGTTCCCTTTTATTCAGAAAAAATATCGGTCTACGTCGATGTTTATAAGGTTAAATAGTAGTTGATTTCTGTATTTCTCCCCTTAATTAAGGGAGATCTGAAGCGTAAACCATCACGGTGCTTTAATAAGTATAGGCGAAGGGTTAACGGATTGTACCGTGACGGATATTTTTAATCACTCAATAAAAACCCAATAAAATTTCCTAACAAAAATTAACAATCATCTTATTTATATACCATTGAGATGACGAAGAACATTAGAATCGTCAGTATAACATGTAAAATCATCATCATCACCCATTACCGTACCACTGCTGGGCACGGGTCTGCTCTCATAATGAGAAGGATTAGGCCATAGTTCACCGCACTTGCTAAGTGCGTATTGGTAGACTGCATAACATCATAACTTTGAGATTTACGTGTAAAATATGGTTATTGAATCGAGTCGTAACGATTCAAGTCGTTTCAATCGAATCGAAAAATTCAATCCAAATAAAAATTGAACAATAAAGATCGTATCACTGAATCATCTCCGATATTAAGCGGTGTCTGTCCTCATCGGACGGGATCCTGGAAACCAAGCGGCGACGCCTCATCGCGTCTACCCCCCTGTGTGTGGAGCGCGTATCGTCAGTGCACGTGTTGCGTGTTGCAGGTGTGCTCGTGGGTGGCGGTGTCCGCGAGCGCGTCGTACGCGCGCATGTGGGTGTACGCGTGGGCGCGGCGCGGCGGCGCGGCGGGCATGCGCGCGTGCGGCGGCGCCACGCAGGCCGGCTCCGCGCTCGGCTCGCTGCTGCTCTACCTGCTCGTCAACCACACCGCGCTCTTCACGCAGCCCGCCGCCTGCCCGGCCGCCTCCTAGCGCACGCACGACGCTTCGATAGTCTTGGCCGTAATAGTTCGCGACTGGGACCGCTCGATCTAGTTCGCCGCTTCGCAACGAACTAGTTCACTCTTTTAGTTCGTTTGCTCCCGGCCGCGCTAAAACAGGGTATACCTATTGATTCTTATAAAATATTCATAAAATATGACGACATCGATTCGGTTACCGCCATTTTTTCACTAGTTCAGTTAGGAGCTAACGAAGTATGGAGCGAGAAATCGGGGATCTAGTTCGTGTAGTTCATCTGTGGGAGCGCTCTTCCGAACTAGTTCGTTCGCGAACTACACAAAACTGCACTTTGGACCGAACCAACATCCTGAAGCCACAGTCGTCTCGTTAGAACGTGCACTGCTCGTGACATTTAGGATTTTATTTTAATATGTAAACTAAATGACGTGCAAAGGCTCGTGACTTACCCGGGTGATTCTTCGCAATGGAGGGTCCCCGACTCATTAGCACTCAACATATTTTTACTTTTTAATTTATAAATAAAACCAATACTTTTTACTGGTAACTATACGACAACTAGTAATGTCACAAACATATTGTCGCAGGAAAATTTGTAAAAAGAATGTTGTGCCATACGATTGAGTCGAACTCCCTCTATTATAAAGAATCCCCCACCTATCTCATAAGGAAACTCGTTACCAGTGCGTGCCTACTTATGTTATATAAAATGTAAATGAGACCAATTAAATAAAAGTAAAAATATTTGATCTGAGCTAAAGTGGATATCATATCAATTGGACGCATCTAAGTGAAAGAAACCTTAAGAGGGCTTATCGTTAAAGAGAAAAATAATTCTCGATTTAAATAATTAGGCGCTGTGTTAGAGCTGTATAGTCCGCGCCAAACCGCTAGTCCGCGCTTTGTTGAAAACAGGTCATACAATTTGCTATGGCGACGCGTATTATTTCTATATTCTGAGCGGACTAGCAGTTTTACGCGGACTATAACTGACTCATAAATTATTTACACGTACGTAAGAGATATACCGATTGTTATTTTTACGAATTATAAAGTTTTATATGTTCGCTGAAATCATTTATTAAAAAAGATGTCTGGATTTTGATAAGGAGGATTTATTTCAGATTGCATAACATTAACAAACATATTTTAACTCAGTAAAACAGATGATATGCAATAAGTAAATTTTTATATTTGAACCTGGCGATGAAGGCAATGGCCACCTGCTGGTATGAAGCCACTATCGCTTGGGCAATCATTGCATACTACAGAAAAAAATAATTTATTTTGCTTTGTAGAAATCTTATTTTGCAATTATTTCAAGCTAAGCCGAGTTACACTCTAATTATTAGCGATATGTCAGCCTTGCATGGAATTAGTGTGAATCAACGTGCTTTCATCGTTATAAGTGTAGGTATTTAAATTAAAGTATCCAACCTAATCAGTTAATTATGTTAGGTTAGTTTTATTAATATTATTTAACCCATTACTTAATTTCACTTACATCGTTTTTATTAATATCAAGTATATTTAAAATATCTTTTATTCTATTTAAATGAAATGTCTCAAAGGTTATATTATAGTACAAACGTTTTTAAAATGTTTGTCTGTATAGGTCCGAAATAATTAGTTATTTCAGATTACTTTCCAAATTGAATCAATAACGTTATTGATTCAATTTGGAAAGAACTTTCATGCATTGGACATTACAGGGATTAAGCAAGGATAATCTTAATCACTAAATTTTTAGGGTTTCTCAGTAAACCTATGTCTCGACGACTGATTACTGCATGATGAAGTACTTATTTGATTAAGTGTATTATTTCATTTTTTTACTATTTTATACATTATTATTATTGAACCACTTAATCCGAAATGAATTTAATGATATTTTAATTTTAATAATTCACACTCCACCATACAGAAAATTCCCAACATAATTAGGTATGGAAGTAAAACTGAAGACAATGTGCTATATAGTGATATTATCTGCTTGATCTGTTTTATGTTATAATATTAGCCAAACCTTACTGTTCGTTATTACAATGCTGTGGTTGAAAAGTGTTTGTAATAGTTTTCTAATGTTTAAATAATGCCAAAGACATTACAATAGTCTAGATGGCACGTGGCAGCGAAATGTTCAATAAAATGACGCTTAAGTTATAAATGTAAGATGGCCCTGCGCCGGTGCCGCGTAGGGGCTCTCCTGTTTTTGCGTTAATAGCATGTTTATTATTTTTATCCCTTAGTATCTCCATTGTTCTTAGTGTATCCATTGTTATTTCCGAAGCTGATGTTACATCTAGACTTTTATAATATCTTCGCAAAATATTTACAATATTTCAAAACCTGTTTTAGGCCATTTGAAGCTATCTAATTTATTTTTAAATTTACAAAAATCTTCAGTCTATTTAGCCAATTAGCACAAATTTCTGTTTTATATTTTAGCAAAACAAAAACAAGAGTTGCTATTGTTGCTCAGAGCTAAAAGCAAGAGTACTTTATGTTATTTACTGCTATTGATACGAAATTTATTAGAATCTTGCTGTGCAATAAGTATTAAATTTGTTAATGAAATTATTATATGTTGTGTTGGTTGTGTGATAGTATTATATACCTGTTAAGTGATGGTTGCGGTCTCGACGGTCCGAGACGATCTGAAGGACGATAATAAATATTGTTACAAGAACACCCGCAGTTTTATTAGCCTGTACACTTTAAATCCTTCTCATTCCAAGAAAACTTAGTAGTGGGACTATGGGTATTTGAATAAGTTACAGGTTGTAGCACCCTTCATTGTTTGACCGAATGACACCACGGGTATAGGTTTTCTCTAATGGTGCTGTAGTCTTCTATGTATGATCTCGTTGAAGGGCCAAGTAGTATAAGTGCAAGTGTTCTAATTTATTTTCAGAGATACGTCGCTGCGTGTTAAAGATCGATAACATTCTTATATCAGTTACGTTACACATGTATACTAGTTTGCTTCTTTTTCTATTATTAAAAAATAAATGTTTGAAAGTAAATTGATAGTAAGCAATTAAATTCTACCTCATGATATTCGATCTGAAGCGTTACTTATATTTTAACAGTGCCAATTAATTAGCATTATTAGTCAACGACCTGCCTGTACTTACCTCTACATCCTCGTACCAGTTTTGCAATCTTGTTGCCTCGCGCGCTGCTAATTTAATGAAGCAAATGAATCATGTAAATTGTCTGTAGAGGCACAATATTAAATATGCTGGGAGATTGATATTTTTCAGAATTGACTAATTTTAGAGAAATTTGACATTTTTTTTTAAAAGAGCTATAGCTCTCCTCGTATCTAAAAAAACATCCTTTATTTTTAAACCTCTCTATAGTCTGATTCATAATTAGGTGTCCAAAATGTAAACAAAGAAATGTCATTGTCCAAATTCGATGACAGGTATTGCAAACCTTAACAAATTAACAAGAAACGAAAACTTTCACAAAATTCAACATAAAACAAAAACTTAATTACTGCACACAATTAAAAAAAACGCGCTATGAAAACTAGAATAAATTCGAGTTCGATCACGATCACGAAAATGAATAATATCAACTACGAAACTTAAAAATGGCGGCACAAAAAATGTTTTGGATGCCGATTGTGTGACCATTATCACAATTTAATTTTCTCTCATAAATCTAGTTTTTTATTATTATTATTATTACTGTATATTATTATTATTACTGTATGAAATGAAATTAAGTTAATATAAATATTGGAAAATGTGAATTGATTTTAATTTATTTAGATTATTATTTTATTATCGATGTATTAATTTAATATTGTCAAAAATAAGAAACTGCCATTTGACACATATTTTCTTGATAGGTCAACACCTTTGTTTACATTTTGGACACCTAATTATGAATCGGACTATAGAGAAGTTTTCCTTCCGAAACCCTAACAAAAACAAAATGTAGGAAACTAGCAATTTAATTTAAAATGTACTTCTAGGAACATTTATGTGAATAATGATAACCGTTAAGGTAGGTAATAATGGCACTAAGTACTGCAGTAGACGATTAGCTATTTGAACTGCAATCATCATAATAGTAACCCCGACTTCGACGAGCAAATATCATTTAACTCATGTCATATAGGTAATGACAAAATGGGTAGGGGTTGTAAAGGCGAAGTTCCTATTTCGCCACTCCTATGTAAGTTATAATTAAAGTGAGATATTGGACGAACTTTCTAGTTGGAGTTAGGTATTGTCGCCTACCAGTAGACAGAAGTAGATAGAGATACTACCTACGCTCAGTTGTTTGTTAGGTAAATCTGAATCATTTGTAAATGCGTCGGTAAATTTGTCTTTCTTAACTTTTTACTATAATAAATGGAGGATAATGTTAAATAGATCATGATTCATTGTGTAGACTTTATGTGAAGAAAACCTTTTAATTTATTAAAAAGAACGAATTAAGATTAATTTAAAGAACTTTCCCTTAAAAACTTTTCATAGGGTCGACAAATAAATGTGTCATTCATGAATGGTTATAATTGAAGAATGAAGACCTAAGTATTTATAAAGCAAGTTCTGTGGAATTGTGAGGATTCGTCATCATTTGGTGGAGTTAGTTCTATGGACTAGGACGCTATGGATTTTATCTTAATCTATTTTGCTTCTAAGAAATTGACATTATTAACAGCTTTTCTCTGTTGGAAACCGGGTGGGTAATTTGATGTACCTAAGTACATGATTATACAAACCTAATATAACAGGCCATCTGCCACCTGGTGACTTTCTGGAACTCGTCAAAAGATGGCGCCACGAGTATTTCTGTATCACGCTGTAATTAAATAGGAACGAAATGTCTTGTTAACTGCCTCCGATAAGGTCCGAACTTGAAGTGATGCGTTTGTGTTGTGCCGAGTGTAAGGCAATATGCGGAAACGCGGCAAACTCTGTGTTACTAGATGATCATTTTGAACAGTTATTAAGATTTTGTTATTTCTGTAAATAAATACTTATCTTCACCATGGTGGTAAGTAGGTAATTCTCTAAATCTTTTTTATAAATGGTAGACGCGCCTGCCCAGCGTATAGTTATCGATAGGCATGAAACTTAAATGGTATTAATTTTTTGTTATATTCAGAATTTGAATTTAAAGTAGGCAAATGTACTTAATGAAATTGAAATCCGTAAGTGCTTGGTTTTATAAATAATAAATTAAATTCTAAGATTGTCTACGGATCTTCCTCCGACACTTGTCTGTGTCCGGCAGAGATGGTGTCGGAGCTGGCGCGGCGCGGGCGCGCGGCGGGGCTGCGCGTGGCGCTGGCCGCGCGGCCGCCGCCCGCCCTGCCGCCCTACCGCGACCACCGCGAGGGCATGCTGCTCGACCTAGCCTGCCCCGACTACGCGCTTGTTCTTGATAAGGTTCATGTCTTGAACATTGTCTTCCGTTCATGATCAAGACGTTCAGACCAAAACATTTATTACATATTATTTCTGTCCTAACGAAGCAGTGCTCGTGATGCTGTGATAGAATACCTACTATTGAAGTTATTCATTTTAGATAGATCTCGTAGTGTACGTACTTTCAGTTATGTATGTCTCTTACCTACTTCTTTACTATAAAATACTACATAGATAGCTATCATAATATTCATAGCATGATAGAATTTTCGTAGATACCCACTAATAAGCTAAGTAAAATAAAAACATCTTATCTAAATTAATTGTACTTAAAGCCAGCGAGATAAATAAACACGATGCAAAAGTGCAAACCAAACAGATTTATCTTATTGCGAGGACACTCCTTGTCGGTACCTTCCTATTTATATGTATACCGTATGTAGATACCTATTACTTAATCTGAACGTAACCTTCTTTTATACTTTGAATGTCTTTCTAGGCGCTGCTGTGTTCGGCGTTCGCATCTGTGGCCGACCTCAGGTAGGAATATTTAATCCTATCTGGGGTTGATTACAGATGTCTATGAGCGGCAGTAGTCTCTTACCATCAGGTGGACTGCATGCTCGCCACCCTATATTATAAAAAAGTTAATATAGAGCTCCGAGTTATGAAAATGTAGAGTATGTATCTTGGTAGGTTGGTAGTCTATTTATCTATTAGTTTCACAGGAGTTGTGGTGAAGTTTTTTTGTTACATTTCAGGCCTCGTCTTCCAGAGCATTCAATCTGCGACACTCCTGGCTCCTCATCCATCCATCTGCTTACAATGAAACTATGCTGGGAGACACGTTATCTGACGCTGTCATATTACCTGACGCTGACGTCGTGTTCGCATCAGGAGACGCCTTGGTCGACGTGTATAGGATTAAACCCAACCAGCCTCTCATATTTACGGAACTATACGCGGGCTATGTATCGAGTCAACAGACGTTAGAAGCGCTGTGGGCCAGCCTGCCCACTGCAGTGTCCAGGAGGAAAGATCTTCACAACGTGAACATTAAGTCGGCCACTGTAGTAAGATCTTAAAAGACTACAAAGTAATTTTAATGAATGCAGGCTTCATCTCATTGCTATGTTTGTCTGCATAAAGCGAATATGTTGCGTTATACCTATAAAATTGTGATAAAAGCAGTATGTTTCCAGTATTTAACAAAAAAAAAGCGATAAAAGATCTAACCGTATACTTATTACTCAGTTTATTGTCATTTATATCAGAAATACCGCTATCTAATCATGTGATATGGTTAATACATTTACTTTGTATATTTAGCATGACACTAATTTCTTGATGTTGACTATAGTAAAATTCCGGTTTGTTTGTGAATGTTTTTATAAATATTTTGGTTTTTATTTCTGAGTACCTACTTATGCCGCTGATAGATATCCCATCTATCAGCGGCATAAGTAGGTACTTTTTACAAAGGAATTACTTACCTATAATGTGCACAAGTGCCCAAAATTTTAATTTTCTACGGTTACATTGCTAAAATGTATGAGTATACGAATACTCAAATCCAAAGTCGTGCAGTGCGGCCACATGAGTAAATATTCCTTTTTTACTCATGTGGTGAGGCAGTCGCCGTTACTGAATACTGTCGTTTACATTCTCGTTGCAGATGACGCAGCCGCAGCACTTCCGCGGCTGGTGGGACCTGTCCAACCGCCACATCGACACCTTCCCCAAGCTCACCTACCCGCTGCTCGTGCACTGCGCTGAAGACCTAAACTTTAGGTTTGTGACACACCTTTTCTGCCAATAAGGGGGCGTTCAAGTATTACGTAACGCAATTTGGGGGGGAGGGGGGGTCTTGTAAAACGTTACGATGCGTTACAGGGGCGGGAGGGGGTCTTTCTTAATACACGTTACGTAACATTTTTTAATAAAAAAATAGAGAATTAAAACTCCTAAATTGGCAACCCTTTTCATTTACGTTTTACGGGGAATCCCTTGAATGAGTGGGTTCAGCCGAACTGAGTCCCGAGTATTCTGAGTTAGACTAAGTATAGTACAGTATAGCAGTATATATGCTTTGACTATACTTAAACTAACTTAGAATACTCAGGACACCTAGTTCGGCTGAACACGCCCCAAGGATAAAAACTATAACATAACTCTTTAGCGAGTTTAGGATAAAAATTGACACTTGAGTGTTACGTAACGTTTAGAGAGGGGGAGGGGGGGGGGTTATAGAAAAACGTTACGGTGCGTTACAAGGGGGGGAGGGGGGGTCAAAAATCTTCAAAAATTGCGTTACGTAATACTTGAACGGCCCCTAAAAATATTTTCATTTTGAGAAAGCACAACTTGTCAAAGTGAGAATATTATTATGTCTAATAAGTACCTAGGTAGTTTGACTTTTCCTCAAAGAAGTAGGTAGGTACATTTTCAAGCAAGAAGTTGCGTTTAATTGTACCTAACAAACTAACTGTAAAGTGTCACTTGTAGGGCGTGTAACTCCGTAGAATCGCGTAGCTTCGTAGTTTGTGTAGATGGTGCCTGATTTTTAAGTTATGCAATGACGCGCACTGTGATAAATTTGATGGGTGAGCGCTAATTTAGGGCGTGCCGCCATGCATCAAAAGGCATGTTAGATTTTCGGGTATACTTGTCAGAGCAAAGGCCTGAAAGATCCTCATCATCAACTCATTATTGTCCCACTGCTGGGCACGGGTCTCCTCTCATAATGAAAATAATTAGGCCATAGTCCACCGCGCTGACCAAGTGCGTATTTGGTAGACTTCAGATACATTTGAGATGTTTTTTTTTATAAATCTCTCAGGTATGCAGGTGTCCTCACGATATTTTCATTCACCGTTTAGGAAGTGATAATTAATTTATAATACGCACATAACTTTGAAAAATCAGAGGTGCCTTGGGATTTGGGTGCCTGGAATTTGAATCTCGGACCCCTCGATCGAAAGGCCGAGTTTCTTAATCACTAGGCTATCACTGCTAAAAGGTCCTACGACTGGTTTAATACGCTTTTCCTATCCATCAGTAATCTACATTGTAAAACCGTGGTAGCTTATGGCGCAGGCTTACTTCAGCCTGCGAGCAACAGTTTGTGATAAACATAGTTGCACCTAAGAGAGCTCGTTACGATTAATACAACTACCGCTATAGGTTGGACATGAAGCAAGTGGATCTGTACGGCGAGGAGCACAACGGGTCGTTCGACGGGCTGGCGGGGCTGCTGCAGCGCGGCCGCGTCGAGCTCGGCATCGCCTCCATGTTCATGCGCGCGGACCGCTGGCGCGTGCTGCACTTCTGCTCCGAGACCGTCGTAGTCAGGTACTTCACGTTTCTTTATCATCATATCTAGATCTGACGGGTTTGTTACTTCTCTGAAGATTTTAGTTATATTATTTATACTTGTATAGAAAGAAGTAAAAATTGTAAGTGGCTACTGGCTAATGGCGTGCATGGACATTAGCATCGTGAAGTACGTAGAAAAGCCTCGGATTAGTATGTCTCCGTTACCACACCCATCAAACCAGAACACAGCAGCACTGAACAAAAAGGTGTGACGGTGATGCCACTGAAATCGAACCACAAAGGGTCTGCATTCATCCCAATGGTATAAAGATAGTAGAACTTGTGGCGATTTCCCAATACTCGTCAAGAGATGGCGCTACACGTTTCTGTGATTAGATATTTTTCAACATCTTGTGCATATATACAAGCTCCGAACTGAGACTGTTGGAGCACGGCCGCTCCCCGGGTATAACATAGCCCAGCAGGACATAGCTTTGCCAAAATCCCTTTAAAAGTTATAAAGGAAGGCACTGCCTATTCAGGCGTATTTCCATGTTTCAGAGGTTCGTTCATATTCCGTCAGCCGCCGCGGTCGGCCGTGTCGAACGTGTTCGCGCTGCCGTTCAGCCGCGGCGTGTGGGCGGCCACGGCGAGCGTGTTCGCGGGCGTGGCGGCGCTGCTGGCGCTGGCCGGCCGCCTGGCGCCGCGCGCCGCGTCAGACACGCAGCTCGCAAGGCTCACGCTCGCCGAGAGCTTCACCTTCGCTATCGGCACCATTTGTCAGCAAGGTATACGACTTGATGTAGTACACAAGAATGCTATACAATTTACTTGTACATATACAATACGTATATCCTATAGGAATATTTGTTTACATTTTTGTTATGCTAGATAATTAACTCATGTGAAATAAAACCATAGAACTTTTTAGTTTCTCTTTTGCTCTAAAAAATAGGTAGGAATTCTGACATCATAATTGGAAGGAGACTCGTTGTGATTCCCAGGGTCGGACCTGTCTCCGCGGCTGCTGTCGGTCCGCGTGCTGATGCTGAGCACGCTGCTGGCTTCGCAGTTCGTGTTCACGTCGTACTCCGCGAAGATCGTGGCCATCCTGCAGACGCCCAGCCATGCGCTGCAGACTATCGACGACCTCACGCACTCGCCCATGGAGATGGGGATCCAGGAGACCACGTACAAAAAAGTCTACTTTGCTGTAAATATTCGTCGCTACCTCTGTCTTTATCGTATTAGAAATAAGGAATCTACTCTCTCTATATACAGTTTTGAATTTTACTACTACGTACTACTATTCTCCATAGACAAATGCAACTTCACGACAATAATGAAAACAGTTCTTGTTTCTGGTATGGTTGGTTGGTAATAACGGACGGCCTTTTAGCCTTTTACTGGATAACTGGTTTTTATTCTAATAACGATTAAATGGTATTGGTAATGGTAAAAGCGTTACACGATTCTAACAGCGACTGAATGGTAATGGTAATGGTAATGGTATCGAATACGCGCTGCCCTAGTGGCTGCTGGTCACGTACTAACTTATCTTAATAAAATTAATTTTAAGAAAGCGATTGCACGTCAATTGCAACTATGCAAAAACGTGTAATCGCTGGTCTGTTCGATTGTGCAAATCCGAACAAATAATAATAATGTATGATGTTCGGCAAACATATTTTTTTTTCTCCTACAAAAAATGTTTAAGGCGCAAGACGTTTTAATATTCATAGGGCTAATTATTGTGATTGTTGTGTATGCTAGGAGAGCAAGGACCCCGCGACCCAGCGGCTGTACCGGCGCAAGCTGCTGCCGCTGGGCGAGCGCGCCTACCTCAGCGTGGAGGACGGCGTGGCGCGCCTGCGCACCGGCCTCTTTGCATTCCAGGTGACACACATATTAATCTTATGTTTAAATTTAGGGTTCAGCAAAATCATGTCAATTAGAAATAACCGTACTCGAGATATTTGTATCAAGTTTTAATATCTTTGAACGCTATAATTTTGCATAATAAGTGCAATGTATTTGTAAGGTGGAGGAGAGTTCCGGCTACGACATCATCAGCAAGACGTTCGAGGAGCACGAGAAGTGTGGGCTGCAGCAGATCCCCGCCTTCACGCTGCCCACCGTGGCCGTGCCGGTGCGCAAACATTCTGGCTTTCGCGACCTGTTCGCCGCCAGGTATCCACCCTTTATTTTTCTACTTTCGATATAGGTATAGTGTGAGTTTAACGGTAGCTACAGTAACATCCTGGCGAATTACCGCCGTGCAAATTGTTTGGATTTATGCTATGGATATATAAAATTTACATAAGATTGTTCAATTTGTAGATGTTTTATCTATCGTTTATTTCCCTGGATACAGGTGAGTCTTATATGCGTAGAGTCTGTTCAACGTCCCGATTCTAACATGAGGGATACGTTATCCCCGCAGATTGCGGTGGCAGCGCGAGGTGGGCGGCGGCGGCGCGGCGCGCGTGGCGCTGCGCGACGCCGCGCCCGCCGCGCGCCTGCTGCTGGCCGGCGCGCTCGCCGCCGCCGCGCTGCTGCTCGCCGAGCGCGCCCGCCCGCCCCGCAACACCCGCACCCCCCGCACCCCGCGCACCCCGCCCCGCGCACACCGCGCTCCACGCGCGCCGCGACGCCACCGCAACAAGCAACCACGGAAATTATTCAGAAGATTCAAAAGATACTTTCTTAAATAACGTGGCCCAATACATACTTCAAGTTGGAAGATGTGAACACGGCTTATTATATTAACTAACTTGTTATCTACATGCACACACTTAAAATATATCTTAGCACTTCATAGTGCTTTATAGTAAAGAGGGTAGATTAGACTATGCGAAAACAACATATATGTATGTATCTTACTCCGTTATAACTCATACAAGAAACAGTTTAAGTAAGAAAACAATAATCCTATTGCATAGTAATTAATTTCTTACGAAAACGTGTTTACATCCTTAAGGTACCGTTAACATTTTTACAATATTTGCTATTTTATTAAAGCGCTACTTACTTACTTATGGCGCCATTTCTTATTGAATAGTCGAATTATACCACACTCTAAATAAACAAGCTTACTATCAGTGGTCATACAAATTCTTACCACTCTTAAATACAATTATTGATGATTTGATTATATATATATATATATATATATATATATATATATATATATATATATATATATATATATATATCAATCATTGAGGGATCGTATTAGGTAATTTCATGATGTGTTTAATAAAATAAATAACGCACGCATCATCTTTATTTTTACTATACAAAATTATCCTATTTTACCAAGTATATCTACTATCAAATAAAACGTAGGTAATTACAAAGTATCTTACTAAATCATATATATGATAATACATAAGTATTTATTATTTTTGAATTATTTATATAAAAATGTGTTTAAAAAGAAATGTATAGAATTCCATATAAAAAACTGACTTTCCATATTCTTCTTTAATAACTATCATCACTTAGAAAAGTCAAGTGTCATGTGAGCGGGTCGTGCGGGGTGTGCCCGCGGCTAGCCGTGCAGCGCTACCACCACCAGCACGAGCAGCAGCAGCGCCAGCACGCACAGCGCGTCCAGCAGCTGCGCCGCCGCCGCCCACGCGCTGCTCTCCGCGCCGTCCCCCGCGCCCGCCACCTGCACGCCGATATAACATGCATTTAAAAGTTTTCTGGATAAAAATACTGATATACGAACAGATAAAAAAAACAATTAGTCGTTCTTCTAATCTTTCTACAGTTCTTTCTATGATTTTCGGTATCTGAGATGTCATAAATATTCATATTCATTATAGATTAGTAAAGATACTTCGCCGCCTTGAAATTGAATGAAGCCACAAACGGCTTATTATAGTAAGTTCTTTTTTTGAATTCTTGACAAATAAAAACTTTTTAGAGAAAATTTACGAATAAATAACTAATACTGCATAATTTACAATTACAATGTACAATTAACATAATAAATAAATAATTATTTGAAATATTTTAGGGACATTTTAGCACGGAGACGTGGCAAAACTTTTTTACGCAACTATTTCAGTTGTCAAAACTGGGTACATTTTCTTGTTAGGAGTGAGTAATCTTTACTAATCTATGATATTCGTACACAAGAACACAAATATCCAAAACAAGAAAGTACATCAAACCCGGGCCCCTCGAGTGTCGAACTGTTGAGGTGAAGGTGCGCTTCGAGGTTCGTCAATTATTAAACGTTGTAGCCACCCGACAAGTTATTTTTATTTTGATAATCGGTAACGAGAAAGAAATATACGTATACGAAGCTAGAAAGTTACGTGAAGAAATAAAAATAGTAGCGACCTCGAGCGGGGTGAGGTGTCGCAGCAGCGCGGCGTTGGACAGCAGCGTGCGCAGTGCGTGCGGCGGCGGGCGCGAGCAGCGCGCCACGCGCAGCGCCACGGCCGCCGCCGCCGCCGCCGCGCCGCCGCCCGCGCCCAGCGCGCACAGCAGACCCAGCGCGCGCGGCGCCGCCAGCGCGCCCGCCGCGCGTACCCCCGCCGACACCGACCTACGCGCATACATCGTATAATTATTTATCAATAAAGTTTATTTTTATTACGGGTCTGGGCTTTTCGGTTCATAGCAAACTCCCTACTGTCGCACTCTGAAATTATCGCATTGAATACTTATTTTCTTTCTAAATAAAAATTTGACAAGTAAAATTAAAATTAAAATTCAGGCAATTTTGAATATTTTAAAACTGCAACAGCATAAAAGTCGAACTTACCACAAAGTTGTAGTGATGGCGGCGGCGGCGCAGAGCGGCGGGCGCATGGCGGGCGGCAACAGCGCGGCGGCGGCCAGCAGCAGCGCGGCGGCCAGCAGCGTGGCGCGCGCCGCCAGCGCGTGCGCGGGCGCGCGCCGCCGCAGCACCACCGCCCACTGCGCCACGCGCTTCTCCTCGCCCGCACGCTGCCACGACGTCAGCGAGCCCTCCACCGACATCAGCTCCCACGCTCCGGACTCGAACACTGTCGTGGCCTGTCCGATGTTCAGTTTGGTTGGAAACATTTTTTTTGTTTTTGTAGGTCTCGACACATATGATGGTTAAGTTCATGTTGTACCTTGAAATCGCTGATGGTCAGATCGATTTCGTCGACGAAGTGCGACCGCGAGCCGAACTTGAAGACGACCTGATGCTGGTCGTTCGGCCAATCGCTGAGGTCCATGGCGAGCGGCGCGGCGAGGTCGAGGCGCACGAGCCAGGCCACGCGGCCGGCGGGCGCGAGGCGCGCGCGCAGGTTGTCGGCGGCGTCGCTGGCGGCGGCGCCCAGCACGCCCACGTCGGGCAGCCACAGCCGCTCCGCCGACACCAGCGCACTGTCGCAACCCCACTCGCTGGCGTTCCACGACAATCGCGGATCGTCCCAGGACTGAATATTAAAGTACCATATTTTATCCATCATTTATTCGCGTATATTGTTACTAGTAACTCATGAACTTGTTCATCCAGTCCTACAGATCCGGACTTCTCTTGAAATCATACTCGAGCAATCTCTTAAAATTTATATACGATATGGACAATGTACATTTTAGACTTCTTTTAAATTGATTCATTAAAACAATAAACATAGAATAGTAATAATAAAATTTAAAAACAAACAAAGTGAAAAAAATTCGTTCGTTTTGTCTCTCCGCAAACGGAAATTCCTTGTAAGTGGGTTATCGACTACTGCTATGTGCTCTCAAAGTGTGTTACTCTTATTTTGTGACATCGTAAACATTTTTTTGGACTATGTCAATTCGGGGTTCAGTATTAGATACATGTAGGTAGTTGCATGACATATTTGTAAATTAAAGATTTTATTGAGATGGACATGGATCAAACATTTCATTTGCATGAATTCAATAAAGTCACATAATCAAACAAAGAGTTTTTCAGGATATGTACCGACTCACCAAATTAAGGCTAGTGAGCCTACGTATCGTGGAAGAGCTAGGGTAAGTAGTAGAGCCAAGTTGTGTCCAGTACCCTTACCAGGAGTTTTTACGTTTTGACAAATATGACTGTTTTGGTATTTGTTTACGTATTTGCCCATACAATTTCCAATCAGCGCCCCTAGCGGATAGAACCTAGCGGATAGGATCTTTAGCCTTATCATGAGTTTTTACGTTTTGAATATGACTGTTTTGGTATTTGTTTACGCATTTGCCCATATAATTTCCGCGCCCCTCGCGGATTGTGTCAGAACTTGGAAATTGTATGAGCCAATACGTAAACAAATACCAAAACAGTCATATTTGTCAAAACGTAAAAACTCATGGTAAGGGTACCTACAGAACTATAGTGTCAGTAACGTACCATTAAATGTCTAAATTGACAAAATGGCGTTTTATGTTTAGGCTCTTTTTTTTGCGAGCATGTGAGGTAGACAAATTATTCATCGTCACTTGAGCACTTACTTATTGTTCCGTTTACTCAATCTACTAAAGCAAACGGAACACAATAATGGATTGAATAAACGTAACGTAAAATTGTGAGATGTTTTGAAAACTCATGGTGAGGGTACTGTGCACTCACCATGCGGAAGTCGGCGAGCAGGCGCACGGTGTTCTCTCGCTCGTTGACGGTGGCGTGTCGCACGTCGAGCGCGACGAGCACGGGCAGCGGCGCGCGCGGCGCCGCCTCGCGCTCGTACGTGCCCAGCAGCGCGTCCAGCTGCGTCGCGAACAACGTCACGTTGCTGCACGCGCCGCTCACCTCACTACCTGCAATGTTTCCAACACACATATCTATAACTCTCTACGATTAGCTTCAAATTTGCAACTCTACATTTGCTCTTAATTCATCTTAAGTATTTTTCGATAATACTTAAGTCAGTTTTTTGTTGTAGGTTTATTCGTATGTGTAAACTCGATTATCGTTAAAACTAACAGTTCATTGCTCTCCCAAAAGGGCATCGTCAACCTTGAATAACTAGATACTAAAGGTGACGAATGAGTTACGAGTTCTTAAACACTACATTAAAATTTATAGGGAGGTTCATGTTTAATTGCCTATTTGCCACATTTCTTCAGAACTGAATCTGAATAATTTGTATACCGATACCTACTACAACCAACATTATCACAGTAAAGTTCCGAAACAATGAACTTTGATATCGTTGGCTTTTGCTGATAATCGCACAAACAATTTCAATATTTCCTTGTTGAATGTAATCATATACATTATACACATCAACATATCACACATCACAGGTATAAACTGCTAAGGGTTGCTAATTACCAGCTAGGAGCAGCAGGAGCGCTACGCGAGGGGCGAGTGTGGCGAGGGGCGCCATTTTGCAGGCACTGCGCGGCCGCCGCACGCCACGTTCCGCCGCGCCCAGGGGTACACAACCTTTAATTCAAACAAGAATCTACTTTATAGCGGCATGCAGTGCCCTTGCCGCAGCCTTGTGCGAACCACTGCGGAATTTTACGGGCGATACTAAGCATACGTGGAGCTATTGATATACAAAACAATGATATACACACACAAAAGGGAAAATATGTACTTATGACATATATTTATTTTGCATCATCAGTATCATTTTTGTGTCCCACTGTTGACTACGGGTTTCCTTCTAGAGTGGGTTTAAGCAAATACTCTATCATGCTCACCAAGTGTGGTCCGACAGAGTTCATGCAAATGCGTTTGTTATATTGTTTGTTGTCTGTTTGTCTCACTAGTTAAACTAAAGGTGAAGCAAATATCTCCATATGATTTCATTACATTTCAAAATTAAAAATGAAATCTAATTTTGTCTAATTCTAGCAGAGTTAAGAATTGTTATGTTCTGATTTGAGGGATACGTGTGAGAGAAATTTACGTAATGTAATTGTTATGTCTTGGGATTCTACCACAGGGGATGGATCTCAAAGATTTAACTTATTTGCTTGTAATTCGTGCGCTTCCGACACGTCCGTCTTTTGCCAATACCAAAGTAGGAC
Source organism: Epargyreus clarus clarus (assembly GCA_014595695.2). Classification (NCBI taxonomy): domain Eukaryota; kingdom Metazoa; phylum Arthropoda; class Insecta; order Lepidoptera; family Hesperiidae; genus Epargyreus; species Epargyreus clarus. The sequence continues at coordinate 195,399 of JACTTY020000029.1, forward strand.
GGACTAAGTGACAAGTAACTCGAGTCGACTGACGGGTTGTAGTATCACATTTATTATATAAACCGCGTGTAGTACACCATAGTAACGTAACTCTTTCAACTTACGTTTCAGAGGTGAATAAAAAATATGTAGTTTATATAACTTTTTGTTAAAACAATATTAAGTAGGTATATGAAAATGAAATAAAAATGGATTTCAGTAAGCACAGGAGGCAGATTTAATATGTAGTTAATTGTTTTAAGAATAATACTTTATATTATATACAAAAACAGAAAGTTGTAATCCCCTGCTTGCGCGGTGCGTGGGCGCACTATCGCGCGGCGTGTCCGGCGCCGCGGGGCAACTCATCGCATTGTTGTAAACCTCACTCTATTATTGTAACTAGTTCATTGTCAAATTAACCCCGATAACTATTCAGGGTTCTTCCACCCTCACTCCAACACTATGTAGGAAATAAAACCAACTGTGACTGACTGACGTGCACAGCATAATCCAGGTCTATGAGTATATTTCCACTCGATTCTAGGTATAATGTTGATAAATTAATTCGAAAAATGCTCATGCATTATTTTGTACTTATTTATATGAGAAATATTGCTTCAAAATTTCTCACGAATAATAAATTATAGGAGAAAAAAAACGTTGTGTAATTTTAAAAGTCTACAACAAGCAGGTATTTAGCTAAATGCTAACGGAGTCCAAGTCGCAAATAGGTACAAGGTACTTACGAAAAAGGTACTTAGTCTTGTTTTATTTTAAGCTACAGGACTACTTTACGTAGACTATACCTATTTACCTACGTAAGAGCTCCGTCCGTTGCTCCGTCGTTCAGAATCTACTTACGCGACTCTACTTGATCACACTTCATACGGTATGCTATCATAAAACATGTTCAAGAATAAAGTAAGTTGATAGCTACTTTTAATTTTAATGTACAACTGAGCCATACAAAAAATACTTGTAATATTTAAGTACTCAATAAAGAAAAATTGTTGTTCAATATAAATTTTTGAGAATTTTAGGTAATCAAGTATTTGGGGAGATAGGAAATTATAACTCACATTATGAACAACGAAGGAACTTTATTATGATAAATTTGCAACACACCGCTCGTCGACACAAGCATACCAACATATCTCGGCAGCACATGTGAAGTCATCAAACACACTTCAACACATCAGCACTGGTACCAGAATTTCCCCTCATTACGACTGGAGGGCTAGAAACCCTTTGAAATTCCTCACACAACAGCAGAGCAGTGGAACAACTTAAGACAGTGACGGATTTAGTAAATAAATAATATTAATCAAGCAGGTATACTGGAGCTTAGGGTGACATATTTTAGAACCGCTAAAGTTCTCTTGGAAGACGTTTTTTTTTTCGCCAGCCATTTTTTGCTGATTAAGCGGAATACTTTTAAGCGGCCCACGATAAAATTAATCACTGTTTTTTTCGGCTCTCTAATCTATATAGTAGGTAAAAGTATTTGCTCACAATCGTGTCTGGCCTCGACAGGTCTGAATTAGGGTATCAGAAAATAGAAATTTTAAAAGTCATTAGGCAGCAAATGTGTAAATTCGCCACTGGCTTAAGGTGAAACATCGTGTGAGGGAGACATATTAGACGGTAAAAATAATAAAAACATTTAACAGACAACGTCACAATAACATAAACATAAAAATATAGGAAAAACAAAAGAAAAATCAAACATACTTATGTTATTTATGAAATAGCTAACTGTGAAATATTTGTATTATCATTTATTTTTCCCGTACACCAAACTACATACATTGTAAAGTGAACTTCACAAGAGATAAAAGTACCTACTTTTGATTACAGCGCGTGTATGCAAAATATTATTATAGCATAACATTAGTTAGTTATATTTATTAAAGTAAAATACTATGTAGTGGCAGTATGAGGTAGATCATAAAATATGCAGTGATACAAATATTTCATACAGTAGGAAATATCGCGAAAAACGTTGCTTAGTTTTACAAAAGTATTTGTAAAAATAATTGTGCCAACACAATGTACAGATAACAGTTAGTATCGGGTAATACCCCCGAACAAAATGTACGACACGTCAGTTTAGGATATTATGCATGAATTACTTAGTATAGTTTTGTTAAGAACTAATATAAAATATAAACAAAAATAGTATTATAGTCGACTAATACCTATAAAAATACAACAAATACCTAATTTATGTAGTACAACTTACTATGACATTAATTTAATAATACTTGCAATGGCAGCCATCTGGTAAACATATATTTAAAGTATTCAAATAATCGCATTTTCAATGTACGCTACTATGTAAACTTCTGACAGGTTTAAAATTTAATGGCTATCTATGGCATTTTACGGTTAAATATAGCAAAATAGAATGGAAGTCAGGTTCCAAGCTGAACGAAATGTTAACCTGATGATTAAATTAGATCAGCTCATGTAACAACGTTTGCATTGCTAAGATTGAGATTGTTGCTCTAAAGCAGAAATAGATTTGGCGATGATACTCTTACAGGTAGGTAGCCCACAAAATGTGTCACCACCTTTTCATTATTTATATTATGTAGCTTTGTTATGTATCCGCATCCATAGGTACATACTGCGCCACAGATCCAATAGTACCAAAACTTGCTATAACTTCTTAGGACGCTTTTCTTACGCAGCAGGTATTTTCTAACTAAAACAAGACATGTAATAGATAACAATAACATAATAGACTATAATATAATAGTAACTATTATTTATTTACAGTTACGCCTACATTGACTAATTTATTGTTCTACTAATTGGCTAACTCTGTCACCGTTAAGAAGCTGGCAAATAATGATTACAGATACGATATGTCTAGCTTACCTATGTTAACCTAAATACGTACTTAATAAAGATCTTAAAAATAAGAAGGTATATTATTGCTAAGTATAGTGGAAAAATGAATTTTAATTATAAGTAGTAAATCCAAGTAGGTACAGAACAGTATTCAATGCTTTTATTACAAACCTAGTAAGTAATAAAATATATGTGTGTAATTAGTATAAAATTACGCATAATACGGAGAAACAACACGATAACGAAGAGTAAGCAAAATCTATTTTTCAAGTTGAATTAATTTGAAGTCTACGAAAGTCATCAAACAATACTGTTGAGAAGTTTATCCAAAAAAAAAACACGAGTATTTATTAAAGGGTCTGTCTGCCCTTTGCAAACGTCTTAAAAGTAACAACAAAAGCAGCCCACGCATAATAGCAGTTGCTATGTTATGGCAATACTACTGATCACATTAGACATTCGGCGATATACCACATATTAAGAAAACACCCATGTCTCCTTCAAAAATCACTATTTCAATTCACTTGTTAGCTTCCTTAATGTAGAGCCATGTATCCATTAGACTTTGTTTCACTGTTTGCCGGTGATGGGTCGCGGAGACCAGTGTCCGCGACTGGTCCATCGAAGTCAGTGTGTGGGCGCGTGGTGGTGTCGCGCGAGGGCGGGCGGCGCGGCGGCGGGCGGCGCGGGGGCGGGCGGCGCCAGCGGCCAGTAGGGCGGCGCGTCGGGCGCCTGCGCCTGGCACGCCGCCGCCAGGCCCGCCCAGCTAAACCGGTACGCGTACCGCTTGCCGTGCACCTGCAGAACATATTTCACCGTTACTCTATTGAACCCCCATTTCAAATGTTTCAACATAGCACGTTGCAAACACCTGCGTAGCGTTAGTGCTTGGCTGGTGGATGTTGACAATATTCACAAGTAGACACAGTCTTCTTCTGCTTTATAAGGCTTTACAATTTATCTATACACAATGGGTAGTCAACCTAGGTAGAATCTGGGGTATAGTGCAGTGTCCCCGCCAAGTCGAGCAAAAAAAAGCGGCACGTCCGTACCATACTTTTCTCGAAGCAGTTCAAGTCATTTTCGAAACTTTGAGACTTTTTTACAAGTTTTGATTGTTTTTGATAGTAAAACTTAATCTTTTTGAAATTTGGATTAAATCATCCATAAAAAAGGGGTTTTAAAGAACACACAAATACAGTTATAATATAAAATCTGTCGACGAAACCGTACAAGGAAAGTATGTACCTTGGTCATGATGTTCTTGTCGTAGTAGTAGCGCAGCGCGCGCGACAGCTTGTCGTAGTTCATGTTGGGCTTCTGCTTGCGGCGGCCCCAGCGCCGCGCCACCTCGTCCGGGTCCGACAGACGGAACTCGCCCTCGCTCGGCGTACCCTGCACACACACATTCTACTTTAATCATACTGGATCTAGAATAAACACATACACTCACCCACACCCACACCCTCTTACAACATACACAAAAACACCTGCGTTGAACTTTGTCATAGATTTAAGATGCATATAACTTTAATTTTTTAAGTCGTATTTTTGTAAGTCTGTATATTCCTTAATTTTATTTCTGTACTCCGAGGTGGGCGTAAATAGTGGCGACGCAGTTTATACTATTGCCACTGTTTACGACAATACCATTTGTAAAACTGTTTTTGCTTCGAAATAAATCTTTAAATCTTTTAAACGTGAACCCACGAGTTCACGTTTGTTCGAGGATTGAGAAAGAGGAACAAATCCAGAGTCACGAAACTACGTGTCACAGTCATTTTGTAGCCTCAAAGTCTAAATTGTTTTAAGAATTTATTTTATTTAGTTTTTAGTAGGTACTCTACCAAATGATATAGGTTTAACTAATTAGGTTTTTATAACTTAAATATTATTTAATAATATTATTAAACCCAAACACAGGAAATTTCATTTAAAAAAAAAATGTTAGCTATGTAGGAGAAAACTGAAATGAGAAAGCAAAGCGGCAAGGATGCTCATTTTATTTAAAGGTGTAGTAAGCAAGTCTCTTTCGAACTGTCCGAAGGTAGCAATGCGTCTTTCATCGGCTCGTAATAGGATTCCTGCTGTTTTAACTATCAATTGTCTATGGACTGCGGCGATCACTTGTATGTCTACGTATTACTTGTGTTACATGATACTGGCTGGCGGGCCAGACCTCACCTCCCAGCAGATGCCAGGCGCGCCGGCAGCCAGCTCCTCCAGTAGAAACTGCCACAGCTGCACCTGCCCACCGCTGCTGCGCGCACATCCGCTTATCGCTGCGTAGGGATCTGCCGATTATACATTACATTCAGTTGATTATCTAGCGTTTACTCAATATGATATGACTATCTATATAGATATGTCTTCCTCCCATAGACACCTACGGCGGCCACTAAAGGTGCATATTTAGCGGAGTAACTATCACCAATGACCAACATCCAAAAGCACTAATGGTGATTACACTATAATTAACTTTCTAGGAATAGGCTATGACCGTGAAATTAAAATATATCTCAGTAGTTTACGTACAATACACGGCTCATTCAAATGAGTTGCTAATCCCACTTTATGATTCATGAACTAAATTATCAAGTCTAGACTTCTAATAAAACATAGGTACCTACTCTAACCGGGTAACATCAGTGAAATATAGAGCGAATACGAGTATACTTAATCTTAGTAGTTATATGATAAAAATAAACCAATCAACGTATACGTAAATCCAAGCAGAATAATTCCTTTGTGCCTGCAGAGTGCAGAGTACAGTGAGATAATACATCTCATAATAGGAACAACTAGTATTATTATTAAAAAAACCCGAACGCATTATAAATCTAACCTACGTTAAACATAATTTATTATATCTTTCTTTTTTTTTATAATATAAGGGTTGCAGACGAGCATGCAGTCCGCCGGATGGTAAGTGGCTACTGCTGCCCATGAACATCTGTAATCAACCCCAGATAGGATTGTAATATATTTATTTATTTGTATAGGCCAACGGCGGCTACCGGATCGGAACGCGACCTCTACTGATTAGATTAGATATTCCTACCTGAGGTCGATCACAGATGCGCCGCTACTGCTGAGGACTAAGCTGGAACGCCTCGGGAAAGTATGTCTCCCTTACCACACCCTTCAAACCAGAACACAACAGCGCTTAACACTGCTGGTATAAGGCAGAAATAGGTATGGTGGTGGTGTCGCCGGAGTCGAACCACAAAGGGTTCTACCACCTTCATAAATGCATCTTTCTTAATCTTAGCCTACGGTTACGGGTTACGTTGTTTAAGATCGTAGCACGTAGTACGTAGCACAGTGCTACGCAGAAAATTATTTACAAGACATCTCATACAGTTGTGGTCTAAGATCCCGATATAAGAGGACCTTCACCGAGCTGGTTAATGGATGAAAAGTATTTTAAGTCGAATTAAATATGTCGATAATTATATTGCAAATAGGTTGTCTAAAATTTTCAGTCCAGATTATGATGTTTTTACAATTAAATTTTTTTTTCTTTAACATTTCACTGGTCTGATTTATGGACAAATTGCATACCAATCGAAAGTATGAAGCCAAAAGAATATGCAAATGTTAGGTTGACTATTCTTTTCCTGTCACAACCCTTGAGTAAGCGGGTATAGACAGGTAAACAAGTTGACCTACCCAAGGACTGTGACAGGCAAAACATAGTTATTCTCACGTTTGCATATTATATAGGTTTCATATTTCGATTAGTATGTATTTTTTCTATTAACGAAACTAGTGAGATGTTTAAGAAAAAGAAATCATATTCTGGACTGAAATTTTTTAGTCAACCCTTTTGCAATATACTTTATTACATGGTAAATTTGATATAAAAAGGTTCCCGGCTGCCTGCTGCGGGAAGTAAATAGCTTATCAACTAGTATTCAAATTAATTTCATTATAGCAGCGTTTAATTTCGGTCTTTTAGGTTTGGAAATGTTTTTATAAAAAGTAACATTTTTAATCATCTTCAGTAGCCATTAAATAAGGGGAAGTCGTTACGCGAAATTAGTGTGCATACTTCTATGCTTATACGAGCTTTTGCCCGCGGCTTCGATCGCGTTACGAAGTAATATTTTTATCCACTATTTTATCCCCTTGGGTGTAGAATTGATCAAAATCCTTACTTAGCGGATGCCTACGTCATAACATATGCCTGCATGCCAAATTTCAGCCCGATCCGTCCAGTGGTTTGGGCTGTGCGTTGATAGATCACTATGTCAGTCAGTCACCTTTGAGTTATATATATTTAGATTTATTACCCATATAACAACATGTAATTATATCATCACAATTAACGTCCAAATTTTATTAACTAAGTAGGTACTACTTAATACTGATATGTATTTATTTAAATAAACAATTAATAAAATTTACTGAATTATTATACTATAAATTTGACTATAAATATAAAAATAAGGAAGTGATGAGCAAATTTCAACGATTTGATTCTTAAATGTCACCGTGGTCTTTCATAATACATAGGTGTGTAATATATAGGTATATATTTAGCTATATTTCTTGTCAAAAAGAGGTCTCTTTGACAAGAAATATAGCAAAGTTTTTTAGTCTATTATAAATAAATAAAACTTGTCTATTACCCATGGACTACATCGACCAATATATCGTGATGTTCCATTGCATTACAAAACCCAGACTGGAAGCAGACTGTTACCTTGGTAGAGCTGCTGGATGCGGCGGTGCTCGCTCGCGCTCAGCCACAGCATCGCACGGCCACACACTTACACGAAGTACGTCACACTAGGACCACTTTTCACACACATATTATTTCACTACAAATAAACACTTGTTTATTTCTTACATGCGTTTGCACGAGTTATCAGTACGAAATAACATAGCATTAAGTTAACAAAAGTTCTGTTTATTCGTCTAATATTTAAGATTCCATCGTCTTATTACTTATGATTTTGTTAGGATGGCTCGGTTTTTTATTTAACTTGAGAATTACGTGAATATAAACAAAACGGTGTCCGGATGTGCGTCCGGATGCGCGACCGGAAGCCGGCGAGTGGCGGCGGAAGCGGCTGCCGCGCGCCGCCCGCCCTCGCGCCGCCGCCCCCGCCCTCCCACTTGATCTTATCCTTCAACAATATATCTTAACGTAGAGCCTGAAGATAATTCGCTTTATTGTATAAAGTGCTTCATGAATAACGTCTGCGTTTTTTTTAATGCAAACTATTATTTTAACTTATATGAAACCGAAAATACTTTGCTTCAAATACTATGTTTCATTCCAATTAATTAAAATCAATCAGTATCCATTGAAAATCTAACACAGATTTTTCATTCACATTCACAAGAATACTGATTTATCTACGCGAACAAAAGATGAATTATACTCGTAAGATTAATATGCAAATAGTTCTATTTAGAGATATTATTGAAATAAATAAATCGATACAAAATGAAAAACGTGTGAACAATATATGTAAGATAAATAGCGTGCACATTACATTTAATTTTTAAATTGAAAATAGACACATGAATAGTGTCTACCAATAAATACGCATACATATGTAAATGTGAATTCAGTATTCTTAAAGTTACGTTTGCAATTTATTAAAGTCCACGGCATCACACCCGCTGCGCTACACCGACCCCAGATTGCGGCGCGCTCCTGGATTAAGAAGAATCCCTTCTGCGTCGGTTAATTTAATAAAAATAGATCTTGCTGTACGTCTCCGCATGCATAATGCATGGCGTCCAGCGGCGCTATCTGCTCATTACGTGAACTCACCCCCGACCCCAGCTTCGGAGTCAATTCCACCGATAAAGGTTGATAAGTTCTGCCCTTGATCGTTATTGCCGAATAATGTTGCAATTTTCTTCTCTAAGTCTATTTGATGGGTTCGGACACTTCCTATCTCTATGTTAACACAAAATTTAGCGTAATAAGTGTTAATTCTTGATAGGTTTGAAGCAGCGAGCACTGGATTGAAGATAATGGATAAATTGGAAAGAAGTTACTTCTATGATTTTGGAACTGAGTAGATAAAATCTATGATTGTTCCTTTAAAAAATACAATAAAAAACAAATAACGTAAAAATTTTATTTGCCTTTTGTAAATATAAATTGCTTTAGGTACGTAGAAATAGGGAGTGTGTGTCATGGAGTAACTAAATAACGTCAGGAAAGAAGTAATAAAATATGATAAAAAATATAGCAATAAAACTAAATAGGAGTATATAATTTAACCTCGTTTTGGGTGTTCGGTTAATAAGCATACACTGCTTGATCTGTTGATGTGGTTAGATAATTAAATTAATTAATGTTAATGTGTGTAGGTGGATGTATGCTTGGTATCGAGTGGCCCGAGACAGTCCACTCGGCTCTAATGTGGCACAAGGCCGCTGTAAATTACGTCCTCCGCCAAGCGATTCCAAGAAACTTTAATCGCGTGTCGCAAGTCACAAGCTGCCAGATATTCGAATTTGTATGTCCTAGTAGATTTGTATTATTTACGTACACACGTTGTACATGAGAGATGTAAGGTGTTTGTACATACAAGATTTTTTAGTTAATATTTTCTTAATGACAAAGGACATTTCTTAAATCCAATTTTATAGGTAGATAGGTATACCTGTATCCGTAGAGCCGAATTTACGTGTACGTATAATGTGTAGTAGCATCTATATATACGTACAGCTTTATAATATTCAGTAAATAAAACAGATCAAATGAAAGTTGGCTTAATGATATGGGTTGTTTAAAATTACATATTGTTTTGGAGCGAATATATCTCAGTCGGTGGTTTTACACAACAGGTCTTTTGGCCTCGGTAGTCAATGATAATAGAGAGACATAATGATTTGTAATTAGGTACTTATAATATCCGAGAAAGAAATCTCTACTTCTTTAAAAAATCTATTAAGTATCATTTATTTAAATCCCATAAGGATTTGCTTGGTACTTAAAATTCATAAAATTAAATCAAGTATGTGCAATAAATAAACTATATTTGTAAACTGTGCACTATTTGAACTTTTAGCTGTGCATTTAGTACTCCGCTGCCGCCTGTCCGTGGGCCACACAGTCTCCGGTGGCACAAGGCGGCGGCGCTCGGAGGAGGAGCGAGCGCTGGCCCGCCTACTGCGCCGCCGCCTCTGGAGCCCATCTTGAGAAAATGATCTCACGGAACCACATGAAAGGACGGAGGTTTAAGAGGTGACTCTTGTATTTTGACAGGTTAATTCGTGGAGCGGCGGAGCGGCTACAGTAAAGTGATATTGGTAGGATTGTATTTACAGGTTGAATTTTTATAAGATTGGAGTGATAAACAAGCTTGTATTCCACGTGGTGGTAAGTGGTCGCTGTTGCCCGTATACAGCTGTGACCAACTCCTGTGATCTACCTGAACATTATCACACGTTCATCTCCAAGGCGACATAAAACTATAAAATGCCCGCTTCATTATAAAGGAGAACAAGAGCTCTCCTTTTGAGTAGGATCCAATGTAGGTTTAATCTGGAGGTTGAAACATTTGAAAGTTACAGCGACCACTAATAGGTAGTATCTTCAGGTAGGCCGACAACATTTTTACTGTTTTTTTTTTTTTAATTTATCATTTACTTAAAATCGGTCGTTCGTGACGGGATCACAAAATTAGTTAAGAGTTCCCGGTAGGTATCGTCGAGAATCTTTGATGTTGGCCCGGCGTGTGATTTTCTATTTTGTCTTCATATTTTTTGATATAGTGAGTCTACAACGTTTAAACAGTTTTTAACCGACTTCAAAAAAAATGAGGAGGGTCGTCGGAATTTTCTAATTTTTATACTGACTGTGGACTACCTGAATAAAACATATTACCTACAACATGTAGGTGCCTACATTTATTATTTTTGAATACTATGTACCGTGAGTCAAATGATGTTTCACGATGGGCGTTCCCAGTTATTTATTGTAAGAAATCCATCAGAGAAATCCGTTATACATGGCGGATTCGAACAACCAGTTTGGGCGAGCTTGGCCGCGCGACATATGAAGGGACACGGTCGAATAGAAAGTATCGATACATTAATACTATCGAAAAACGAGAAACGTACCCGTAAAAATATCGAAACAAAAGTAATGAAGTCTCTCTAGTTATAACTCGAATATATTGATGCCAACTTCGCGGGCTTGCCCCAAAATTCCGTGACGACATTTATGTCATAAAATTTCAGGGATTATTTGTTTTTTGATCTACTATTTGGTATTGTGGACCGTCTTACCAAAAGTTTGCAGTCCACTGTTTTATAAGGTTCGATATGGTTAGATATGATTGGTTCGAAATGACATCGAATCTCGAAGCTTCGAGGTCTCAACTAGTGTTTAACTAATTAAGTAATTTTAAAGATTTATACATACGATCTGTCAAAAAGTACTAATTGAGCGAAAGTATCCATTATAAAGTACGCGTACAAAAATATCGGTATCAAAAAGATATGTACTCGATATCATAAAGTATCGATACTTTCTCCATGTGCCAGGCATGTCTCCGGGCTGGCCAGTGGCGCGTCCAGTGTGGGAACCCTTCACACGGCGTGACTCACCGCGGGCGGCGGAATGCGGATCCAGTTGGCCAGCACGCGACTTACTTTTTACTCTATAAAATGTGGTATAATTACGAAACAATTTTTAGAACGTCTAACTTAATTACTTTACAATTATTCAATTTTCAGTTGCAGCATGGTAAAATTTTAGGTATTGTTTTCTTGCCCGCCAAGAATAAAATTTATTTAGTATACAGTACATATATATTTATTACATTTAATCTAAGTCTCAAAATATACTGATATTACAGTACTACTGTTTAATAAATCTTATTTAGAGTCACACATACGAATTCGTTACAACAATTCTACTGGTTAGTTTAATTCCAAATTGAAATGAGATCTAATATCTCCAAAGTTAGCAATGGACTAGGTAAAACCCAGGAGGTGTGTAATCTTAGAATAGTGATGAAGTGAGTGTAACGGTGTGGAGGTATGATTTAATTTGAACAGCGTCATAAATCCTGCGGAGGCGTCCCGGATCCCGCGCGTCACGCGTCACGGGGAGCGAGCAGGGTTGCCCCTCAGCGGTGAAATACTAAATAAACTTAGAATACTAACAAGTACCTATTAGAATCATTATTAACTCAACAACATAATTAAGTCATTTGCTGATCATTTATTTGTTTTTGTATTGTCAGTTAGTTCCCATAATTGCTGACTGATATATCGTCTGCAAAGAGTACCTGGAATTATGTTATCTAACACTAGGGAAATATATTACGAAGTAAAGAAGTGGTCCCAAAATAATTTTAGATCCCAAAATAATACCCACCTATATGAAAAAAATATTTGCTAATTAAAATCCCTTTGCGATCGTGAAACTTGTCAACAATAAACAATCTAGAAACCGTCCGTGAACCAGATTGCGATGCCCTAAATTGTGAGCCCTAAACGCAGGCTAAATCCCGACGACGGAGCGCGCCCTCCATTGACTTGCAAATGGTCACCCGCTGGGCGCGCCCTTACCACAGGTACACGTCACTCTAAATCATTTTATGATGAAAATATCCTTGCGAAAAATAAATAATCAATCATCTGCCCTTTTGTGTCATTCAAACTTATAAAAATATTACAAATCTGCAAATAAATTAATCGTATCTTTTTAGGTAATGTTATGTATTGTAAAGCTGGTGATTGACAGGCGAGGTTCAATGCGGTTTTGTAGGCTCACCGGTAAAGCTCGCCGGTACATCATACAAAACCGCAGCCTTGTGTGACGAGCCAGGCTTGCAGCTATTCCCTAATAACTTAGATCCTCGGCTGATAACTTCATTCAAATTGTAAACTACGCAGATTTGCTTAAACCAACTAAAACCAAAAAGTAAGTACCTGTCATGAGTTACTAAATCTTCTGATAGAGTCAACTAACTCTACTAAAATATGCGTATACCTAGTCGAGTCTAAATTATAATAAGTAACGTTTTAAACTCTCAGACAATTACATATTATTGTAAAAACATACAAACATACCAGTGGTAGGGCCCACAAAGCTGTAAGGGCAATATCTCCGCCTGAACTCGAGGGCGGCGCTATCAAATGAGGTGAGATCTCGTCTGTTTGTGTTGCCCTCGCCCCCCGACACTGTCATTATGACACTTCATAAGCGTTAAGCTCTGCTCAAGGAGAGTTATGAACTGTAATCGACTATTAAGTCTTAAGTTTTAAATGAACTGTGATTAAGGAAACGTTAATAAATTAAATATTTTTATTAATAATTTTGTGTCAAGTTCCCAATTCACGCGTAATAACACCACACTATAATGACCACTGCGTGGACGGGTGTTAATTTTGAAAATGATTTATCATTGTATCAAAACGTGTATCATTTTGCCGTCCAAATCAAATGTGGAAAATGTCAACCACATCGGAACCTCACAACCACAAGTAGCGACAGCAATGCTATTCATATTTAACCACTGTCGTGTGATTGTGGTACGAGTACCTACTTGTGACTTGTGAACAAGCACTAAGAAGTGAGTATCTATACGCTACTCTCTACGCTATACATAAACTTCTTATGTAAATATTTATTGTACAAGTTATATATTCATATCATAAGTTGCATTTTTTTTTCTACTTAACCTTTAACTTTTAATCGTTCTCAGTAATAAACAGTCGGAACCATTGCATGAATATTGATTTTCTTAAGCACTTTTCAACGATGTCCTATTCTTTATCAATTTAAGCTGTCAGTTGATGGATTAAATGTATATGCGGCTCTAGTAGGTAGAAACAATATCCGTTGAACTAATTGAAAATGGCGCCAGCGGACGAGACACTGCTTGTGTTTCTCAGAAATTATTTTATGTGAACCCAAAATGTCTTCGTAGACTAACTTTTCTATTAATAGATTTGTGTAAAGTTTTCCTCTTCCTTACGAAAAATCATATGTAATTAACTGAAGAAATTATAATAAATCGCGAATCATTATTAAATGCGTATACCATACAACGAGCATTCTGGCAGGCTTAGGCCAACTGTAATTTAATTATTCTTGTTAGTGAGAGCTGATTTTTGACTTTTTGGACAGTTACAAAAACTCTTTCTAAGTATATCACTTACAAAATTATTTTGTGCGAATAGGACTTTGCTCATCGGCGAATGTTGCATTGGGCATGTCTTAAAAAGTTAAGACGAGAGAGACGCGGAGTGATTGCATCTATGTTTCCGTAATGGATAGGTACTCAATAATTAATGTAGTCAATCTTATGTTCATCACTGGATCTCTTCATCAAGAAATCCTTAAGATTTTTATCCTAGATATTTGTAATTATATTGGCGTAATTAGGTACTAAATAGTGCTAAAACGTGCTGTGCTGTTATGAAGAAGATTAATTTATAATGTAACCGAGTAACATAAAAATTGTGCGGCCTGGTGCAAATATGATTTATCTTTATATAGAAAATCCTAAAAATTAACTTAGCGTGTGGTCGTCGGTCTGGTGGGCAAATATCCACAAAATAAACGTGTAGGATTTATGTACGTAACTAATGGCTTCAACTCCGGCGCCGTGGGGAGTGTCCCGGCGGCCGGCGGCCAATGGCGGCGATGCCTCCGAATTATTCGGTGTTTAGACTGCTCAATTAGAGTGGATTATCCAAAGGCACTAGCAGGAAAGACGTTTAATGTGTTATGAGATAAGCTGAAGGACGTCTGGGTCGCAGACTGGTCGCACATAAATCATGTCATTTGTACGAAACCACTGTATTAAAAAGAAAATTGAATCATCACATATACCTACTTTAAAATAAATTATGCAAGATTTGTACCATCATGATATTTGTTTTTAACACGACAAATAGCAACATGTTATCAAGTTGCTATTTGTCGTAAAATATTAACTACTTATATGTAATCTAACAATATCGGGAAAAGACTCTACATATAACGATTTATTAATTCATGAAATATTGTAATATTTTGTTACGTAATTAATATTCAACGAATTGAGTTTTATAATAGAGTGGATTGCACGTACAAAGCCACATAACAATTTCGTGATCGCCGAGATGACACATCTACAACTCTCCCACGAAGTTTTTGTCAGTGGCCGGCGCCAACGTGACACACTCGCGCGCCCCGCGACGCAACCACCGCGGGGCATGCATGGGGATACTCATACTATAGCTAAGGTAGCAGATGCGAGGATGGCATAGCAGGAAGTACCGTGGTCTTGAGCGAGATCTATTGAATCAATCCGGAACATACTGAATCACGGTTCCTAGTAAATATTGAGTCACTTCCGAAGCACATCCACGGTAGAGCCACAAGAATACAGTCGTGAATGGACCGCGTTATGCAATTAAGATATATTACTCATTATGCCAGAAAGTAGGTCGGCGGCGCGGATGTCAAACTGAAGTTTTGGCAGCAATTTTATTAAATTGATTATCAAAGGTGATCAAGGGTAAAATAATATTGTAGAAAGTAATAAATTAGTATTAAGATGGACCCATAACTTACTAGGGTTCAAACCTTTATAAATCCAGTAGAAATCATCAGAAATTTTGAAGTCCATACAACACATTTGATATTTTGATGTGTATTTTTTTGAATCC
Source organism: Epargyreus clarus clarus (assembly GCA_014595695.2). NCBI lineage: Eukaryota > Metazoa > Arthropoda > Insecta > Lepidoptera > Hesperiidae > Epargyreus > Epargyreus clarus. The sequence continues at coordinate 210,885 of JACTTY020000029.1, forward strand.
CTTGTTGGTTTTAAGTTAACCTAGTTAAGTTCTCAACCTCACATTTTTTGTTATAAATATAGGTATCTAGTTATAGAAAATAATATATATAATGGTATAGGAGCTAGCAACGTTTTCGAGAAAGAATTTTAGGTCAGCTGATTTTGTGACATGTTGTCCTTCTTGCACTTTCGGTTAAAGTCTGGGCTATCTGGCTGGCGGTAGCGGTTGCGTTCATTACTGCGCATCCTATCTGTCCAGGTAATAATCCTGGATTTTAAAAACATTTTAGAAGGCGTAATTTTTAATTTTTTGTTTTTAAATAAGCCTACCTGACATACTTTTTTTATTGCCAGACATTTTTGACAATGCTAACGATGTGCCATACGCGATTTTTTCTTTTTTTTTATAAACATTTCAAAGTATTTTATAATGTCTGTAATTTTAATATTATGTTATTTAATGATAAGAAAAACTTAAAATAAATTTGCCAGACATTAATTCGATTGTCAAGTCTTGAATTAAAATGAAAAGGTCATGAAAAGTATTGCAATATAATGCTAGTAGTCCGAGAGAGACAGCTGAAGGTGCGAGAGAGATAAACAACGACAGTGGCACGACAGGCAAGTTTTCAAGATGGCGTCAGTCTAATGTCACATTTTTTTTTTTTTATATAATATAAGAGTAGCAGACGAGCATGCAGTCCACCTGATGGTAAGTGGCTACTGCCGCCCATGGACATCTGTAATCAACCCCAGATAGGATTAGATATTCCTACCTGAAGTCGGCCACAGATGCGCCGCTACCCCTGAGGACTGAGCTGGAACGCCTCAGAAAAGTCTGTCTCCCTTACCACACCCACACATATGTTTGTTTTTGTTTTGATTTTAATGTTTATTTTTTAATTTGGTTACAATGGCCAGTGATAAAATAAAATGTGTTTTTTGTAAAGGACATAACGATAAAATAATACTTTTACCACAAACCTATGACGGTATTTCGAAGAAGTTTCTAAGTACTATCTCCCAACTGAAATCTGTTCGAATTGATATTGTCTTCGACCAATATTTTTCGCCTTCTATGAAAGATTGTGAACGTTTAAGGCGAGACGAAGCAACCAGCCCTGTCTCAATCGGTCCTAACCAAATTCGGCCCCATCATTTCGCAGCTGAACTTAAAAATGTGCAATTTAAAGAAGCTTTGGTTAACTTTTTCATTGATCACTGGGGTAGTGAAGACATTTTGCCTTCCATTGGTAATAAAAACATTTACGTAAGTTTCAATAAATGTTATTCATACAAAGTGATAAATAACAAAGTAATTAAAACTATTGAAGAATCATTATCGTGTGAAGAACACGAAGAAGCTGATTGTAGGATTATTTTTCATATTTGCCAAATCGATTTTGACGATTTGACGATTTACACCGAATTCTTGGTAACTCTTTATGCAAAGCTTTACCATGCTTCCACGCAATAACCGGATGTGATTACACGCCAGCTTTTTTTAGAAAAGGCAAAGTTAAGCCTTTTAAAATATTAGAAAATTATCAAAACATCCAACGTCTTTATCTCCAATGGCTTTCGGTTGGACCATTAACGGTGACAAATATGATTTTGTCTGGTTTTTGGGAGATCAATTACCATCCTCAGTTGCAGATATTATTGTTCAAAGTAAGTCAAATGTCAGTAAAGTCAAATGGAATATTTATCAATTATAACTAAAATGTTTTATAACGAACAAGAAGAATTACACTGTTTATTTTTTTTTTTGGTTGCAGATGATAGAGTTTTAGAAGATAACGAAAGTTCCCAAGAAGATGATATGAATGACATTGACAAAGACAGCGACGATGATGATGATGATTATAAAGATGCCTCTTTTTTTTGTGACGTCACTATAGGCTGAAATAACTTGAAAAACTTAATATTAACTATTTATAACTTACATTTAGTAATCAGAACAATTTAAATAAAAAGTTTTGTTTTTTAAATTTTAATCTAATTTTATATTCCTTTTTAGGCTTACATTTTTTTTGAAACTTGCTCTGACTAGAATGATTATTATTATTATTATTTTTTATATAGACAGTGACAAGTAATTTACTTTTGTAATGGTTCTCTGTATCATTCTCGACTAATTTTGCAACTGTCTCTCTCGGACTACTAGCATTATACTGCAATACTTTTCATGACTTTTTCATTTTAATTCAAAACTTAACAATCGAATTAATGTCTGGCAAATTTATTTTAAGTTTTTCTTATCATTAAATAACATAATATTAAAATTACAGACATTATAAAATACTTTGAATTTTTTATAAAAAAAAAGAAAAAATCGCGTATGGCACATCGTTAGCATTGTCAAAAATGTCTGGCAATAAAAAAAGTATGTCAGGTAGACTTATTTAAAAACAAAAAATTAAAAATTACGCCTTCTAAAATGTTTTTAAAATCCAGGATTATTACCTGGACAGATAGGATGCGCAGTAATGAACGCAACCGCTACCGCCAGCCAGATAGCCCAGACTCTAACCGAAAGTGCAAGAAGGACGACATATCACAAAATCAGCTGACCTAAAATTCTTACTTTTAAAACGTTGCTAGCTCCCGTACTATAATTTATAACTTCATGATGCTTATTATAGTTTGTGTTTTCGTAAGTTTATAAATACTACTGACTTGTCTCAGGCCACTCCTAATTCTGAGTGAATAGCCGTGACCACCAAAATGATAGTGAAGGTTTCACTATAAAAATATTAAATCGCAACCTTCCTGATGGACAGAACAATAATACCAATGGGAATATAGAGCTACATAGAGATAAGAAAAGTTGTTTGAATGTTCATCCCCTAAGAGGCATAGAAAGAGGAAGAAAGCCTAGTTTTTATTTCCCTGACAAATCAATTCATTTCATTTCTACTTGGATAGTCACAGTAAATGAATCCACATTTATGTGATTACTTCGTTTACTGATGCATAAGGTCACCGAAAGAGATATTTGGCATAATTATCATTGCGCTACAAGGAATTCAGTGACAAACTATTCAATAATTTTGTTTTCATCTTTATAGCATCGGATTCCAGTGTTTTGGCGCGAACTCCGCGCATTCCCGCGCGCCACGCGCCACTTACTCACGGGTGAATCACTAATGATGCTCGCAATTTGATTTCCCACGTTACTGTAATGATGCAGATTTGTGCCGCTTCACACTCTCAGAGTCGTAAATATTGTCCTTTTAATAAATGCTTAAATCACGACTTTAATTTTATTGTCGCCCATTCTTTACATATTAATCAGATGACGCAAATATTTTAAGGAAGTGTTCCAATTCCAAGTGCACTGAGACTACTGGAAAAGTAAATTTACAAATTTACTATTCCATCCAGGGTCAGTTCGTACTCTCGAAAAGTAAGATCATAAGATGTGGTAATCACAGTATTATGATTTATGATATAAAAAGCGCTCCAAGTTTGTTTTACAGAAAGGCTTATTGGGATTTTAAATTGAAATGAAATAATCGCTTCATAAACTGAACGGTTATTTAGATTGTAATGAAAGATAGTTTTCAACCCACATACGATCTTCGAGATAGAGTGAAGATCTTATGGAAGTGGACCGCGAACTGTGATCGAGTGCTAAGATCAAAATGTTCGGTCCCCAGGCAGTCATAAAGATAGCAATGGCAATGAATGAATTCCGCGCGCTGATCAAATAGAACTTCTCGATAAAAAAAATCTTGTATTTATGTATCGAGTTTTCTTTTATTTATTTATTTATTTTATTTTTTTATTTATTTATTTATCGTTACATCTATCATTTTAAATTGATTTAGTAGTTTTATATGAAATTATTCTTCAAAATTGTTTTGTCTAGGATTTTTTTAATTAAAGTTCTGTCTACAGTACAGTACAGTGCTAATTTTAGTCAATTCAAGTTAGCATAACAATTAAATATTCGTAAAAAAACTCAAGAAAAAAACACTAACTACTTAATAATATATCGTTGATGTATCTACCACATAACAATTTTATATTTAATAATAGTGTTTATTCAGCTATATGCCGGGAGGTCCTTTCAAAATAAAGGGCATGCACTGCAAAGAATATGGAATGCAGATTTAGTTGGTGAGCGGTAGACAGGAGGCTAGGTATGCGTACGCGGACAAATAAAACTAATTGGCACTTGCATAGCGGGCGGCTCGCCGACCCCGGCCCGGCTTTGGGAGGAAAACGATTCGATTATTTATGAATAATATATTTAAAAGTGATAGAACTCGTCGTGCTTCAACTGTGGAAGACACACCACCATACCACAGCCGTAGCTATTTTTTTCCGGAGAGAGCTTTTATGTTTTGGATTTTTTTTGTCAACCTTAGTATTCGTATAGTATTAAGCAACCCTCACGAGGTTACATGTAACGGTTTTGAATGGAATTTGACCACACAATCCTGCGGCTATAATCACGGACGATGCGCTTAAAAAGTTTAATTTGAATACCAAAATCTTTTGGATTGAATAATTTGGTAAGACAATCAAAGAGACTAATATCAGGCATTTCAACTTAGTCTACAAGAGCAACATCAATTACGTAAAACAACATTCAGATACGACTGTAGCTTACTTCAATTGATCGTAGTCGAATTAAAACACAGCAAGAACTGTACAGTAAACATTTATCATTTCACCAGACGAATACATATGTCAGCATGATTATGCGATGCATTGCTACTTTATTTACGAAATGGACAAACAGATTTCGAATACATTATTCCTTATAGCTTTCGACGGTGGGTCGATAGGTGCGTCCCACGGTGGAGCGGCGAGCCCTGTCCGTAGGAAGATCAAAAGTTTTCAAATGTACTAAATTCTGTTGATAATGGATGTTGTCGCAAACATACACATATCCGGTTGTTTTTGAAATAGTTACCAACCGAGAATTATAAATTTACTAACTAGCTAATTTTAAGGTTTCCATCAGTCAGCTCTCCTATTGCTGGACATAGATCTCTGCTAGAAACCTGTGTTTTGGGAAATGGCAGCATATAAATAGGGCCTTACTCTAATCACGCCAAGATTACAGACTTAAGTAGCTGTTCTTGTTGATGATTCTAAAGGAATAGCTTTTAAAGATGCTGCTGCTGTCATGTCATAATTTTATTTTAGAATGAATTAAATATTGTTTATACATATTAATGATGATGTTAATACATTAATGTCTTACGTTGTGTACGATTCGAGGATGGTAAAATCCTTTGATATTCCACCCCGGAGGCACTACCACCACATCTATTTTTATCACGCTTTTATTAGCTTGGGTTGTATGTATGTATGTATGTAACGGAATCTTTGAACTCGATTTTTACCCACTTTGAACAGTCCGATTAATTTAAAATGTTGAACAATTATCAAGAACCGATGACAATACACGATTTTAATAATTTTATCCCATTCCCCTCATCAGGATCGTCAGGAATCAGGATTAACGATTTTCCTTGTGAGATTTTAGCGTGGTTTTTAGTTTTTAAACTATAATTATTATAACGGCAATGTATATTATTATTAAAAAAATATCTAAATATCTTCTATATTATTAAAAAAATATTAAATAATTATTAGTAATATATTGCAATACCGTATTAGGAATCATCTAAATGCAAGATATTTATTTGGGTGATCTAGATCTGTAAAATTCATTGTTGCTGGTAATGTGCAATAATTTTGAAGCTTTGAACTTTGGATTTGAAAAAATCCTACGTACTTACTTGTATATAAAACTACATAACACATATTTTTGATCGTGAAAACTCAGTTCTCTATTTTAGTTTGACAGATCTTCAAAAACTGTATACAAGCGGCCCTCGCAACTAGACTCAACCAGTTTACAGCTAAATGGACGCCTGCCACCAGCCGCCAGCCGCCAGCAGCCAGGTGGTAGTGCACGTAGGTGTGTCGCGTAAATATTTACACACGCACGCACAAATGGGCACAGTACATAAATGTCATTTCACTCTAGAATGATCGTTGATACGCGATATGTTTACGTATTTTGTTAACTGGTTTACATAGATTTCAGAACGTTGCTCGTACCTAATTGATTTTCTAGTCAGATGACGAAGATTACACAACATTATGAAATTCAGAATCACTACTAATTGAGTTTTCCCAAATGTTTACAGAGAATCCTCGTGTAAAATATTACGAGTGTTTTATCACACCGTAATTCATAATTATATTTATGTACAAAAAATTATCTAGGTACAGAGTACATAAGTACTTTTTGATAATATACAATCTGGTTAATTGTACAAATACAATTGTTTGCTCCACATATCTCATTGACGGACTAAATACTAATTTGAAGTAGATAATGCATTATATAATTTTGTGAGAGTCGATAGTAAACCATTGACTGAGAGCACCGCAAGTGGTTCCTCGAGGTAACTAGTAATTACGGTGGTTTAGTTCGATACAAGTGTTTATTTCCGAGAAGCGTACTGAGTCAACGAGATGAATGGCGGCGAGCGGCGAGCGGCGGTTGCGCCGTGACTCAGCGACTCAGCGCGCATCCATTGATAAGTTTTTTGGCGCGAACGCTATCAGTTTATTGCTATCAAAATATTATAAGTATTAAGGAATTATCACATTTTACACATTAATATTTAATTAATAAATGTAGTGACGCGCAGATGTTTAATAAACGATAAAACAAATTGTACCTACATTCATACGTAATCACAGGAAGGTAGTATAATTATATTAATCCTATCTGTGCAACGTAACATCTTACCTACCGAGTCTATTTATGTTTTTTTTTTTTGCTTTTTACATAACGTAACAAATTTCTTTTGGATATGGCTATGTTAGTTAAATAAATAGCCACACAGGGTCACACTAAAGGGTCACAAATAAAAAGCCCATTATTTTGTGAATTGCAATGGGAATAATAATTTACGGTACATTACTGAATCGATTTTGATGAAGTTGAATACACCAAGAAAAAGGCCACATTTTTAAATACAAAAATGGAACCTGTAGGAACTTAATTCCCCATAGAAAGTCAAATGGTATCTCTATAAGACCGACGACGTAGCGTAGAGTTAATTTTCGAAAAATGTAAAATTTGGACACCTGGACACCTACAACAATGGAACATATTGAAGAAGCTACAAAACGGCATTTGCTAAAAATTTAAGCTTTTTAATAATTTAATCTAAAGCTCGTCTGGAAAAAGGGTGATATAAAATGTGTGCTGACCGTGTTCAGCGTGCGCGTGCGCGGCGGAGCTGTGCGCGGGCGCCTGGTGCTCGGGCAGCGGCGGCGGCGGCGCGCGGCCCGTGGCGGCGGCGCGCGCGTGCTGCACGTGCGCCTGCAGGATGCGCGCCGCCTCGCTCTCGCCCTCGCACACCTACGCATTGTCACCATCCTTTACTATCTAGGCATTCTACTGATGTTGCTAAACGGAAACTTAGGAGGTCAAACACTGGGGAAGATTGAAAGAGGAATGGTGCTATGGAACGATGAATTAAAAGGGATTCAATGAAATTGTTTTAAATGGAAATAGAAAGAAATCTGCAAGATTGAAAATACAATAAATACCTATGTGTGTGTAATGGTTGACAAAAAAATGTTTTTATGGGGTGGAAGTAGCAAAATATCCACCTATGGATAGACTTGTGGCATTTTTCTTTAACTGTTGCAGTCCTGTCGTATTAAAAGGATAGCCTGCAGCATTATAGGTAATTCTCCTAGCTCCGAAACAAGCAAATTTACATTAAATTTAGCCACTAATTCTGATCAAATTCCCGCCCCACTTGATTTTCTTTACAAGCCGCGGGTTACGATCTAAACAAGCCAATCATATCATGTCTATAAAAATCCTTCCTGAAGTTAATTTACAAAATATTTTACCACGACTGCTTTTGAAGACTAAGTTCGAAATGGGTTCTAGCACTACACGTTGTTACTTAAAAGCGGTTGAATAGGTGCTGGTTATGAAATTTAGATGCTGTAAGCGCCTAAATTTTTTTCGCGGCAATTACATGTTACTACATAATTTTGCTCTCGGATTGTTTCTTCTAAAAGTACATTAAGTTTTCTTCTAAAAGTGTACATTTTGTTTATTACATGTTTAAATAGATACTTCTAACTGTAAACTTGATTAACTTAACGATTTTATATACCGATTTTACGTATCTAAAGAATCAAATATATCTGCATTGGTTGCAGTGACTTTTTGAGTAAATAGTTTAAAAACGTATTTCTTGACTAAATAATACAAATCACATGAATTTAATCAGCGTTGGTATATACAGTTTTTAAAAATTAAATGTTGTACCTGTAGCCAGTCCTCTGGTGTGAGCTGCAGCAGCGCGGGTCCAGCGTGTGGCAGCAGGCGGCGTCGCGGCGCCCGCACGCTGAACGTGCGCGCCGCCCACCGCACCCAGCGCAGAACGTCACGACGCTCCCATTTCTCAGGATCTGACACAAATAACACACACTAGATATTCTCAACCCAACAATCACAAACGTACAGTAGCTACACCTAACAAACATCATAACTCGATACTGTATGCTGCACAATTTCTCCTTTTATAGAAAGAAGGAATAACTTGACAGGTCCTAGGCTGGGTAATTGCAGTTTGACCCTACACCCAGATAACATTTTGTAGAATCTACAAGCATATAGGGTTCCTCAGAGTATTGATTTTAATACTTCTTTTCTTAAACCATTAATCAAAGTTATGCACGTCTTGATTTGGTTCATAGGTCCATAGACCTTAAAAGTTTACTATACCATAGCCAAAAACCTTTGATGTACGATTTCAATTACAATTACGATTCGATGGTGATTCAAGTAGAGTAAATATGCACTCCTTGATCTAAAAAGAAGAAATTGAAATGTACTCACATATAAAGGATTAACTAATTTAGCTTGCTAACTTAGGCAGTGGACTGAGATCGCTTTTACTCTTCCACTCAGAAGAATGTTAAAATCAACAGTGAACAACCGCTCGAAGAAACCAGAAACCATCAAATTTAATGGTTATTAACATCGTAACAATTGCAACGAAACGCCTGTAACATTTGTGTACAATATTTAATGTATTGACTATGACGTCCGTAAATTAAATGCCATCAAAAACAATGCTTGTAAAAAGATCCAAGTCTCGCCATTCAGTTCTTCTACCGTAAAAAGTTTTGAGATCTATGTAAAACCAAGCCGGTAAATGTATGCAGTCCCTACTTAAGGGACCTTCTGTCTTAAGGTATTATCTCACTATCTAACCTAACAACATCTCATGGGACCATACCAATATTAAAAATCTTTTATGTTCTAAATAAATTAACGTGGCAATCGTACTGCAAGTCACATTGTGTTTTCATCTTATCATATCGCATCACACAGGTAACATTAGTACGATTGCCACGTCAATTTATTTAGAACATAAAAGATTTTTAATATTGGTATGGTCCCATGAGATGTTGTTAGGTTAGATAGTGAGATAATACCTTAAGACAGAAGGTCCCTTAAGTAGGGACTGCATACATTTACCGGCTTGGTTTTACATAGATCTCAAAACTTTTTACGGTAGAAGAACTGAATGGCGAGACTTGGATCTTTTTACAAGCATTGTTTTTGATGGCATCTCATTCCTTTTTGTAGATATTTCTACTCTTTTCCTTTCCGGTACCTTCTACTAGTTGAATCTCAACAACAGATTTTTTAAAGCCAATTAAATTTTTGTAGTAAGTCTTTGTAGTTATGTAAATAATCTTGCCATTCATCATCACTTTCATTCGAACATGACAATAAATTAAATCTAAAAAAGTTACTATTTTGACAACTGAAATTATTCCCATTGTCCTCAGGAAAAAACATCTCTACTGATTGTGATTTATTTATTTATTGTGATTTAACGTGTCTTCGTATTAAATAATCGACATCCCTTACTTTCTTCTGAATATCCGACAAAAATCATTGGTAATCTTTCACTGACTTCGTCGGACTCCGGTTTTTTATATAAACCACAGTACTCGTATTTACTGCTCTTGCTCAAATTCGGTTCAATTTATAATATACTTCTGACTTCTGAAATGAAATTAAATGAAATGTTTATTTAATAATGATAACATTCGTTTTAAACTTCTCGCATTTACAATAATAGTTCTGTTAGCTGTTTCAACCACAACAATTTGTTTAGGGGTATATAGCATCGCCTTCTGATGTAGAATTCCATTTGTTGATAAGAAAATATTGAAAGCTCTATTACAAAATTTCAGTGTCATTCGTGAATAATAGTCGATAAATAATAACATGTACCTTGAACCGTTGAGTGAAGTAGCTTCCATGGGACCACATAAATCTGTATGTACGATCTCCAGTATATCGTTCGTTCGCGTTCAGAGGTTTGGAAATGGTTTCTTACTAGTCGTCATATCCGTTGTAATGTTCACATCATCAAGCCCGGTCATAATATTCTTATATTCCGGATTAATATAGGCTAGTCTTCTATGCCAATATTTATTTGACATTGTCAAATATCATATCGGTGATTTGACAAATTGTTTAAATTTATATATACCATGTACGTTGTGGCCAGTTGCGATGATGTTATCCATAGAGTTACTAATAGTGCAACCGTTTTTCAAGAAATTAACAGTAAATCCTTTTTCAATAAGTTTACTCACCGCTAACAAATTCATACTTAAATTATTAGTCTGCATTTGTCTTTTGCATTCAACTATAGTTATTTTTAGAATTATTATTTGCAGAGTATATTAATAATACATATTTTCAGCTAGACTATATTTTTATTCACTTCTATTTAAAACTTAACTCACCGTACAATATAATTTTATATATAGCTATTATAGATTACAAATAATTTATATTAAAAAGGTTTCTTATAATAGTTTCCACGTTTTTTCCGGGTAGGTATTACCACAAAATAAAAACTAACAGAAGTCAATCTTCATACAAAGTGGGCTGGAGTAACGCACACATAGACACCACTTACCGACTAGTTATCTCGGGGGGACTCGACTCGACTCGTGCGCGACTGTCAGTTCATTTCTTACACGCATTTGTAACTGTTTTGTACAAGCAATGGAGCAAAAAAATACCCTAATTGTGCAATGGACGGTTGTTTAAATTCAACATTAAACTGTGGATTTTCGTTTTTTTTTATAGCTATCAATTATCAAGCCACTAGGAGCTGATATTTTTGGTGATCATGGCAAGAATACGTTATAAAGTGGCTATCTAAGCTCGATTTATATAACAGTTTCCTATTTCGAATCACTTGAAATGAATATAACTATATTTTTGTGATATTGCGTTGAAATGTTAGGTACCTAATATTACGTAAGTTGAAAACATGATTTTTTGTTCGTATATATATTGGTTTGTCTTTAATGCCATTTGGTAGGTTTAGGTCTAAAACGGATAGGGCAAAAGGAATTGTGTAATTAGGAGAATCCTTTTAGAAGTTATTAGGGATTTTCCATTGTGAACATTGTAAATTTTTATATGTAAGCTTATTTTCATAGACATTTATTTATGCGCAATAAGGCCGAAATTTGCCTAAACACTTGTTTCCTTGGAAACAAACTTATTATTATTTTATAATACGGTGACAGTTGCTTTACCTCACGACAGTTATTGTATTTTGTGTATGTTGCCGTTAGATTGTAGAATACGTTAGCATACACATTAACTAGGCAGTCTTAAGATTAGCTAGAAAATATGCAGATTAACTATGTAGTTAAAATTTGAAACATCTTTTCAGACTTGTTCTTAGGACTAAAACACATGCCTTTTTACGACACGACGACGTAGTGTGATACATAGCGACATCGTGCCGCAAAGCGATATTGTTTCGTGAAAATATACAAAGTTTGTCGTAAATTCATGACACGACGACGCATCATAGCATGCATGGGTCGACGTCAAGGGGTAAAAATTGATACAATCTTCGTTTTGTACTTTAGGTAATGGACAAGCTAATCTGCGTTTTAACTGATTTAGGCACATTAGCCGTAACATCTAGTTTTCTTCTTATGACATTTGTCAGAAATTTGGAATGTTTTTGATATTATATAACTTTTTAGGGTTCCATACCCAAAGAGTAAAAACGGAACCCTATTTCTAAGCTGTCCGTTTGTCTGTCTGACATAGAGCTCTATTTCTGGATCCTTAATAGATAGAAACTTAAATTTTTTTACGGCATATTTATAATGGTGGCCGCTTTAACAACAAGTAATAAAAGTAAAAAGAAAAACTTTCAAATAAAGGAGAGGTGCCATACAAAGACCTTCTTTTTCTTTATGAAGAGGAGGAAACCTTCAAAAGGTACTCAACGACGTGGGAGTGACGCCGCGTTATGTGGGACTTTAGCCGCACTAAAATCCTTCGGTGGCCGTCCTCAACGTTTGTCGGAGAACTCCGGGATCTCCGACTGAACGCAACCGAAGTCCTCTAAGCGCGATGCCTCGATCGAGCTCTGCGTTGGGAGAACAGTTTTCGCTCCTCCTAAACCATCCGGTGTTTTTTTTTTTTTTTTTATAATGTAAGAGTAGCAGAGAGGACTAAGCTGGAACGCCTCGGAAAAGTCTGTCTCCCTTACCACACCCTTCAACCGGAACACAGCAACTCCTAACACTGCTGTTATTAGTTAGAAATAGGTGTGGCGTTGGTGCCACCGGAGTCGAACCACAAAGGGTTCTATCACCTTCAAACACTTTGTTCACGACGGTATGCGACTACACATACCGCCGTCCTTCCCGCGGACACTTATTGGACGGTTCGAGCTCCCTCTTGCCACTCCCAACTCCGGAAGCCCCCTTTTAGTCGCTTTTTACGACAGGCACGGGATATCGAAGCCCTTTTTTAGTCCAGGAACTACAGGGACAAATATATAAGGACCTGCTATTTTTTGGCGTTTTTCATTTTATCTATTGAACCGTAATAGATGTTACAGTTGAAATGTTCACAATGCATTATATGGCTGCTATAATATCAATTAGTAAAAATAAAAATAAAATAAACAAATGTTTTTGTGGTACGGAACCCTCAGTGTACGAGTTCGATTCGCACTTCACCCATTATTTGAATTGAATTTAAATTGAAGTTGGAATTGAAAACGTCTTTTGTCTCGAGAATAAAAACAATTGACGTCGCCTATAATAGTAGGGGAGCCCAAGACGGGATTTCGAGAGTGACTCGAACGCGGCAGATTAAGATATGGGAGATCTTACATTACTTACCTTACATCCTATAGAGTATCTTAAACTATCCATTTGGGGGGTTCAACCAGGGAAGTCCATCAGACTATTAATAAAAAATTGTATTATCTATAGTAGCTTAATTACATTCTGAAAACAATAAATTTATAATCTGATGATTTGAGGGCGGCGTTAGGGAGTAATAAGGTTGCAAAAAAATCTATACCTGGACATACTCGAGTGCGGTAATTTTTTTAATATAAAGGAAATAATGCTAGAAAATATGCACTATCTGATAGCGCCATTTATTAGCTTGGATCCCTGGAAAGTAATGGTGTATAACAAACTAAAGGAAAAGGCAAATTTTATGGAAAATACATTATTCTTCATACATTCTCATTCTATTTTTTTTTCAAATCGTCAGTATAAAAAACCCCTCCACTAAATCGTCAGATGAAGGGTTATGATAAGTAAAACATCAGTTGGAATTTCCTGTATAATAATCTTATCCTGTATAATAATCTTCGAAGAGTCACTGACAGTCTTTCGAATCGAATCGTCAGTTTTTCGAATGGGCGACTCATCTGAGGTAGCATCATATCCCCTTTGAAAATCTAATGCGCTGGTTACTTTTTTTTCCATTTTTACCTCTCGTATGACTGTCCCAAACCAGCAGATAAACATATTTCCGGCATCAGAGATATATACTCTATCACTAACCTGCCGCGCCTTGAGTATGTCTGACTCTGCTTTTAACATCTTTCGAATCATCTAGACACTATTCCCACGGTGAATCGAAAAATATCACACAACCTTTTCTTCACTCTAACGTGTAATCTACACAATCGTATAGGACCTATCGGCGCTCGAGTTTCTACCCATTTAACATCATCGGCTCCCCTACTACTCTTACATTTCGCGGACAGAAACACAGATTCATTAACTGCAAATGTAACTTTGTCATCCTATATAACTTATATAGGATACAAAGTTATTTAATGTAGTTGGTGTATCTAGATAACTGGACAGAAATTGCAAAATATTTTAGTTTTCCCATGAGTTATATACTAAACACTAATTGTATTCTCAATTTCAACCTTCTATGTCTGCTAGAAGTGCCTTAAACTTTTGATGATCGGTCAGTCAGTGAGTGAGTGACAAAATTACGAACTTTGACTACTTGTAATTCTTAAACTACTGGTTCAAATTTAATGAAATTTGAAATATACCGTGTCTACACAATGCTTGCTTGGCTCCTGAAAATTCAGGCTTCTAGCTTCATATGCAACGAAGTTACAGGAGGTCGAAAATGGGCCGAATTGCTTCGAGAAAAGTATGCTACGGCCGTGCCGCTTTTTTTGGCTTTGGCTCGACTTGGCGGAGGCACTGCCGTGCCTCCAGATTTGTATCAGGAGTTTCTTTTACTGAATATTTAGATTTATAAATAATTCTAGCGGCGTGACCTTTTAGGAGGATTTTGTTTTTTAAATAGGCAGGTTACAGTTGATATGGGAGATGGTTAGATTTTGAATCATTGTTGAAAATTGGCGTAGTACCCTACCTAATAGATATGTAGGTATGTGGGCTGCATTATTATATTGAACACACCAGGTTAATTATGTTAAAATGTTACAGCTTTAAATTAGGTTAGGATACATTCATAATAAGAGTAATAAAATCATGGTTATTAATCAGAAAGTTCTATAAGTTGTACAATGGCTAAATGCCTTGCACATCTTATAAAAAGCTACAAAAATATGATAGCTAGAGTCACGCTTTTAACAATTTCTAGATAAAATATCATTTTAGTCCAGTACTCTTGCTAATCTTTCTAATCAATTCATATATTTTAGCAGAAATTGAGTTATATAGATTTTGTACATATTTAATGAATATTTTATGTAAACTTCCGTAAATTTTATACAAGTAATGTTATGACCTGCGGAATTCGGTGACCATTGCAGAACTTCCATTATTTAGTATTTGAACTGTCTTTGCATTCCTTTCTCGCATTTCTGCATTCAGTCTCGTAAAACCTGTAACAAACCCTGTTTTCGGGCGGCACGCTGAAACGTGTACTAAGTTGTTTTCGGAAGACCACGCAAGCTATAAATACTACAAAAAACTTAAAGCCGAACATAGAACCATCTCCTTTTCCGAAGTCGCAGACAGGCTGGTCTTATAAATGTTGCGAGGAGATAAGGTATATCTTGTTACATCTCTTTACGAGTGCCAGCAAAGTCAAATGTATGTAGAGCAATACCATTATTAATAACATATTCTTTTTGCATTTAAGTAATTATTGGTTTTTTTTTCAGTACCGTAGTCTCCGCTTCAGCTACATACATAGGCCAACTAAAAGTTCAATTACACCGATTAAGTTTTTTAATAAGTATTTCTTAGTATTGTTCGTTTTCAAATGTAAGAAGGGGTGCTCATGGCAAGGAGCACTTATTATAAATTCTCCTATAGTGTTTCGAATATTTTCTCAAATCATTTTTATACCGTACTCCCTTTAACTTTTACACGACTGACTTATAAAGATATATGATACTATATAAAGTAACTATTTTAGTCACTTTATATAGTATGGCCAAATCGCAACCAACGTTAAATTAAACTTACTAAACATCTAAATTGAAAGTCTGGTAAAAAATAATAAAAGGATAATGTAATTTATTATTGAACGCGTGCAAGTAAATAACCATTATTTACTAAACATATATTTATTATATTGACGATATTCAAAAATAGTTTGGCTAAAAAAATGTGATAAAGTCTTTATTTACATCTCAGCTTTACGAAATTTTTGCCTCTACATTATATTTAGTGGTTAAGAAAAGTGTTTAAAAGTGAATTTACTTTGTTAAATTCTTTATAGAGATGCAGTGTTGCATGAATTCACGAGTTATTATATTATGTTAGTACCTATATCGGTATATAGGTTATATTCTAGTCCCCCGATAATTTTAATATTAAAATATCAAGGTGTTAAGTAAAAAATATGTTTTAAACATGAATTAAATGACTCTACACTGCCTATATTGCGAGACCTAAGTGCTAAAGAAAAATGATGTTATTCATTTTAGAATGTTTTGATTAATATAACAAAATGTATATTAGGAAATAATACCGTGATAATGGTAATAAGATTTAAGATGCACTATAAATTACCTATCCTATTATCATAGTTGCTGGTAATTTAAAAAAGTTTTATTCTCTACACTTTAGACCTTTACAAAAAAGGAATTTAATGATTCCGACCTGCTTTATACGTTTTATTCTTAATATTTACCGGTAGGGAAATACACGTAATATTCGTGTGTTATATAGATGTTAACACGTATTATTTGTATACTATCATTATATACAAAAACTTAATAGTTATGTAGTATTAATTTGAACCTTTTTTAAATTACCCATAATACTATAGTTGTTGGTATAGATTATGGAATTAATGTTATTTTACTGAACAAATTGGGATTTACCTCCGGCGTTTCCCGCCGGCCCTAGGCCTAAATGCAGGATGCATTCTACTTATACTATTTATCACATTTAACTAAAATAACATGGTTTTACAAGGAATCGAGTTATTATTAACAACTAGGACAGTTGAGGCTTAAACTGTGACAGATAGTTAAGTAATCCAAAAATAATGTCTACTTATCCAAAAAAATATTATCAGGGTGCTCAAATCAATTTTGATATCTGACATATAGGTACTATAGCTATTTTATAAATGGGTATGGACATATGTATATCGAAATTCATAGGCGTAGGGATAGACTTTATAATATCCGGTCTCACCTGGATCAGAAAGAGATATAAGATTTTGAATCACTTACCTCAAAACACTATTACTCACAGTTGCAACATAACCTAACTGACTTATCGAACTTTTGAACTATATTAATAAATAGTTATTAATAAAGTACATTAAAGAAATCCACATAGTATTGTTTAATAAAGCTCAACTTGCTTAATTCTTCAACTAAGCTTCCTTCTTTTTACATAAGGACCGAGAAACACGAACGAAGAGTTAATGGCTAAATGTTTAGTTAGAAGAGCACCACAAACATTATTAGATCACTTCAGATCCAGTAGATTCCATTGAGAAGCTTCATTAAATCACACAAGTAGCACACGACATTTACCGCCAGGAACGGTTTCATCCCCCGAGTCGGAGTCTGAATCGGAGTCGGCGAGCGAGGGGGTCGCCGGGGGCGCGGGGGTCCCGGGCTCCATACAGGCATGTCGGGGGGCCAGCGCGGCGGCGGTCCAGGGCTGCTGCGGCGCGGCTCGTGCAGCTCGCGCTCCTCAATCACTATAGGAGGCCGCGCGACCTCTCGCCGGTTTTTATTCGCGATTACGCGTCATCGACGTGACGTCGGCGATTCGTCAGCGCCGCGCAATTGTGACGAGGAAAACGTGTTCTAAGAAGCTGCGGCTGCAAGCGGCTGCTGCGTCGCCCGACCGCCGACTCTCCACCGCCGAGATGAAAGCTCACATTTACTGTGTGCCGTATACTTGTACACGTACCAATTACATTAGTACACTAGTGTCGTGATGTGACAAATTTATGAATTTTACTCATATGTTTATTTTTGGTATGTGGTGAAAGGCATAATTGTGCTACTGTTATAAAACACCTGCCCTATTTTATCCATTAAAAGAGTCACTGGTAACCTTGACCTGATGACCTTTCAGTTAACTACCGAGCAAAATGTTTATTTATAATGTATTGGAGATTTCCTTAATTACATATGAGAACTAATTTGTTAATGAGTAAAAGACATTCAACTTTCTATTTAAAGTAACTCATTTTAACCAACTTACCTAATCCATAAGTAGATTTATACCTAACAAGTCGACACCTTTTTGGTCACGAGTATTTTGTTATGCGGGTCTGCGGGTATACTTAAACACTATTTATGTTTAATCTTTTGAAGAGATTATACGAAATCATTAATGTGTGAATTGTTAATTGCCTAAATGAATCATTTAGCTATAGTTACACTGATTCTAAACACTTTGGTCGCGAATTAGGTACCATAAATTCACATCTCACAAGTCCCTATGAGGCTGTATTAAACACAAAACTGCCATCGTCATAATATTACAACACCTACATTGAAGGTGGGAAAAATATTCGAAGTACCCTCCTACCGAATCATACCTGCCAGCTTGTTGTTTTCACCTTTCAAATTCTAAGTCCGATTTAAGTCCTGGGGTAGCAATTTTTTTTATTTATTTATCCATTTATTTCAGACAACAAGGTCCAATGGTCTATGTGTCTGTGATCAAAATAAGAAGTCCCATCTGGAGTTTCTAAGATAGACAGGAGAACGAACGAACGATGGGTAGCGAAGTCCATGAGGTGGGCTACATAAAAATGGCTTGCTTCCGTTTTATAAAAAAAACGAGTGTTGCATAGTGACTTATATAAGTTAACTATACAGTAAGTATCTGTTATTGTTATTATCTCTTAAGGTATCAACACAAACAATCACAATCCGACTCATTTAATACAGCCACTAAAACCACTAACTCATAAATAATTCAAGTACGTACTCTACATTATTTTGGTGTGGTGGAAACTAGTGCCTACCTATCTGCGCACAAATGTAAATAATGCGGTGGGGAAACCCGCGCACGGAGAGGTTTTTCTTTTATTTCTGACTACTTAAGTTAAAAAAGATATCACTAGGACTTAAACGCATACTGCATAAAGTTTCGAGTCGCCTCTACATCTCACGCAGTAGGTAGAGCGACGCAGTGCCGCGTAGACCTGCTACGATGTATTGAAACAAAGTTATAGTGAAGGCTGCATTCTTGTTTTTTTTATTAGATTCTGCTTTCATGAGTTACGTAAAGCGGTTGTCTCCATAGTAATTTCAACATGTGTTCTGTCATCAACAGTTTTCACTATTTTACATTTAGTTATAAAAATTTACTCAGCTAGCCTTATTGGTACTCGTAATTAAAGTATCATTAAAATATCCATAGCTACTGTTTTTAAAAGCTACTAAACATTAATCATATTTAATATTAAAAATGAAATTATTACGGCACTTGGTCGTTGACTTCGATGCTTGTAATTAGTGGGTATACTGTAAAGCAAAATGTTAGCGTTTATATGGAACCATTATTTTTTAATAATATAAAAGTAGCAAACCAGTATGCAGTTCGTCTGATGATAATTGGCTACTAAATCCCATGGACATCTGTGATCAAAACCAGATATGATAGGTAAGATGCCAACATAAGGTAGGCCACGCATGCATTGCTACCTCCTGGGAACTAAGTTGGGACGCATCGGATAATGATGTCTCCCTAACCACATGCTTCAAAACGAAACACAGGAACGCGGAACACTGCTTTTATCAGACAGAAATACGGGTGGCGAACTTTTCGTGAGTTGACTATGAAGGCACCGCTACCACCACACCTATGCTGTACCTACAACAAAAGCCTTAAGTGCTTAAGCAGCAGTACTTCTGTGTTCTACCTTGAATGGTGTGGTCAGAAAGATATACGGGACGTTCCCACTTAGTCTTCTTTTTCTGTTTATGTCTTAAGGTTCAAAACCCAAGATCTCTAAGTATTTAGTGCAAGCTTAATATATCTGCGTAATATTGACATTTTATGTATCACCGGATGATTCACAAGTCGTATCATATTGCGATGATTACAATCGACAGATTTGTAAATGTGTTATCTTAACTACGACACGTGCGCTCTAGGTTATGGCGTTATGTAGCTAAAAACGATTATACGATTATGTACCTATATGTGAATCATTATAAGATAAAAGGTTGTAAAGACTCATCGGATGTGAAAATGTAATTTCTAACTTTTAGGACATAACTAAGTCAAAAAAACAATTATGATTTCTATTCCACTGACACTCGTAGCTCGTGGGGTGCTTTTCGAAAATTGATAAGTGGAGCACTCCACGCTTTTTTCACAATTATACAATTTACTGTTCCATAATTAATTCCTAGATTGAAAATTATTTTCTACTTTTTACTTGATTTTATCATAAAAGCGTGTTTTTTAGTTTTTTGAACTATATTTATTTATTAATGACTTTTAAATATTTTTTATACGTTACATTTCAAATCAACGTTATGTATATTATAAGAGCAAGACTTAATACAAATAAATGCATTAAATTACTATAATATAATCACGATATAATAATGGACAATAAGTTGAGGCTTGAATCCCTTTTTTTCTTTGATATATATATAGAGTTGAAGAGTTTGAGAGTGTATGTAGGTTTGAGTCATGCTCCAGAATAATTCCTCTTAGCCCAGCAGTAGCAGCTATAAAACCACAGAACACCTATATCTTGATAGAACGGAGTAGAGCACAAAATAGGTACAAACGGAAGATTAAAATATAACTGTATTATATTCTATTTTTAAATAAAATCATGCCATCTTGTGTTGAAAAGCTTTAAAATTATGACAAAAATATTAGGTTATTAAAAGAATTTCACATTTTATATGGAAGTACCATATAAAATGTGAAATTCTTTTTATTTCATTTATGTACATTTATTGTTTTTATAAATTTTATTTTGCTGAATTTGTGTAAAAAGAGTAAAATATTATTATTTTTTACAAGACGGACGTATAGAACTTATAGATTTTAAAGCATTTATTATAAAATATAGCCATTCAACTTGTTGTTGTTAAAATGTCAATATAACGATTCTACGTGTCATTAAAATACACGAAATAAAAAAGACAAGAAATAAACTAAGAATCCAAGACTGTGAAACATCGTATCTCGGAACAATGGCTTAGGTTATTGTTTCGAGCAAAGTATATTAAAAATATTGAGATGTCAAACCAGTTTGACGTTGCCAGTCAAAATTGTTAATTGTCAATTTGTCATATTGCCAAAGAAATGGGTGTATGTACGTTTATGTTATTGATCTAGATAGTTTATAAAGTGTATTAAATTAATAGAAATGGTAATTTACGGGGTGTACATCGTAAGCAAATCCGGAGGTCTTATATTCAATTACGACCACAATATTCCGCGGGTGGAGACTGAGAAAACATTCGGCTATCCTCTAGACATCAAGCTACAGTACGAGAATAAGAAAGTTGTCGTTGTTTTCGGGCAAAGGGATGGAATAAATGGTACGTAAATAGACTATATTAAAATTATCAGCTACCACAGTTTTAGGCATCCTTCTGTACTGTTGGATCCTTCTGTATTGTAATAAAACATAAACATACCATAACTTAAGTCCTTGTCTTCTATACTTAGTTGGAATTTCAGATAATGTATGTGTTAGTTATTGTGCTCATTAAACCAATACCTAATTGGCGAATACTATAGCGGTAGTAGTGAATCACTTATTTAAAATTGTTTTCTCACTATAATTGCAGTTGGTCATGTGCTACTCTCTGTGAATGGTTCACCGGTAAACGGGCGAACCACGGAAGATGGCAAGGATGTGTTTGATCTAGTAGAAGCTAAGGTAATAACGACAATCATTTATTCACTAACATTACCATTGATATCACATTTCTAATGGAATTAAGTTAGCCTGTACTCTTTCTTTGCCTTTTCCACTTTTGCTTTACTAAGATTTCTATTTTATTTTTTGAATCATTGCCCTAGTTTTTGCATTAAATAAACTAAAATTCTAAGTCATAACTTTGTTTTTACAGTTTGTCTTTTTTTTTATTATTATACTAAATTTTAGAAAATAAAAGATCATTTGCACATACTTTCAGGAAAATTTCCCTCTAAGTTTAAAGTTTGGCCGAACGCGAGCCACCACAAATGAGAAGATAGTGCTGGCCAGCATGTTCTACCCACTATTTGCCCTGGCCAGCCAGCTCAGCCCCGTGCCCAAGAGCTCAGGGATTGAGATACTGTCTGCTGACACATTTAAACTGTCATGCTTCCAGACACTCACAGGCAAGATATTCTGTTCAATATTATGCTATATAAAATAAAAAAATAAAAAATTAACCTTCTCGGAATTATCTATGTTGATCTTCAATATTATCAAATTATTTTGTATCATCAAATGTTATACTGCTAGGAATAGGTCTACTCACCGAATAAAGTGTAAGAATTATTTCATAGTCCACTAGTCTAGCCACACAGATTGGTGAACTCCACACATTTGGGAAGTCTTTTTCAAATCTGTTAGTCATGTAGATCTAATTATAATATTTTCCTTCGCCTTATAAAAAATCAGGGATACATGCTTTGAGTTCAAACCCCAGACCTCGTTTGTGAGGCTATCACACTAATTTGATGTGTGTTTAATTTAGGATAGTAGCAACAAACTATGCTGTATACTAGTGTAGTTAAATTGATTCTTTTTTGTAATTTCAGGTGTCAAATTTATAATAGTAACAGACCCTAACATGCAGGGAACAGATGTGGTGCTCAAGAGGATCTATGAGCTGTACTCTGATTATGCCCTGAAGAATCCATTTTACTCCCTGGAGATGCCCATCCGGTGCGAGCTGTTTGATACCTCACTACACACACTGCTGGAGCTGGTGGAGAAGTCAGGCACCACCAATTTATAGTTGATTTAAGTGTAGACTGTTAGCTATGTGGTTAAAAGTGTACATGTGTATGTATAGGAATATATTATTTTTATTGAAAGAATAAGTGAGAATGTTTGCAATATATATTTAAGTAATTGTTATGTAAGAGGAATTAAAATTTAAGAACTTCAATCAAACCAAACAAGCCTGGGTAAACAAAAACAACAACTTCAATAAAATACTATTACTAGTTGGGGCCTATACACAGACAGCCTCTGCACCAATACATGTCTATGAATATAGTGGATGCACATCAAAGCGTTATTCATTATGATTTTAAATAATTATATTTTTAATGTCAAAAGAAGCTTTTTAAAAATATTGCCAGTTGAATTGTTGAAAGGTTAAAATGAAAGTAATATAAAGTTTACAATAAAAAATTTATTGATATAATAATTATTTATTTATAACAATTCATACCGGGCCGGCTCAGTCGCCGCCTCTGTGGTCGCACGGAGCGCTCGCCACTCTTTGTACTTCTACATGCACGCCAACTATTGCCTGATATTTGGTACGCAACGGAACTCCGGGAGGCGGCTCTTATTCACACAATATTTTAATTCATTAATCAACTAGGAACCTTATTCCTACATTAAACCCATTATACGTATTAGGACGCATCATGTAATATAGTTTCAATTCAGACTTATAAGCAATGTTGCAGACATAATTACAAAATTTGTTAAAAACGAGTAGTTTATATAGAAAGGCATAATATTTGGTGTTTCCAATATAAATATTACACGATGCGCGCCCAAACGTACCACCAGAACTGGCTGGAAGCGCTGTGCACACTGTGACAAGCTTGGTCGAAAAAATTATATACTTATTACTTATATGGTACAGGATCCCTAGTATAGTTTTCATCATTTATTAATAACAAGCTGATTTTTCGTGAGTAGCTTCGTTTCGACAAGACGCCCAACATTTTTCCTTACAGCAATGTTGGTAAATGGTAGCTTGATGGGGCAGCAAGGATAAAATATGTTGACCGGACGAATTCTAAAAATTTATTACTAACCAAATTTTTCTTTGTTAATTATCAAGATAATTATTTAAATAACGTGAAAAAATATTTGTCCTACAAAATATAAGGTTTTTATTAAGGCGTCCCCCCTCTCCAACATGTATCATAAACAAGGTCATGAAAAATAATTACTAACCAGCTGATTTTTTTTTTTATTGGCTGTCTACCATTTACATAGTCTACCATGCACATTGTCCTACAAATTGCATGGTATGTCATCTCGGACCTACGCTGAAAAAGATGTTAATTCCGCAGGATTATTTTTTTATTAGTAACTGTAGGACAAAGGTATCACGTGATAGGATAATATAATTTTTTATCTAAATAAAACAATGTCCTACAAAAAAAAGGGTAACTTTTATTAATCCTACAAGATTTGTAATTTAACTATAATATAATATAAATAAACTATAAAACTGGCGGACTGGAATAACGTACTTCGCAATTTGTAGGACAATGTGGGTAGTAAGCTGTGTAAATGTTAGACAGCTAATAAAAAAAAAATCAGCTGGTTAGTAATTATTTTTCATGACCTTGTTTATGATACATGTTGGAGAGGGGGGACGCCTTAAAAAAAACCTTATATTTTGTAGGACAAATATTTTTTCACGTTATTTAGATAATTGTCTCGATAATTAATAAAAAAAAATTCGGTTAGTAATATTTTTTTTTGATTCGTCAAATCAACATATTTCATCCCTATTATTTTAGTTATAAACCACAATCGAGAACTTTCGTACGAGAATTTGTTGGGCGTCCTCATTGAAACGAAGCTATTCTGGAACACTCAGCTTGATACTAATTATTTTTACATTAAGTATTAGTACTACAACTTTTAAGTGTAGGTCCGAGATGACATACCATGTAATTTGTAGGACAATGTGCATGGTAGACTATGTAAATGGTAGACAGCCAATAAAAAAAAAATCAGCTGGTTAGTAATTATTTTTCATGGCCTTGTTTATGATACATGTTGGAGAGGGGGGACGCCTTAATAAAAACCTTATATTTTGTAGGACAAATATTTTTTCACGTTATTTAAATAATTATCTTGATAATTAACAAAGAAAAATTTGGTTAGTAATAAATTTTTAGAATTCGTCCGGTCAACATATTTTATCCTTGCTGCCCCATCAAGCTACCATTTACCAACATTGCTGTAAGGAAAAATGTTGGGCGTCTTGTCGAAACGAAGCTACTCACGAAAAATCAGCTTGTTATTAATAAATGATGAAAACTATACTAGGGATCCTGTACTAATACGTCCATTATTATTTATTAAATCAATATATCCAATTCTTTGGTGATCAACAACCGAAATTCGACAATTTCAGCGTAACAAAAATTTACAAATTTTCGATCTATGGTCGACAAACAATGGATAACTGATTATTAATAATGGGCGTTAGTCAATATGACTACAAAAATTCGATGATAGAATACATCCCGGAGTTCGAAGAAGACGAAACCGTTATACCCAATAATATACCTCCCAACCTACCTACCTCATAATATACCTCCAATTCGAATTGGGTCAATAACTAGCTAATTATAATATATGGTGTTATACCAACTTACAATTACAATTTTACGACTTGTCCAAGCGAATCAGATATTATTCATGGCAGCTATATCTTATGTCTCATATTAATAGACTTAAATTTTGCCAGATACGTCGAGATAAATATTACTATAGATAATTTTATAGCTCATCTCATAATTGCGAACTATGTGATGTTATTGTGAGATAAAAAATAATGATGCCATGTTTTACAATGAATGGTAACTTAATCAGGTATAACGGCTCGCCAGCAAATAACCTCGAGAGAGATTCCCAGTGGTCGGTATAAAAATAGAGCCAATAGTAATATTACCTCTGTTTGCTATAATTATCTTAATTAATTAATCCAAGGGCCTTAAGTAATCTACGGACATTGGGAGGCCGAGACCGGTCGCGCGGGCGGCGGATCCTTACACCATCTATGTTACTACACTAGATAAACCTTTACAGCAATCTCCAACAACAAAATATTCACTCCAACTTATGTCGGATCCAAACGACACACAAAATTTAAAGAATTTAAAGCAAATTTACATTTAATATTGCCTTCATTCGACGAGTTTCATAACATTACGTATTGCAACAAGTGATATGGTCTTACAAATTTTGCGCACGTTAGTATTTGCAAAAGAATAAATGCGATTAAAAACAGGGCATCTAGCAGTGTAAAACGTTATAAATTCAGTATATACTATTTAAATAAATTACCCATAAACAAATCACAATTAAAAAGAAACGATTACATTTTATTCAAATACAACTAACCACGCCTCGATTTACCTTCCTTACTTTAACCCTACACTAGCTACAGCCGCCGCGCGCCGCACGAGCCTGCGCTGCCTGCGCTGTCCGCCCTGCCTGCGCTATCTGCACTGTCCGCCCTGCCTGCGCTATCTGCACTGTCCGCCCTGCCTGCACTATCCGCGCTACCCGCAGTGCCCGCACGGACGATGTGACCGCGTTACGTCACTGAATCAACGTTCAGTTCTCAAGACTACTTGTCGACGAAGTTATTTAACAATATTTTATGAATACATTCAGCGCTAGCGCTATTCAGGCTACAACACCCGATGAATGTCACAAGCAAAAGCATTACATCCTATCAAAGGTCTATAAAAATAAAGTCTGTCCTGAGCCAGGATGATATGAAAATGCTGGTGAAATTGGTTCCTTAACGACATAAAACATTGACTTCGCCTAAAATCTATCAATCCGAAGGTGTAACGTAACTGATAAAGCGCGTGTTCGCACGAACCGTGTGCAGCGACGAGCAGACCGCACATAGGTGTCGCGGCGCTGTTGCTTAACAGACATTGTGTCCCGATTCCGTCACAGGACACTATTAACTGACTATCCCGCTGTGTATTGTCAAAATATAATACATTACTCCATATTGGATTGTTTGTATATTACAACCACATGTAAAAAACTTTTTTAAATATTTTTATTAATGCCCAGTAACATTAGTTAGTACTAACGTACATAGTCTTGGAAACTATATCTGAGAATAGTCATTCCCTTCAGTATATCCTTCCATTTCTGTCGTAACCCGCAGTAGTTAGTATGGGTTACATCCACGTGACACAGCTGTTTTACGGCTGTTCACCTGTGTAGATACATATATTGTTACGTGTATGATACTCATAGGTCATATTTGTTCTTAAGTCAAATTTAGAGTATAGTTTGATTTATACGCGCTCGGCCCGAAAATCGTAAACGTCGATAAGACCACGCGTGGTAATTAACGTGTTGGCAACGCGAATCATTGAAAAAAGTACAAAAATACATCTTTTTTATGATTCAGAACGCTAGAGGCTCGAAGGGAAAATATACTTTCTAACGACGCGTAGGATTTATTGCATGTAAGACACTCAAACGTTGAACTCGACGAAAAAATGTTTGATGTACATTTCGTCTATTACTCGTCAGCATATTGCAACAATACTCGCAAGGTTGCTGTGTCCCGGGGCCCCTAGGGGCGCTGAGGGACGATGAAAGCGGGCGCGGGCTCGGGCTCGCGCGCGGCGCGGGGGCCCCACAGCCGCAGCGAGTAGTCGTCGGAGGCCGACACCAGCACGTCGTGGTGCACCGGGTTCCACGCCACCGCGTTCACGCAGCGCGTGTGCCCCGAGATCACCGCGATCGGCTCCTCGCCGCTTATGTGCCAGATGTACACCTGCCACAGAACGCACTCACTCATTCATTCAATTTTACATCGCTTTTATTAGCTTGGGTTGTATCTATGTATGTATGTAACGGAACTTTGGACTCGATTTTTACCCACTTTGAACGGTCCAATTAATTTAAAATTTTAAAAAATTATCAAGAATCGATGATAATAGATATTTTTAATAATTTTATCACATTCTTCTCTTCCGCTGCTGTGTTCTATTTTGATGTAAGGGCTCCTGAGCAGCCTTCATGAGCAGTCACCACTGCCGATTAAAAAAATAAAATAGGAATTAGATGTCATTACCTTGTTGTCCTCGCTGCCAGATGCGATGAAGTCCTGCTGCGCGCCGCCGAAGCAGGCGTGTATGGTGAAGTGCCCCTGGCTCAGCCCGCGGAAGCGCCGCACTAGCGCGCGTGCGCCTGTCGGTACATTCAAAACATATCATATTCACATTCTTCATATATTTACTATTAATAGTCAATTATTGTTTTAATATCAAAGTAATTTAATTAAGGCATAATAAAAAAAGTCATTTACGTATATCCCAAAGATGCACTCCTTGATTTGCTACATTAAGGAGAAGCAGCGTGTCCGCCGCATTTAAGGTCATGGCCATCACCGCATGCTCCTCTTGAATGCTGCAACAAATATAATAATATAATGGTCTTATGAAATTTTAATTTAAATGTGGATGTATCGTTCCCATGCTTGTATATATGCCTGCATTAATTCTAAGACTCAATGTAGATAAAGTATGTTACTTTGTGTGTAAGTAAAATTTAAAAAATATATATCCTTCAGTATATGTCCTTTGTTACAATGTATATAACCTCATGAACAAGAACTTCATGTTCATCTGTCACTTGTACAATTCTCAGCAGTGTTTTAATTTTCTTAAAATTCAATTGGATTACTGTATGTAGAACTGCTGCGGTGTTATCGTGACACTTATTTCCACCCATATGAAGCACTGTATCTGGTAGTGTGATAAAGCAGTTTAGTCTTTACGATACAACATAACACCTGCAATTAAATTCAGTTAAGATTCCCATCTATTTGGATCTTTTATAAGCTTTTCTGTGACCGTCAGAATGGCCGGTCACTACTCATATTTTACATTGAAATAAATACTAAAAGCTGCTACCTAGTTGCTACTTGTTGCAACTAATTGCTACCTTCGTTTAAAAAAAATAAACTACTTTTTAAGGTGACCGGCCATCCTGATGTCAGAATGGCCGGTCACTTATACAGTGAGAAGAAACTGCGCAAATGAATAGTCTTTTTTTAATCAATAGTTGCTACCAAATTGCTACCTTCATATGCAACGTATTGGACTTCATAGCTTTTAAGGATAAAAAAATATTACGGATTTAATATAAGAGGTCCAAACGCCTGTATAATTATAAAAGAGCAAATCCGAAATGTAATATATTATTAGTTTATAAGCATACATCATACAGGTGTCACTCCCATGGCGTCGAGTACCTTTTGAAGGTTTCCCCCTCGTCAACAAAAAAACAAGGCTCCACATTTTCGCTTCTCGTGCTCTTCTCGCGTTCTCGCGAGAATGTGGAGCGGGCTTTACAGTAGATGAGCTGCGTGGGGTATGTGTGTGTGTGTGTGTGTGTGACGGGGTGGGGTACTGACAGGTTCCGGTCGGTGAGGTCCGCGAAGTCGTAGAGGCGGACGCGGTGGTGCGTGTCTGCGGCGAGCACGCGGCCGTCGGCGCGGCACGCCAGCGCGTTCACCCGCACGCCGTCCCAGCTGTTCGCCAGCGTGCCCTGACAACACGCGCACGGTACACTCGAATATTCCACGCAATCGACACATTTTAGCCGTAATAGCTACTTGCAATGTGGAATGTTAGTAAAGACACAAGTTATAATTTAAAAGGAAATAATATGAGAGAATTTTGCAAGTTAAGTATACATAATTCATTGATAATATCGATATTATATGTATGAAGGCAGAAAATATTTAAACAGTTATTGTATTACTCTCAAATCATAATCACAGTAACACGATGATAAATAAAAACATAGAAATTAAGTAAATACTTTATAAAATCTACAATAAACTTGTAAATACTTCAAAAAATACTACTAAATACATAATTGTAAACTTTATAGTGTATTCGAATCATACTTTTGAAGATGGTAGAACCCTTTGTAGTTCGACTTCGGCGGCACCACCGCCACATCTATTTCTGCCTCATAACGCTGCTGTGTTTTGATTTGAGGGGTAAGAGAGATATACTTTTCAGAAGCGATCCAGCTTAGTCCTTAGTGGCGGCGCATCTGTGGCCGACCTCAGGTAGGAATATCTAATCCTATTTGGGCTTGATTACAGATGTCCATGGGCGGCAGTAACCACTTGCCATCAGGTGGACTGCTTGCTCGGTTGCTACTCCTATATTATAAAAATCTCCGTTACTCATTCTAGGGAGAATGGTACTGTGATATTCCAAAGCAAGGCGCGGGCAGTGCTACTCACGTCGAGGCGGAAGTGGTAGAACTGTCCGCGCGAGCCGCCGCACACGAACTTGTCAGAGGAGGCGTGCCACGCCGCCGCCGTGATCGAGTCTTCCTGCGAGTGAGTCATCTTCACATGCAGCTGCTCCGTCTGCAACACACACCACGGGCATACTTTATTTATTTATTTTTTAAAAGCAACTGCTTGAAGCGCTTACAGCAAAGCCAACACGCACAACAAGCTAAGACAAATACGAGTGGAAATATTAATAAGTTCTGTTTAACTGTATAAAATGTTCACAATAATACAAAAACAATTTGAGTGACATTAAAAATGTCGACATCTAGTTAAGGAGCAATTAAAGCGTTAAACAATCGTGTGGTTTGAGCTGTTTAAAATTGTTCCTCACACAAATACAGATACAGACACATACGCACGCATGGATACGCACACGTGATGCTCTCCGCAGAAATTACAATGTCTTTTTACAAGTTCTTATTAGAATATTAGCATATATTGGTCGCCATTTGGAATGTTATTTTTGGGGTATTTCTATTATCGGTTTTTTTTGGAGTTTACTCCTTAAGAAACGATTTGAGTTATAAGGCCCGGTACGGAAATTTTATGAGGAGTAAAATCAAGTGTAACACGAAAAGTTGAGGCGTAACGGTAACCAAAATATGAATCAAGAGTGCTTTTATTAATTTAAAATACAGTAAGTTCAAATCCCATATGAAAGTAATTATTACAATAAAAATAATTAGCAATATATAAAACATTAAAACGTCATTAACTAATTTGTTTACATTTTTGCATAAATTAAGTTATAGGTTTGATCATTTATAAACACTGTGAAAAATATGAACATTGGCGCCATAATATGATTAACAATCTTTTATGAACGTTTTTAAAGAAGAGTAACATATAAAATGAGTAAGCAATTGAATAAGATATAATATTAGCAAAATAAGTTTTTAACATAAAGAGGCTTTTGTAAGTTACTGATATATTAATTTAACTTATAAAAATGGATGCATTATTGATCAGCACCATCTATCAACGATAAACGGGCAAAATCAAAAACAGTATTATTTAATATTTATTACAGAATTATTGCTAATGAATTATGTTCAAAATAAGTTATATAAAATTAGCAATACGTTTTAAATGAATTCTAGAATTATAAAACATTCAGAAACAATCCAAATTACATATAATAACATGTTTATTGAGTCTCATATAAATTTCATCCGTAAATTGCAACAAGGATATTTTATAGATGGCAAAGAAATTTTAATTATTAAGTTTTAAGTTATAAAACGTTTAACATTGTTTTAAATATAAATAATTATATTATATTAAATTTACTTTAATATAAACAATTATATTAAGTTACCATTATAATATTTGGAATCAAAATACATAGATTGATAAACTTGCAAACTTACAATTTATAAAACTTGCCACTAGATGGCGCTATTTTATATTATTTTGTA
Source organism: Epargyreus clarus clarus (assembly GCA_014595695.2). Classification (NCBI taxonomy): domain Eukaryota; kingdom Metazoa; phylum Arthropoda; class Insecta; order Lepidoptera; family Hesperiidae; genus Epargyreus; species Epargyreus clarus. The sequence goes on from JACTTY020000029.1 coordinate 242,412, forward strand.
ACATACTTTATGTAATACGCATTATTGAAGTAATATAAATAATCCGAATAATTACAGATATATGTTTGTTTCTCTTATCATTTTAGCAGATGCGTTCATTTACCTACCCTTTTTTTATATTCGATATATATCATAATTATCATTCGTAAGGAGTAAACTCCAATCGTGCGTCGTAGCTGACACACACACACTTTTTTTTTTCTCATTATACAAGACGCATCTGTTTTAGTAATCAGTCAAACAGATGTAACTTAAAGCCACGCCTACAAAAACAATGATATCATTGTATAAAAAAAATATTACACTATTGAGCAGTCTATTTCACCAATATTTAGGCTAACTATTGTTATGACCTATTAAAAGCTATAAACTATCGTAACATAATATATTTGCATTGTGTACCGCAATATTCCATATCCATATGTCGGGGGAGTCCTCGGGCCCCACGGCGATGAGGTAGCGGCCGTCGGGGCTCCACGCCAGGTACGACACGCCGTAAGGGTGGCCTTCCAACGACTTTCTGTAACGTTACGATCAGTATTTTATTATCACTTGAATTACATTTTTATTGACAATTTTTACATTTTTTGTGCATGTATATGTTTGACCACGGACCTCAAATAATTTGTGAAGGACAATGATAATTAACAATGAAAAAAAAGCGGAAAAATTTACAATTGTAATACTTTTAGTACGCATGTTCAGACGATTTTAAAGGTTAGAATTCAGTTATTTTTCATATCAAGGCGGGCATAGGCGATAAATGATACATTGTAATTTAAAACACAAGAAAACTATAATCATAACTAACCTAAAGGTAAGTCTCTTAACAACGGGGTCGAAGTCCCATATCATGACAGTGTTATCTTTGGAGCCCGAGGCTAACTTGGAGCCGTCTGGCGACCACTTACAGTACCACACCTCGTCGCAGTGCTCGTTTAGAACCTGGAATACCAATACAATCATTTTAAATAACTTGATTGGTAGCTTTCAGTTTCAGTTCTTATATAATAATAAACGAATTTGATTTGATTTGATTTGATAATAATATTATGTAGGGTAAGTTAAGTACCACAGCAAGAAAATGGCCTGAAGCTGGTTGATGGCAGCGGTGGTCGGCCAGCGGGGAGAAGGGGATGTGGTCGGGCGGGGCGTTACCTGCAGCTGGTGGATGGGGAAGGTGTCGGCGGAGCACTGGTGGTCGGCCAGCAGCGAGAAGGGGATGTGGTCGGGCAGGTGCGGCGGCGCGGGGCGGGGCGCGGCGTGGAAGCGGCAGCGCGCGGCCTGCTGCGCCGCCGCCTGCCCCAGCAGCGCGCGCAGCCGCCCCGGCGCCATCATCAGCGTCGGCGGCAGCACCTCCTGCACACGGTAAACCGATTATCGACATTGGTACTGCGTTCAAGTTTAATTGGAGTATTTGAACTTCCATTATTATGTATTCTTAGCCGAGCAGCTCGAAGGCTGTGCTCCGCGCATCTACAACCATTCTAATGGAGACGGTAAGCGCATCTCCCAAAGAAACACACGTGCCTCACAGTCCCCTTGTGAACTTTGAGCGAACATGTCGTCACCATTAAGTATATAAATACATCCATACATCTTTAGATTTCCAACCCAGGCGTGTCCTTTTATTTTTTTTATTTTTAAATTTCCCACAAGACGATATAGTTTTGGTACAACACAATTAAACATTTTTCATCCGACTACTCTATTTCTGCGAGCGTAGAGAGTGACACAGTAAAGGTTATATTTTGCTAGCGTCCACGAACAGACGGAGCTCCCCTTTGTGTTCGCCGAAAAATCGCCACCGAGCAGACCGCCGAGTGCGGAGCGCAAACGTATCCACTATGTGGAACACTCGCAGGAGCGAGGAGCACAGAGAGCCAATATAGGGGATACCCGGTTTAAGATCGAGACGGTCGAGGAGGGTCCGGCGGCGGTTACCTGCACGCGCGCGAGCACGAGCTGGCGCGAGTGCGCGCCGCCGGGCCAGTGCGCGCGCGCACGCAGCTCGGCCGCGTCGGCGCACATCATGAGCGCGGACAGCCGGTGCACGCGCGGCGTGTCGAACTGCAGCGGCGTCAGCTCGTTGCGCAGCACGTGCAGCGCGTCCAGCACGCGCCCCGCCTCCAGGTGCTCCAGGTACTTCTGCTCCAGCACCACGAATTTCATCTCCTGGAATGCCCACGCGAATAACTACACCTTACTAATGTAGCGCTCCCCGCTACCGACATACATTAGAAACAGCAACATTTTTATATTAGTTAATACATATTTATACGTAGGACCCGCTCACCATTTTTTAAAGTTGAAACTATGATAAATTCAATTTTTATTACTATTGTGATACAAATGAAAAACTTGCATGTCATAATAATAACCGTGAACTTAATAACAATAAATACTGAAGATACAGATTAACAATTAATACATGAAGATGGCGTTGTCGCTCTTTGTATTTAAGGAAGTCGGCAAGAGGTGTCAAAGTGAAATGTGTTGTGAAGGCTTATAAGAGACATTCAAATTCGTAAAATTCGATGACTAAGTTATTATACCTTAGTCAAAGAATGCGTGGCTAATGTGGGACTATAACACTATCTAGGGATGATAACAATTGTCCATGAGTGCTGTCATTGTAATGGATGATTCAGAAAGCTCACAGCGAGGTTTTGCGGCTCGACGTGCGGCGACTCGCGCAGCAGCTCGTGCAGCTCGCGCAGCTCGTGGTCCGCCTTCACCCAGTCGCCGGCCAGCACGTGCTGCCGGAACGTGGCCGCCGCCGGGTGCTCCAGGTGCAGCCCCGACTCCTCCATCAGCAGGGCTGCGCTCCGCCTGAGAATTATCACACAAACGTCGATTGAATGTTGATGATGATAGTTCAGGGCGCAGATTTTTGAAAATGTGGAAAATGTATGTTAGTAATGATACGGGACCTACTCAATAAACCATCACCAAAATAATATATTTTACATGTGCACGTGTATATCACATAGGGTGATGCACGTGCACCACGGCAGTATTTTGAACTTCATTTCTAAACATTATATTCCTGAAATAACAGATAAAACAAACACTTCGAGGTTATTTTTAAGAAGTAAGCTAAATAAAAACATATCACAAGTTTGATTGAAGACACCATAATTCAAACAACCACATCCGATTGTCGTAACGACCGCGGCTGAACATTGTTACTGTAGCTATACTCAGATAATGTGACTCATTTTGCTTCATTAATATGAACACATGTATATTTTCATTATATTCTAATTACCATTATTTACTACGCCGCCTTTAACAACAAAGATCGAATGAGGCGTAGGAATAAGTATTGAATGTTTTTACTTTTGAGTATGACGACGGATTTAGGGCGAATTATTCTTTAAACACTTACTGTTACCGCAAGAATCTTACCCGAGTAGTAATGTTTAACATTTCGTAAACTACATATAACGGTATAGGTCCCGTGTCGTATGTGCGCTGGACACAATTGTTTCTATACATAAGTACTCATGTATCTATTAATATTATGTCAAAATATTGTTAAAACCCACGTTACAATTATTTTATTTCTATACAGATAAAGGTACAACAAATAGTCGTCGAACCAAACCAATTCACTTTTTTTGAAAATGTGCCAAACTCTATTTTAGAGCTTACTGCAGTTTTGAAACGAATATTCCATTGGATTTTATTATTCCTTTAAAACGCGGATAATTTGTTGTCTAATTTTCTTGAAAGTAGACAAACATAATTAATTAGTGTAATTACATAAAGCTGGACAATAATATATCTAGTCAACCTATATACTATACAGACCTACAGCCAGATACTGTAAAAATAAACATACAAACTGTATACATTTTGGGTAATTTTACTACTTCTAAAAAGATTTCAATTTAATAAATGTATTTCAAACATCTTGTACAATGAGCTGTAGAAGCCGAATAATTGATAGCTTAGTAGCTTGCAGCGTATGACCACAAGGTACTAGCTATGGGACTCGAAGGCCGGGCTGTCGCTATACGGAATATTGATCACAAGTATTAAGTTCGCGGCCGCTTATCTATTGCCGATGGATATCTAAGAGCTGCACAAGTTTTCTTAGCCGCTCGAACATTAAACATGCACTGTGAGAAATACTTCACTGAAACGTTGCAAATCATCGGATGATCAGGAAGTTGAGAAAATCATCATGAAGAGAAAACGTCATGTTATTTATAAATAACACTATTGTATTTGCTAGTGAAATGCAAGAACACCTCGGCAATGGAGATAGCAATCGCTCCAATACAATCCTATAGTCCTCCTGATCTCAAATAGCTGATATTCAATGGAAGAGCCTTATGTTACTATCCAATTCATAACACAATATCGTTACCTCCGTAAGGCAGAAAGATCTGCCGGTAGTGCTGCCGCAATGGAATCAAGACTCCTTCTACAGGCACCTTTATCATAATAAATCTATGTAATAAATGTACAAATACTATAAAATATCGTATATAAATAAATAATGTATGACAAAAACCGATTATTGAATATAATAAAAAGTTATTTGATAACCGGAGAATCAAATATTATCGACAAAGATTATCGACTGTGTTAAGATTAAATCAAGCTTAATAATTAATATTGTTACATATTTTCGCCCTGTTGTATTTTTTTACTGAAGTATTTTAAACACAACCAAAGCACTCGCTAAACCTGCAGATATGTATTAAAGTTGATAATGATAGGAACACAGACTGGCGTCAGTTAATATTTATTATCAATCTATTTTTATGTACCAAAGATCGAAAATTGACAATGTCTAGTATAAAGAAAATCAAATATACATTTTTGGTAGGGTAAAAATACTGGATAGATTGATTATGAAAAATGGGCGTAGATCGACATAGTTACCGCGCTCGGGCGACGAGCGTCGACCGCGTGTAGGCGCGATGTCGGGCCATCGATCAAGTATTTGTTGATCGAAGTCGGGCTTACATTTGTCCTACTTTCCCGAGTGTCCAGTAGGCTTTATAGTCGCTCGCGTTTGTGCCGAACATACGGCAACACCAATCAAATGGTTGCTAACTTGCTATATTACAAGAAAAGAAAACAAAGTAACTGTTTTTGGATACTTGCTTAATTTTATAAATAATAAATATCAACAAATGATAAACTTCAGCATAATAAAGCTGTTCAAGTTTACATAAAAGATTTTAAGGGCCTTCCCGTCCTCCCTCCCTTTTAAGGTATTTCCCAAATTGCGGAGAAAAACCCACGCGACACGGAATATCAATTCAATCGTCAAAAGCTAAATAGGACGGTCACTTGCTTCTTTCTTTATAATAAGAGAGATATGCCGTGTGAGTTCCACATGAATGTTAGCGGTAAGCAATTTAATATTACGCGTTCCGCTTAATGAAACCTTCAATTAAAATAATGAAGTCTAATATTCTATCTGAAAAAATAAAAGAAGTTGCAACAGAAGACTAGACAGTTACTAAATATAAATTAACTTCTCATCGAACGGTTAATTCCTTAAGTTCGTGCCCCTTCGAGAGTTCATCGAGAGGTTCAAGCAATATTAAAGTTTTCCCAGAGAGCTGCGGAACTGATGGAGGGTAGGTACATAAAGGAATAAGCGATTTCACAGCCGACAGCCCTCTGGAGCATTACCCGGCCTGGGAACAAAGAGGCAGACGAGACGTCCCCGAGTGCCCGACCGTTCACACCGAAATCGGCGAGACGGTGCTCCTATTTGATTTCGTTTATTATTTTTTAGCTCTTTCAAAGGTGCAATGCATGCATTGCGAGGCACATTGTACCTTGATTGAACAAGGTTCAGAGCAACATTATAAATATAAGCACTACTATTACTTTGTTGAGCCATGATTCAGCAAAGTGATTCACGTGCTTAATTTTAGATCAACAAATCTATTTCTACTAATGTCCGAAACTGTTATGTCCAAAAATATGTAAGAATTTTGACATCGTCGTTGGACGGATGCCACGTTACATGCTTCGCAGGAAAGAAATGATCGATCAATTAAAACAATGCTATAGGAGTGCCTGTCTGTCCTGGGGAACGCACGTGCAAACTAAATATGACGCAGGCGATATTCGTTTCCGTTTCTCATATTAATTACATTCGAACAGGTTGTAGCTTACTGAACATTTAATAAGTGATCCGCTGTAATTTAGATCTTGATATTCTAGTTTCACTTGTAGAAGTAGTAAACTAGGTCATACAATGGAACACTGTCGTTTTCTACGATTACTTTTAAGTTTCTTTTCTTTCTTTAATAAAATTTACATTAATAAAGTATATAATGTAAACTATACAATATGTAACAAATTTAAAAGTATTTGCTGAATCTGATTTACTCTTTACACATATTTAATCTCATATAGTTGCTGGACTAAATTACGAAAGATAGATCTACACCCACACGAAACCCAAACAACAGACGTAAACAGTTCAAGTTAATTACTTTTTGTATACACAAGACTTGGAACCTCTGCAGTAGCAATTACATGAAAAACAAGTTACTCAATCTATCACTAGGCACGATGTATGTTTAATCGTTCTATATCTAATTTCAGCCGAGGCTAGTCAGCTTGGCGCCCGCAAACGTCACGCAACGGTTTGATGGGCGTTACGAGTGATGTATGCGAGCCACTGATATCCTTCACGTGGCTACCGTGGCTATAGCCCAGCTGTAACCAATTGCTGGTATAGTCCGCGTAAAACTGCTAGTCCGCTCTGATTATAGAATCGCGTCGCCATAGTAAATTGTAAAACTGCACCTGCTCGCAACAGCTTAAGAGTGGACTAGCAGTTTGGCGATAACCATACCTCTCACATTGAAGGTTCATGGCGTTACCTAATTCTTTCCTCTTGTTCGTTGGTGTAGATCTGGCCAATACGATTAGTCAAAAGGTTATCAGGTTATCAGTCGCTCGAAGTTTCATGCTATATGGTTGCTATCTAATACAATAAGGTAATTAAACATTATTAGCGCTACAGAACGTCCATTTTGAATTATGAATATATTAATGATCTTGCCACAGATAAATTGCTACATTAGCAATTGTCGTTCCCAACTAGTAACGTTCAGGGACTTATTAACATTATGTTACAAGCATTATGGATTTTTATGTGCTTAGCCCATCTATAATTTGGAACTAGTATAGCAGGTAACATAATCTAGCTGAATATTATGTATTGTCCTTGGGCATTAAGCATCGCCAATTAGGGTCTGGTGACACGAAACTGGTGTAATTTCAAATAAGTAGACATCGGACCTTGCTCAGGAAAATTCTAGCTATACTAAAGCTGTTGATATTCAAATAAGAAAGTCATACGGAATTTAACGTTATTCGGTTTAGAATTCCCATTAGGATCCAAAATCGAGTTCAAGGTGATCGCTAATGAAATCTTGAACGCTCGCAAATCGCAATCGCTCTGTCGTTGCGTGTGTCAATTCTTGTAACAGAAGGTTTCCTCTTCAACCTATAATACGATAACAGTGCGGCATTGCCTCATAATTGCTACTATGTATAACAGTTGGTGCTTCCCTGGAGGCTTACGTGACACACCTCAGTTTGATAAATGAATTTACCACACTTTATTACATGTGAACTTTATGTAATACCAATTATTATTTTTTGTTTGTATCCAACGAGAGTGTATTAACGTCCTACATTTACTGAAGCCCTATACATTTCCACTAATAGTTTCCTAATTGTTTAATTTGAACACAATCGATTCTATCATGAGTTGGGCTACATAAACTTACAAGTGCGTAGTGATTGCTTTATTTGTTCACTTCACTGACTTTGTTATATTTTAATTTCATTATGGTTGTACAATATTAGCGTAATTATCGTAAGTACATACATATATATATTGTGGCTATTAAGAAGTAAAATCAAGACTTATCTAATTAATCGTCGGTGGAATCACGTTTGTTTGGTCTGAGTATGACATTTGTTTGATTATGATGAAACTCTAATGAGTTGTTGGCATTCCAGAGGTTTTGAATGAAGCCGACGATCCTACACTAGGGACGCGCTAGTCATTCCACACGCAGCAGAAAGCGATGATGCGATGCGATACAAATAGGAGACGAAACTTTACTAGATTCATTACTTATAACTAGAGGTGAGGCGTATATACTGGAACAGGTACCGGGACTAGATACTTTACCGGACTAGGTCGGACCTAGTCCAAGAATAAGTATCTAGTATTTTATGGGACTAGGTGGGATAGGTTCAGGGACTAGGTAGTTTCTGGGACTAGGTAGTTTTTGGACTAGGTAGTATATCGGACTAAGTGGTATATCGGGACTAGGTAGTACATCGGGACTAGGTAGTTTACAGGGTTTTTTTGTCGTCGCGCCATCTTATGACACGGTTCCCGTTTTTTTTTTTTGCTCGTCGCGCCGGCTCATGATACGGTTCCCGTTTTAATTTTAATGTACCTAGTCCAAGAATAAGTACCTAGTATTTTATGGGACTAGGTAGAACAGGTTTCTGGATCACGTATTTTTTTGTATTATATAATGGTTGTCCACAAACAAACTTTCAAAAAGAAGTTTTAATATAATTTTGTTTTGTTAGTACACATAAGTATTTATGTACTAATATTAATGTAAGATGGCAAATATAATGGATTTTAATTTAAGAAATATTTTTGTTGACCTAAGAGTACTTTCAAGAATTAAGAGATAACAAATCTAAAACAAACAGGAATAGACATATTTAAATAAAAACCTAGGAGATAAGAGTAACACAATGAAAGCCAGTCTAGGCATAACCATAATGTATATATGAATATTACCAATTCTATAAGGAAAAAAAAAACCATTTGTAATCAATAAACTTCTAAAATTAAATTGCTTTAAGTTATACCTTGATGCCTTAATGGTTTCATATTCTGCGTCTCATTCAGAGGGTCTAGAGACTAGAAACCTGGTTACCTCAGACTTTTTTTTAATTATGTACATGTAAGAATTAATGGTGGAGGAAAACATAGAGGAACTAATGAACGGTGTGTGAAGTCTACCACAAACTTGGTCAGCATTGCGGACTATAGCCTAAATCAGAAAATGTATGCCCAGCAGTGGAAGAGTAATGGATATTGTATGAATAAGTCAATCCTCACTATATTAAAAACCTCAAATCCATGTAAATGCTTTTCTTGATTATTTAAACAATTAAGTAACACTTGTAAATCAATGACCAGTGGGTAAGAATAAGCTAATGTGTAGCAACATTAGCTAATTCTCAATGTCTCAAAACTCCTTGTTATGATGTAACAAATTTATGGCAAATATAATTAATCATTATTTTTTTACAAAAATCTAGAATCATTATGAATTCACCATAACAGGTTCCATTTTGCTAATTATTTCAATATACTGACATTATCCATATTGAAACAATAATAGGCCATATAAATTCCATGTATACTAAATAGAAAATACATTAAAATTGTATACTTGTCTAAAACTGTACAGTACAGTAGTTCACTTCAAGCTTTTGTAATATCTTTTATAGTTTTTTTTAATGTCATTCAAAACATGTAGTACTTGAATAACTAGGAAAAATTACCATATTTACCTTAGAAATAACAAGTATGTAAATACACCCACACATGCAAACAAATTATAGTCACACAAAGATAAACAGGTAAAAACAATAAGTGTGTCCTCTTTGTTACACTACATATATGTCTATTGTTGACTGTTGTAAAGCCATTGTCTAATGTCTAGTTTGTTTGAACCTCAACCTAAGGCAAGGGAGAGTGTCTCTAGGATTTATCACAACACATTGTTTTCAAATAATATTACTGATAAGATAACACAATATACCTCATTATTATTTGACTTGGTAGTGCCCATGTATCATCATTATTTAACACTAACATCATTGAATGATTAAGCAATAAACAAATTATACTTGTTATATTGTTTAATCTGCACTTCTATGGGTTACATTCATTTGATGAATGTGCTTTGTGTCATAATTGTAATTAAACCTTTACACAATGAACAAAACAATACACTTTTTTACTATGATGATTAAAATCATAGAGCAAACAGTATAATGTAAATGAATATGATCTATGTGGTTGATGACTTGAACAATATAAACAAACACATCCACTCAATATCATACATAGTTGTGTGCTGGTGGGTACCAGTAGTCGGAACAGGGTACGGGTAAAGGTAAAAGATGTGAAAGGTGTACTCACTCGAGTCCGACGGAGAGGAGGTGCTGACCGATGAGGCGCACGATCTCCTGGTCGGTCGTGCCCATGCGCAGGCCGAGCGGCAGGTCGCCGTTGCGCGCGTCGCCGTTCAGGTGCGGCGCACCGTTCGCGCACGGCTGGTGCATCGCGGGCGCGGGCGACAGCCTGCGGGTCCGCTTGCGCGGCGGCCGGTGGCCCTCGTCCCCCGACTCACTGGAGGCCAGGCTGGCCCGCCTCGCTGCGCGTGCTCGCGCTCCCCGGATCACGAGCCCCGCCGCATCGGCCTCGGCCGCTCTGCCGCCACGCAGTGACGTCACGCCCGCTACGCACCACCCGCGCTCAATGGACCATCTCCCTTTGTTCGCTGCCAAACGCTTCTCGATTGTTCCCACGCTTCACCCGCTCGCCGTCCTCCCCGATCGCACTGCTGCACCCGAAACCCCGAGGAGAACGCTAGACGCTCGAAACGCGAGCGGAACCGCAGGCTACTCAAGCGTATACAAAAATCAGCTGAAAATGAAACGACAGCTGTCTATCTTTGCTATGTGCAACATCGCCCTTCTTTCCGTTTCGTGTGACGTCCGTGCGTCGCCAGCGTTCGGTCGCACATCGGGCGGACTCGTCGTGTGCAATCTATGACCTCAAAACAAAAATATTATGAAATGTGCAAGATCACAAAAAAATATTACGAACGCTTCCAAATACTTTATGAACAAAATAACTCGGTTTAACACTTTACATACAACTTATTTAAGTTATAAAAGAGAGTTTCAAATCTAAAATAAATAAAAATTAAAAATAAAGGATACATGCAAGTTTTGGACATGTCGTATTTTTATATTTTCCTGTTTGTACAATACATATGTAAAAAAATGATTACATTCGTACATTAAAAAATTAAAAGAACAATCTTGGATAAACTAAAATAAGTGAAAGAGGTTTATTCTATCTTGAAATTTTGCTTGAAATTGAACGTATAAGTTATAACTTGCAAAACTCTAGTTAGATTGTTTTTCGAAGATTGTTACTTCTTAAATTATTACATAAATATTTATTTATTGATCTTAATTGTGTCTTAATGTAGTTACTTTATAAAGATTTAAATTATTTAATATCTCTTTTCAAGTAATTATATAATTTTAAAAATAGGTTGTAAATATATAATCTTGTATCATCATAAGGATAGTCCTAAACGCACAGAAATATAATGTCAAATGTCAAAGTCAAAATGCAATCAGATGTTTTGTTAGAAAATACTATGTTAGAAATGTGTTAATAAAATGTAAAAAATAAATATTTATTCACATAAAGCAGGGAAATGGAGATATACATACTAAATGTAGTGGTGTTCTGTGTATTAGTACCTTCTAGTAACTTGCAACTGCTTATAAATGTTCGAAATCAGGTGTGTGTTTATCATAGATTACTCGTTTCTAGCTTTTCACTCGTATCTTTAGATATCGTGTTGGTATTTATTAATTATTTGCATACTTTTTATGGTAGTCACACGTAGTTGCGGTGGCTTAGAAAGTTATTTTTCAGACACGAATATATAAAGACCTAGCATTTCTTTTGTTTGCATTTATTTTGTAAATGATAAAATGGTGAATATATTCTAGGGTGGCGACGTTATGCAGGAGAACATAACAGCGAACGTGTCGGAGGACACCATCACCCTGGAGTTCCTGCGGCCCGACGGCGTGTACGTGTCGCAGCTCGTAGACTTCACTAATGTTAGTATACAGCTGCCAGCAAAGATTGTGAAATCAATCGTAACTTTAAGATGCATCTAACTGTATTTAATACTACTGAAGGCACTTATAATATTTGCTGTATTTAATTTTTAATATGCCTATACCAGTGTAGTTTACATTGGTATAAGTCTGAACTAGTAAAAATCTATTTCAATATTTATTTATTGCTTACACTGATAATATATTTCTGAATGATTTCAGGAAGTTGAAGCAATGAAAGTTATTATTCCTGGTGAGGAAGAGCTGGGGCAAACAGGCCACCAGACCCTCTGTTTTCTCACCCACGCTGCACAGGCTGACTTCATTGCCCCCGACGCTATGGCTAAACTGAGACAGGTACACAATCCTTACTAAGCTTTGATCATTTAAACCTAACACCACATTTTTATTCATAGAACATTCATTAATGACAAACATAACATCCTCTTATTGACTACTGATATCCTTATACACACAATTGTTCATGAGTAGGAAGTATTTGTATCTAATAAATTTCCTTTTCAATTTTTAGTTAACCGATTGTATTTTTTGTGTTCGGCAGGTGGCACCCGAGAGGTGCCAAAATTTGAAGCCATAAAACTCGGATAAATCGACATTTATCAAAGTTGTTCTGAAAACAAAAGTGTCTTTATTTATCACGTATTTCCTTCCTAGAATGTCAGTTTCAGCAGATCACGTGATTTCAAATACTTCAGGGATTGTAAACCTTCCAAAAAATATATATTATATTATATTGCAAATTACTGTGATTGTATTACTATAATAGTACCTACTTTTCGTTAATAGTAAGCCAATAGAAACTGGATTAAAATATTTGTACTTTGGTGTTAATCTTGGTCTGAATAAATAATATTCTGTTATTACACAAAGATAGTCACTTTTGTAAACACTAATCGAAAAGTTAAACCATTCACTTTCGCTTTTGGGTGGCTTACAGCACGTGGAAAAAGCAAAAAAACGATAAGTTATAATTCATGGCGGAGGGCACCTTAGCGGTGCAATCAAAGTCCCTGGCGTTTGGCACCCCAGTGGTGCCACGAAATATTTGTTCGCCGCCAGGCGTTAAAGTTTGTCCAAAAGGCCGCCGCATTGAATTGGTTAACTAAAAGACTAAATGTCTCACTAATTACTATAAATTATAATAGATATTATATGCTTTCAGGAGCCTTTTAAATAGATTCTATTTTATATCCATCAGAAAAATCCAGGCACAGTGCGTGTAGCGGAGGAGGACAAAGGCTGGCGGCAGAGCACGGCGACGGCGTGGGCGGGGCGCGCCACGCGGCGGCTGTCGGCCTCCGCCGCGCGCCACTGCACCGCCGCCCGCCGCGTCTACCTGCGCGCTGCAGACCTCGCGCGCTGGCCACCCCGACCTGGTACATTATTTCTATCAAAACTAATATTATATATAGAGATAGGAATTTGTTTGTTTATAACAAAGGACTTAAGTATGTTTTATCCCGAAAAAGAAAATACCGTTCCCACAAGATAGATAAAAACCTCTGACAGGGGAAAGCTAGTCCTATTGTAAAATTATAACTTGCCTTGCCTTGCCCATTTTTATAAGGTACTTTTGAAGTGATACTGCAGTAAAAAAAACTCTTAACATATCAATGTAAAATTACTGTCAATTTACATCAACAGGGCTGGAGCAATCGTCTTATGAAGCTGATGTTACACCCTTCCCTGAGCATGCACTGGGCACTCGCGCGGCCGACGGCATGCCGACCATCAACGTGTGCCTTGCCGAGACGGACCCAACCAAAGACTGCATGTGCCATTTAGAGGTTTGTTATATGGATACAATCTTACTAAAATTTTTTTTAATATGATTGTTACTAGAAGGTATAAGTGGCAAAAAACTTTGTTGTATGTGAAAACACAACTGCTTTGATTTAGTCTGTAATTTTATTCATTATAACTCATGGATTTTTCAAATGTATTAAGATTAATATGCTGTTTTTTGTTAATTTTGTATATATTTTGTTAGTAACAACCTTTATTACTAATCATTACACAAATATTTTTACCATAGAATCTTCTTTGTAGTCTATTATAAATGACAGATAAAATATGTTTATTTTTTAACAGGTGTGTGTCAACTGGTATCCTTGTGGACTGAAGTATTGCAAAGGCAAGCCCCAGGGAGGGTTGAGCTACCGCTGTGGCATCAAGACCTGTCACCGCTGCTACCGGTACCACTTCTATGTGCGTCAGCGCGACGCCTGCCTCAGCTACATTTGACGGCACGCCAGCCCCCCGGGCTTCTTGCAACTGCTACACTGCTCCTTTCATGAGCTTCGATATTCTAAAACATTTTACCTTATTATGTTAGGATGTTCCTTTTTCTACATTTATAAACAGTGACTGTCTTGTGTATATTCTTGTACATATTTTGCTACGAATGAATGTATTTATTACTGTAATTAATAGTATAAGTGTGTAATAAAAGTACATTTGAATGTTTATCTATTTATTGTCTACCTTAAATTATGAAGTATATAAGCTACTATATCTATGGATTAATGGCATCCAGGAAAGGGTTCATGACGGTTCTTCCTCAGGACAAATTGAATTTTCCTTTCCATATCTTCGTTATAGATTGCTTTGCACTTCTCATGGTTTACTCGCCTCCTTGTCTATAATTAAAACCAAAATCAATCAAACATGCTACCAGTTCTAGTATTTTAAGTGCTATATATATTATTTTAAGAAATTAAGTCTGTTAATATAAATAGAAAAAGTCTTAGGTTGGGTAATTTAAATGGTATTTAAATATGGAACCTTTTTAAACTTGTGAACTATATAATACACAAAGTAAGTTTTATCGAGTATTAATAGAGAAATGGCACCTCGTAGAAGAAGAATAAAATTATATAATGACCTGGAAGGGCTTTTCATAGAATCTGGTGAGTCGGTACTGCTCCAAGAGACCCTCCTGGCCGAGGATGCGGTTGACGAGGCGGCAGGCGTCGTCCACGTTGTTGTCCTTCACGAACACCGTGCGCGCGATGAACGACGGGTGCCGGTTGCTCAGGAGCCTCAGCGTTAGGAACATTTTTCTTATATTTAATATTCTTTTGTCATATAGGTTAAGTTAACTCGGTTTGGCAAGTTGACAACTTTGGCATTGACATATTTATATTTTCGACGATTTGACGTTTTAACAAAAAAATAACTGTCAGTGTCAAATCAGTAATCATGTACTGTGACCTAATATTATTGAACATTGAATTCTAGTTATTTAACCACAAATTAAACGAACAGACGTAAACATATTATTTTATTTAATATTTACATATGAAATGACACAATTCAAATCTATTCAAAATGACATTTCAAATGCGATTTATTCCATTTATACTGTTACTAAAATTGCATTGCTATTTTTATAGATTTTTACAGAGCTCTTATTATCGACATTAATAATGGCGAACGATTCTGATATGAAATCATTGATGACCTTATCATCGAAGTCAGAAGCCAGTTCAGCGCCCTTGTCTAGAGCGAAGTGGCGAAACGTGCCGCTCCACGAGCGTTGCGCCTTATCTGACATGGTTAAGATCAAAGAGGCATTCCAAGATGCATATAGGAATAAATTTCTACCCAATGAATTCAGAGACTTACTACGAACTTTACTCAATGTGGAATATGACGATGAAGAATACAAAATATTATTTTTAAAGGTGTCTTTTTTACTTTTACCAATTAATTTAATTTAATATAATAATACCATTAGTTACATTTTATTTCCTTTTACGCTTAAAGATAAATACGAACCGTAACGGCGAGATTGAATGGGATGAGCTGGTGTCACATCTGCTTCTGGGCTACTTTGGCAACGACCCTGAGAATCAGCGTGAATCGTTGCAGCTGCCCATCATGGGTCTGCCCACTATTATGCGCTCCATGCATCGACAAACAATATCCAGGATTTGTTTCTGCCCCGATGTCGCTAAGGTTCATGTTGCTTGACACATTTGTAATACGTACTTCTCCAACTATGCGGTATCTCCTTACTTAACAAGTATTTAAGCTTCATTTGCTTCAGATAAATTGTTTGCAATCAAATAATTGAAAAAGATAACGTTGGCCAAAGTAAACCGTTTACGCTTTGAATTAATTGTATTTTTCGCCTACCCCCCTTAAACATTTACAGTGGCTTCTATCACTTACTTTATTGTCTTAAATATTTCTTATGGTAGGATGTTTTCATGTTAAATAAAATATCAATTGTTTTGTTAAGAATCGAACCACAGATCCAATGCAAGGAGCTTATATAACTGCAAGCCGAGACGGAATGATTAACTGGTGGACCCTCGATATGAATCTTCTACGAACTGCTTATTCCTCCAGTCGTGAGTAAAATCTTCCAAATTCTTTCCCTTAACCTAACATATGTTTTAAATCTACTTCCTTAAATAAATCGTTAACGAAACTCAGACCCCAGAAATGAATACCTAAATGTATTGGATTTATATAGTGACTATTCATATATTACGATCGTAATATGATCTTCATAAATGTAGTTTAAATGTCTTTTGAGGAGATGGGTAGTTCTACTCTCTAGTAAAGTGTCTAAGATTCTCTAATCTTAGATAAAGTTTTGTTATAAGTATTCGTATTCTTCATCCAGGAATCGTTCTACTATGTATAACTTTCTTGCATTTAAGTATCATTAGTTTGCTCATATTCAAAATAATGACCTTGCATTATATTCCTGATTGCGAATGTTATAGCACATCTAAAAGTCCGGACGACGTGGGTAACGGACATGGTGTGCATGCCGGACGTGAATATTGTGGTGACGAGCTCAACGGAGCGGGATTTACGGTTCTACGACTGTACTGCTAAGACGTTTACTCTCAAAATCGTTATTACGAGCTGGGAGTACATGGTATGGCTAAGTGTCATTAGTTATTGTTCCCATTTCAGACGTTGGAGACTTTTAAAACTTGTGTTTTACTATTTTGTAACGATAGGTACTACTATCGCCTTCAGAGAAGAATATTACAGTAAACTTTCTTTTGAGTATTGCAGTTTACATAAGTACTTATTGGATTACCTATCAGAACTGAAAGAGGTTTAAATTTCTATTCTATTCATAGATATTATCTGAGTCTATGATTCTATTAATATAAATCGACTCCTTATAAGTAGGAGGATTGACGGTAGAAGATTGAAGATAGATTGAAGGTTAAAACTTTATACACTTAAGCATGTTTGTTTTAATGGGTTAATAGATCAGCACCATGAAATATTTGTAGATATGTGCGATGTACTACCACTTCCACAAAGACGAGAACGAGAACTGCATCCTGGTGTGCGGCGACGTGGGCGGGTACGTGCGCGTGCTGCTGTTCTCGCCCATCAAGCGCGGCCCGTTCCGCAACCAGCCCGGCCGCGCGCTCACGCAGCTGCGACATGTGGACTTGCAGAGACGGGTGGGGATACTGTCATTAACCATATTCTTAAGAATAACTAAAATACAGCAGTCAATGTATTCATTTCAAAATTCAGTTTCCGTATGTTTTGTCCTCGGAGCTCGAGAGTCGATGGCTGGACATGAAAGTATGCTTTGTTGCTTATTTAGGTATATGAGAGTATTTTTATAAACTTTTTATCCCGATATTCCTACGGGACCATAAGATCGGGCACATCGAAGCGTTGTGACTTTTAGCTAGGAAAATAATCATAGCTGTTATAGCTAAGGTACAATATTATGCGGGTAGTTTCCTCGTCGTTGTCCACTTTGCCTTCATACTGGATAACGGATGTTGGTCGGTTGCTGCAGCCGCACCTTTTACCGGAGCTGCGGCTGGTGGAGAGCCCGCGCGCGCACCGCGAGTGGGTGCGGCAGGTGTCGTTCTACGCGTCGCTGCACTGCGTCGTGTCGTGCGCCACGTGCCCCGACTCGCTGCTCATGTGCGACCTCGCCGGCTCCAAGACGCACAACATGTTTCGTGTTGATAAGGTTCTCTATCACAATTGAACTAAACATGATATTGATAAGTGATATACCACAGATTAATAAATAGTTACTACGATATGTCAACCCAAGCTCTATTGGGGTTAAAGAATTCAAATACCGACGAATCGATCTATTTTATACTAACAATCTCAGATAAATTTATTTATCTGAGCTACATTACATTGTACGTTGTTGTAAAGTTTATTTTCTTTCCACTTATTATAACAGAAACAGGAGAAACTTTGCAGCCAGTAGGTAGATCTCAAAGGCTGCATAGATGGATTCCTAGAACACAAAATTAAATTGTCAGGGTGTCCAATGTTTTGTGTTCGACGAAGATGCGCATATCCTGGTGACTGGCGGGCCAGACTGCACGGTGCGCGTGTGGAACCCGTTCGTGCCGGCCAAGCCCAGCGCGGTGTTCCACGGTCACCACGCGGGCATCACAGCTATCGTGCTGCAGAATGCCGGCCAGACCGTCTACTCGCTTTCTCGGGACCGGGTCATCAAGGTTTGGGATGTGCAGGGACAAAACTGTGTTCAGGTAACTGCATTATAATAGTTAATGCTATGTAGCTCAGAAACTATGTTTAACTAAGCTTTGCAACCAATGCAGCTTTCGTCACTCTCCTACGTTTTCAGACGTATATTGACGTTCCACCGCAAGTGGGCGAGCGGACGCCGATATCGGCGGTGTACAACCCTGTAACGCGCGAGCTGATCCTGGCAGCCGTCAAGATCGCGGTACTGGTGCTGGACGAGCAGCTCAACCCGCAGCACACGGACGGCTTCACGCACTCGCGCGCCGTCGCCAAGGTCCTCTACAACCCGCTCTTCAAGGTCGTCATCACGTGCGGCATGGATAGCATCATCATCAACTGGGATCCAGTCACAGGTTTGTTGATATTATAAAATACGTCCAGTTTAAACGTCTTCGTCTTCATCAGGAATTACTATTTATGTTTTTCAGTCAAGAGTCCAAGAAAATAAATAATTTGAATTTTTTATGAAATACTTAAATTAAATCTATTACGCTTCTAGCTGGCTTGGTACCAAAGCTGTCTAATGTTGCTTTTAGGTAAACGTAATATGATGGTTCGAGATGCCCACACCAGGCTTTTGCATGGTGAGTTGATCCCCGTCGAGATCACCGCAGCTTGCTTCGACCCCGGCAACCAGCTCTTAGTTACTGGAGCTAGAAATGGGACTCTGAAGGTTCCTTGTTTAAATATACAATAAATAATTACAAAATTCGCAACCGTAATAATAATTATGATACTATATTTAGGTGTGGAATTTCAACACGGGTCTTTGCTTGAGATGTATGTCGATCGAGCACATGTGCGAAGTGACCAATTGTTTTTGGGTGGAAGGACGGTATGCCTATTTTCTTGACATTCTGTAATTGTATAATTTCCTATATCATTTTTTTCAAATGTATAGGTACCTATACCTACCTATTACTCTTGCCTATATAATCTTTTGTAACTTTGTATATAAATGAATATCTAAAACGAAGGCAATGGAGCAAATCTTTGTGAACGCGTAGGATAATGGCGGTGGGGTGGAACCGGCACGTGACGGAGTTCGAGGAGGGCGGCGCGGGCGGCGGCGGCGGCGGCGGCGCGGCGGAGCGCGGCAAGGCGTGGGAGACGCGCCACACCGACGACGTGCTGGCCGCCGCCGCGCGCTCGCCGCTCACGCTCGCCACCGCCACCTACAACTCCGAGCTCATCCTCTGGAAGCTGGAGACCGGACAGCCGTACAGGTTGGTCGCCACTTACAGTACCCATTCTGTACACCGGCGACATGTCAATGATTTATGGAATAAATGGTAGCATAAAAATCAGTCAAGAACCTGTTGTTCCTGACTGGTCTGAAATACTTGGTTCTGAATACCCACTGACATCTATTAATTTAATTTAGACAGTTCTCGTGCACGGAGCCCATGCTGCGCATAAAGATGACGTACACGAAGCGCACCACGTCGCCGCCCACCGCCGCCGCGGGCTCGCAGCACCGCGCTTCCGCTATACACCGACCTAGGTAAGTATACTCATATCTAAAATTCAAGGATAACATACGCAAGCATTTGGCTGTAGGCAAGTACAGAACTCAGTTCAATTTACTTAAGTAAATTACAGGTACAAAGTACATAGAAATGATACAAAGTTCAAAGTATATAGGTATGATAAGTAAGGTAAGACTAATATAAGATCATTTGTATAATAAAACATAGGGAATTCCATGTACCTAAAGCTGTTTGTTTTCCTATAAAAATATATAAGTAGTCCGCGTAAAACTGCTAGTCCGCACTGAATATAGAAATGAATTGCGTCGCAATAGTGGTAGATAGTAGTAGATAAATTTTGCACGCCCAATGTGGTAGAACGTAATGTACTCATTATATATTTAAGTTCCTTTTAGTACTATGTTCTAGCAAATAAATGATTTGATTTGATTTGAAAAAAAAATAGGAAATGAAGGAATATTTTCTTTGATTCTGTTTTTTCTCCATCCGTCGTCTTAGTGACAGGAACAATAATAGGTCTTTCGCGGTCTATATCAAGATAAAAACTGAACGATGGTTTCCCGCGGTGCACCGCATAAGGTGCCGGCCGTGTCGCGGCATGACGCCGTGCCGCCACCCAGTAGCGGCGCCGTGTCGTTACACGGTAGCCGGTGCCGCACCATAGAGATGTGCCCGCGCTCTTAATCCTACTTTCCTATTTTTTTTTTCAAATCAAATCATTTATTTACTAGAACATAATATTAAAAGGAACTTAAATATATAATGAGTACATTATGTTCTACCACATTGGGCGTGCAAAATTTATCTATCTTGTTCAATGATTATTACATCGTTAATTAAGTTAAATGTCAAAGTCAAATCTTGTCAATAAATCTTACAGGAATCGTCAAAATACATAGTTTAGGGAATGTCATTAGATTAAACATTATTAATAATTTCAGTTCAAATACATTATAAATATCAATAAATTACAGGATTAATATTATTATTTTGTTGTTGCGTCAAAATAATCACAAAGCCTATAAAAATTATTATCCAGAAGCTAGTCGTTTAGTTTCTTCTTAAATCTAAATATTGGCAAATATTTTAAAGAGCTTGGTAAATGATTATACACTTTAATAACATTTATGTGAGCATTTCTTTTTAACATGTTTAGCCGGCAACATGGTACATATAAAGGATGTTTGTTAGCTTTGCGAGTTAATCGATGGGGTAATATATTTGATTTCACTTCAAAATAGTCTATATGCTCCTTTACAAAAATACCTGCGGCTCTGATGTCCATAGAAGCTAAGGTTAAAACGTTAAGTTGCTCAAATAATGGCCGACAGCTGTCCGATGGTCCTACGCCACATATTGCTCTTATACTCACGCTCGTCCCCCGTGTGAGCAGCGCGGTGGGTCGCGAGTCCGTGGACTGCGCGGCGGCGGTGCAGAAGGCGCGCGCGCGGCGCGTGTCGCGCGTGGCGCTGCCGGCCGCGGCGCAGCGCGTGCGCAAGCTGGCCGCGCACGCCATGATCTTCCTGCCCACGCGCCCCTGCGCCATGCACGTCGGTACGACACTACCCGCCTCTCACACCACACCACTATAAAACCTCCGACCTCAGCTCTGAGCCTACGACGCTCTGTAGCCCGTTAAAGGATTATGTCTGAGGAAACGGGCGAAAAAACATCAAAAATATATCCGATTTCAATGTCACTAAAATGTAATAAATCATGTAATCGAAGCCTTCTTGAAGGTAGTCATGTATAAATATAGTCACATATACGGTACAGAGTAACGATATTACAATTACACGTAAGTAGGTACACACTAGTGATTAGAGGTATTATAACTATTCCCGTTATTAAACTGTTCTTGCTGAAGTCTCCGACCAGAATGTCGCTCTCTGTCAACTCGAGCGTCGCCATGATATCATCCCCACTTGATATCCCCACTGCATCTATGTTTGAACTGTAGTAATCAAATGAGTGATTTATTATATTAAAGTACTAATATAAAAATGCGATATCGTTAATATTCAAGCTTCGTATTAACGATGATAACAATCAGGAAACAAAAATCAAGAACTCTACGTCAACCAATAGTTCGCTCTACTATTTATGATGCAGCGTTTGGTAGAGCAATAATATTATTTATTTCATGATCATAATGTTTATTTTTATCGTCGATTATCATTGCAACATGGTTGGCAGCTTCATTAATGGTGGCGCTGGAGAACGGGCAGGTGCAGTGCTGGTCGGACCACCCGGCCGGCGGGTACCAGGGCTCGTTCCAAGCGGTGCATACGGCCGGCGACTACGTATCGGCGTTCGCCACCGATATCGCCAACGACTACCTCTTCACCGGCACCACCGTCGGCTACGTCAAGGTCTGGCTCATGACCAACTACCTTAGAAACGAGGGGGTACATCTATTTACATTATTATATACCTTATTTGAGATATGTGATAAAGCTATATTTCAATCGTAAATAAATTTGATAAAATCACATACGTTCACTCTTGTCCTGTTAATAAACAAATTGCTGGTGACCGAGTAGGTCCACGTGAACATGCCGAAGCTACGGATGACGTTCCCGTTCCTGTGGCGCGACCGCATCGAGGGGCGCGCCAAGCGCTGCGTGCGCGAGCAGCCGCTGCCGCTGCTGCTCAACAGCTACCGCGCGCACCTGCGCTGCGTCACCACGCTCGCCTACCTCGACGACCTGCGGCTGCTACTCAGGTGCCTATCTCCTATACTTACGCTCAAATGTAAGAGCCGAACGCGATGTGGCAACATACAATAATTATTGTTCACTAAATGGAGTAGGAGGAGAAAAAGACAAGGGAGACCTATTTAGCGATTGACTACGTAGAACCTTATAAGTATGATATATAAAGGTAATATTTTTGTCCTCTATAAACTAGAAATGAGAACTTAATTTCTCTCTCATTCCTGTTTCACAATGTTTTTTGATGGATCTTCTGTCTCGGAACGTTCAGCGGTAGCTCAGACTACTCGGTGCGCGTGTGGCGGCTGACGGGCGAGTACCTGCACACGCTGGGCAGCTTCGTGCCGCTCGATCTGACCGCCACGCGCTTCCCGCCCGACGTCAAGAAGGTCGCCAGTTTCACCACATTCAAGGTCAGTCTGAAAATACTCCTGGGATAACCTATACATTGTCTGGAGACGAATGAACATGAGTCAAATTATATATCCATGATCCAGTATTAAAAAATTGTCTATAATTTTTTTTATTCATAATTACGTGCGTTCAGGTTAAACTTTGTGTAGGTACACCAATACATGTAGATTTTGCACTCCGACTAAGATATCCAATTTAAAAAAGATGTCCCTGGTGTACCTAGGTGTGGCGCGGCGGGGAGGTGTCGCGCTACGTGCCGGGGCGCGCGGTGGTGGACGCGCTGCGCGACATCACGGCGCTGGAGCTGCGCACGCGCACGTTCGGCGCGCCCACGCCCGAGCCGCTGCTGGGCCGCTACCTGGCGCCGCCCCGCGCGCCCCGAGCCGCAGCTGCCGCCCACCCTGGACGACTCGCTACCCACGGTTACTTTTTATGATCATTTCTTTTAGTGGCAGGCTAAGGGTTTTGGAGGCCCGGGTCGGCAAGTTGAATGGAGGTCCCCAGTATAAAAAGTTCGCCTGACCTTCGGTTCGGTGACCTTTTTTTCGCTGACGAATACACATTTCATAGATAGTTTGGTTCTGACAGGGTTCTGACAACATTTTTAGCAACTATGTTTGGAAGCCCCAAAACTGTGTTCGAAGGCCTCCCAAGATCGGAGGCCCGGGGCGGACCGCCCCTTTGCCCCCTCCTCCCCTTAATCCGCTAGAGACTTCTTTACATTAAATAGTTAAATTAATTTAGATTGTAGAAACATTACTAGCAACCAGCACTGGGCGACAGCGACGTCGTAGTAACAGTGGTTGTGGGCGCAGATCCCGCTGTACACGCACCTGCGCATGGCGTCGACGCAGCCGGTGCGGCGGCCGCCCACGCCCGAGCTGGTGCGCGCCACGCGCCTGCGCCGCGCGCCGCCCGCCCGCAAGCCGCACTTCCGCGCCGCAGAGCCCGAGTGACCCCAAACCCGAGCTTACTTTCTCATGTTGCAATATTCCCTAAATGCTGTATTTTTTAAAATTGGTATAAGTCTCTTCGATTAAAATAATTTTGTATCGACTTTATTTTACTTTTACTTACAAAAATATTTTTCTACAATAAGTAGCGAATCCTAGGCATTCCACTTTTCTTTTGAATGTGAGAGAGCTATTCCAGACGGTATAATTTTTGTCCTTCGTAATTCGAGGTCTATTCAGATGAGTTGCATTAGCATGCATGCACGAGCGCAATTCAAATTTTATTGAAAGGCGTATCTAATGTTATTTACAATAGTAAAACCTGGTCAAATGATTCTTGTTTTTTTTTCGTCATGTGTGTTGGTAAAGTATTCTGTGCTCAGTATTCCGTGAATAAAAATTTATTATGATTATTATTATATGTTTATCTTTTATTAAACCTATGCGTATAATAATATCGTTTAAAACTATACCTTAAAAATTACTGAATATAAGCGATTCATTTAAAGAAACTAACTAAATACTTAAGAAAAAATCAAAATCGATAACATCTCGAATCTACAAAACATTAGGTGTTCTTGAACTTGGGCTTCTCACTCTTCCGGGTGGTTTTCACCGGGAAGGCGTCCACCGCGGCGAGCGCGCGCGCCAGCCAGTGCGCGGCCGCGCGCGCCGCGCCGCAGTCGGGCGGCAGCGCGCTGCCCTCCAGCACGGCGCGCAGCAGCCCCGCGCCCGGCCCGCGCGCGCGCGCCTGGTACGCCAGCACGGCGGCCAGCCGCGCCGCGCTCGCGCACTGCAGCGCGTTGTACGCCAGGTTCAGGTAGCTCAGCGCGAAGTTGCCCGCGCAGTACGTCTCGCCGCCCTCGACCACCATCTCGGCCGCGTGGAACGGGTCCGAGTACGCGCCCAGCAGCTCGTTGGCCATGGTCTCGGCCTTGCACGCGATCGTGTCGCCGGCGCTGCCCTTGTACGACGCCAGCGTGGCCGTGCTCGCCTTCCGGGAGCGGGCCGATATTGTCTTCCTGCGGCTGCGCCCGCTTTCGAGTTCGACCGGCGTGATTAGCTCCCTGTAGCACCTCTCGTACGTTTCCCGTTTCATCTTCAGGAATTCGAACATGCGTCTTCTCTTTAATGTGATTTCGTCGTGAGAGACGGGAAATTGCGTGAGACTCCGAAATATGTACGACGCTCCCAAGTCTGTTATCGCATTCCCTGCTAGATTGAGATGACGTAGCGTCCGATTCGTGCGCAACGCCTCGCCCAGGGCTCGCGCGCCGACGTCCGTTATATTATTCGATTCCAAGGAAAGAACCGCTAGGGTCCGCGAGGCGGGAAGCGGATGTCCCAACTTGGAAGCCATCAAAGTAATGTCTTCATCTATCAAGTTGCAGCGAGCGAGGCTCAAAATTTTTAGATGAGTTTGTTGCTCCAGAAGAAGATAATAGTTGCAATGTGACACGGGCGAGTCGTCCAGGCAGATGTCCGTTATTTGCGACAGGGGCAGAAATTTTGCAATTTCGTAGAGACCGAAGCCATCCAGCGGTCCCCAACGAATTGTAATTTTTGTAAGCTGCATATTATACGGAATGCATAAGCCGATAATCTTCAAAAGGAGTCGCGGAACTTGCGAGCAGTGATAGAAGACAAGCTCGACGGGCTTGCCCGCTGGGTCACAGAAAGCCCTTAGGACCACGTCTCTCTCGTCATCGTAATCTTGCGCTACGACTACGGCAGATTCCTGTTTCTCGCCGGAGTACTGCGCGGGGGGCGTGTGCGCTTGCGCCCCAGGCTTGTCTCGTTTCGATTTCTTGGCCTTATCATCGGTCTTGCTCACGTATTCTTCTGTTAACAGTTAATTAAATATGAGAAAATGTTAAAATAAAGAACTGTTGGAAAAGGAATAATTGAATAACAACTGGATGCAACTTTTTATAGCGCACTTGTAGTTCAATCTAAAGAAAGAACAACTATGGGAGGCATTGAACATTATCCTTTAATGCCATGTTGGCCATCGAGCCAACCTGAGTAACAAAGGTTGTTTTATTGCTGTTATTGTAGTGTGCAAAATCCTCGGAAGCCTTGGAACGCCAAATAAATTCGATTTTTTCAACTTCCATGCGGATTGGCGTTAAATAAGATATAGATATTCATAAGTATTCTAACATTTAACCGCTGATTTACCTATAGTTTCTATCAAGATCCTGAGGCGAAAGGGGGCTTGCAGCTGCGAGCAGGCGTAGGGCAGGAAGGCCGTTAGATCGGAGGGCCGCGGCCTATAAAAGTGTAGTTCATTTACTGTCACTTGCTCCATTATTTAAAAGAATTAATGTAAAACTGACCAAAAAACAATAGTACACGTGTATAATCAAGGAGCATTTATTATAGATCTTTGATTTGACATTGATGTTCTTTCATAGAAGAGTACAATAGAAACTTTATTTTGTGCCTGGTTTGCCTTCAATCTTCGATCACTAATTCCTATTAGTGATCAAAGCCTTCAATTAATAATTAAATTTTGCGCAGTAATACACGAAGGCATAGCGTGCAAAACATTATTTTCAGAAGATCAGTTGACATTGTGTTGCTTAATGAGTATGATATAGATAAGGGGGGCGGGGGGTGGAAGGGGCAGTACGTCCCGGGCCCCCTATCCTCGGGGGCCTCCAAACACAGTTGCTAAAAATAAGATCATCAGACTCAAACAATCTAAGGAATGTGTATCTGTCAGCAAAAAAAAAAAGACAAGATCACCGAATCACAGGCGAACTTTTTAGACTGACCTCCATTCAACTTAGTCTTTAACTCCATACCCTCGGCCAGAATGGACTGGACATTATAAGAACTTTAGGTAATATTTGTATAGTGTCTTAATTAAGAGATTGTTGTGCCTATTTAAAACACTAATACAGTAACACCAACTTCGACGACCAACGACGGTTTAAGGGAGAAATCAATGTGGCAGCGTTGTTTATTATTTACTTCTCCATGGAATAAAAAGTCCAAACATAAGTCTATGCACAACTTAAAAAGATCAGTAGGAACATATAATAAAATATAATCGTGGGTGATATATATTTATTAATTAACTTGGCAAAGTCTACAACGAAAATATTGACTAATAATGCACAACGGATACAGTGTTAATTACATTGGTAAAAAATCTTGAAATACAATAAATTTTAGATTCTACACCTTGTTTTGTATATAAAACTATTTTAGCAACATTTTTTTAGCGATAATTGTTGCAGTCTACGAGTAATTGAGTTGTAATTGTCTACATTGTCTCAAAAGATACAATTTAATAATTTCGTACAAAATTATTTTTCACTTTTAAAAACCCTTTTATAATAATGTATTACATTTGTCAATAATATTGTCTGGTTATATTGGTGCAATAGAATGTAAAAACAAGTACCTATATTTTAACGTTAAAGTGTAAACCTTAGTGGTTTACTAAATAATGCTTACGTCCGTTTTGTAATAGAACCCATCTTACAGCAGGTGCTGCGGGGTTGTTTCACGGACAGACGATGAAGTTGTTAGTACGGATTTTTATGAGAGTTATTTATTTGACGTAAATTATAACTACGAAACACTATAGTGAAAATTCATTCCTTAATGGTGAAAATAGGGAAGACAATTTTTTTTAGATATTTGTAATGTTATGTTCTAATGTACGTGTATCACATGTTGCATACACGAGCAAATAGTTACTAATGTGTTCATCTAGCATTCTACTTTGAACTGATGCAAAGATCGAACTGTTTATTGGCAAATGATGAGGAAAGTTATATTTTTATTAATCATTAATAGTAGTTTTTACTGAAATCTTTTCTAATAACTGTTTTATCGTCCTCAGAGTTATTGAAATGTATATAGCGAACCTACTCAGACGAATAGTAGGCAGTGGTCACACTTTTCTGAATTCATTGTTTTAATAGTCAACATCGTAAATTTGATGAAATACGTTGGGAAAAACTAGTAGTATAGTAAATTTCATAAGTAAACTATTTCAAATCAGATACAGCACATCTGCCTACACTTCGTACCAAGAGGTTGTTTTACACTCTCACTCACCCTGAACTTGTTATTGTTCTGAGATATAGTGTTGCTGTTCTCATAATAATGCCAAATAAACATGCACACTGAAGTGGTATAAATGCAATGTTATGGGGCGGGGTCCTTCTTGGCGCCGCTGAGCAGCACGAAGGGCGACTGCGTCTCGCGCTGCTTCTGCTGCAACATCTGCAGCGTGCCCAGCGGTGTATCCGTCGAACTCATCTTCTTCATAAGCTGTAGGCAAATTTTGTATAAATCTTAATATTTATTTATAGCAGTGATAGCCTAGTGGTTAAGAAACTCGGCCTCTCGATCGAGGGGTCCGAGGTTCAAGAGCCAGGCACACACCTTATTTTTCAAAAATTATGTGTGTATTAGAAATTAATTATCACATGCTTAAACTGTGAAGGAAAACATCGTGAGGAAACCTGCATACCTGAGAGATTTATCAAAAAGAAATCTCAAAGATATGTGGAGTCTACCAATACGCACTTGGCCAGTGCGGTGGACTATGGCCTAATCCTTCTCATTATGAGAAGGGACCCGTGCCCAGCAGTGGGACGATAATGGGTCGATGTTTATGTGGGATTATGTAAAAAGAATTAATTATGCGTGCGTAAGAATGATCACTCAAGTAGAAGTTAAGTATACACTAAAATTGGCTACATTCGCCTTTATTAGTTAAGATATTCATATTTTTATTTGATAACACCTAAGATAAAGATAAGTAACGCGACTCACCCCCTCCTGCACCTGCTTCTTGATGCGCTTCTCCTGCTTGTTCTTGCCGGGCCCCTTGCCGTGGAACTTGTGCGAGAGGTAGCGGAAGGCCTCCTTGGGGCAGAGCGCGCGGCCGTCGTCGTCCACGTACTCCAGCTTGATGTTGGGCCGGAACTGGCTCTTCTCGCGGAACTCCGTCAGCGGGCCCGAGTGCCCGTGCCCGCGCTCGCGCCGCCCGTACTTGTCGTCCTCGCTGCCGGGAACAAATATATATCAGTCGATAATCCTATAGGTTACTTTGTGTGGTATAATTTTGTAGCTTATAATATAGTTTCATAACAAGACGATTATGGTGGTAGTGGTCATGATTTTTTAATTACATGTAGTGGGGTATCGTGTAGTGTCCATACAGCAGTGTAGTATACTATTGGTATTTTTAGGTTTTGCGAGGTGATATTTTTTTTTATATTATAGGAGTAGCAGACGAGCATGCAGTCCATCCGATGGTAAGAGCCTCCTGCCGCCCATGGACATGTGTGATCAACCCCAGATAGGATCAGATATTCCTACCTGAGGTCGGCCACCGATGCACCGCTACTCCCGAGGACTAAGCCGGAACGCCTCTGAAAAGTATGTCTCCCTTGCCACACCCTTCAAAACGGTACACGGCAGCACCTAACACTGGTGTTAGTAGGCAGAAATAGATGTGGCCGCCGGAGTGGAACCACAATGGATTCTACCACCTTCAGTAGTGGCATGCAGCGGGGGTGCGAGGTGGGGGTGGGGGTTACCTGGTGAGCGTCTTGTCCTCGATGGAGTAGACGGCGGCGGGCAGCGCGGTGCGGCGCGCGGGCGGCGCGGGCGCGGCGCCGGCGCGCTCCAGGTAGCCCTTGCTCAGCGCCAGCCGCAGCGCGCCCGCCACGCCCGCGCCCAGCGCCGGCTCCGCCTCCAGCCCGCCGCCCGCGCCTGCACGCACACGCGCTCACAGTTATCGTCATATATACATGTAAAGTAGCAGATACTCCGACAAATATTAACGCCTCCTCGTGAGACATCGAAATATTATTTAGGGGAGATCCACAAATTACGTGAGATGTTTAAGAGCGAGGGGGGGTCGAGTCAAATCTCATCTAATCTTACGTTGGAGAGAGGGGGGGTCTCGGCAAATATCACGCAATTTTTTTTCTTATTGAAACAAAAAAAAATCTATACTATTTTGACCCATTATCCAGATTCTACATGCTTAAGATTTAAGCATAAATGATTTTATTGAAAATCATATGGACATGTTGGTTCCAATAGTCTCTCTTGAGACCACGCATGATTCTCCATGGACTGAATTAGAGTAGATATTTTTTTTTAATCGCATTAGTTACGATTTAAGTATTTCGATTGTTAAATTTTTATTACACTTATAACTCAGCAATATTGATTACTAGTCTTAACTAGTCGTAAATAAAAGTACGAAGCAATTTTTTTTTTCTTTTTACAATAACACTCCAACACGTTTACATATTTAAGAAACGCACATTTTGAAAAATCTCACGTGAGATTGGGGGATGGGGGAGGGGGTTGAATAAAATCTCACGACATCTCACCAGGGGGGGAGGGAGGGACAGAAAATTCAAAAAAACACCTCACGTAATTTGTGGATCTCCCCTTATCGACCTAATTTTTTAATAACTCCATGAGCATCTTATTTATGCCCGATATTAAATATTAAAAATAAGTAGGTATTTAAATTATCAAATAAATGAACCGCTTGCATTACTTCCATAATTTTTTCCTTAAATGTAGACAAGAAGCTATCCAGGTAATGCAATAATTATCATAAATTACTACAACTTATCAATGTTAATAGTAAACCCGAGCATACCTGAGGCGAGGTCAGCGGGCTTGTCGCTGTTGACGTCGACGCGACTCCAGGCGCCCGCGTTAGCCTCAGGCTCGGGCTCCACCTCAACGTGCTCCTGCTCGAAATCCTGCAAACGAACCATATTTTAACCAGATATTTACCTATTTTAAATATTAATCCTATAATTATATCTAAACGAAAGGGAACTAAGGTAATGTTTAAACCATATTTTTTGTTATTAATAAACCTTCTTTGTATATAAAAAAGTTAACAATATCTTTGTTAGCTCATACCATGATCTCGGCAGCGTGTTCGCGATTGCCAGCGAGTCCGTAGGTGGGTATGTCACCGAGCGTGCGGCAGAACTCCGCGGTGGCATCCAGCACCATGGTACTGCTGTCCTCCATCTCGACGTCCTGTTGTTCCTCTTCTTTCAGTTTCTCTAAGATTTCTTCAATCTGAATAAGGTTAAATAAGGTTAAATCATGTGCAAAGCAATGCAAACCACATAGATAGCAGTTTCAATCTGAATAATGATAATGTTGGAATATAAAACGAGTAGCTAAGAACTGTCGTTTTAACATTAGAAAAAAGAAAGAACTTCTTTTAAGGCTTGTGAAAAATTATTCATACGTTATATAGTAAATTGTTACAAAACCGACAAATAAAACGGACACAATAAACTTGGCTAATCAATGTCGTAAAATTTGTAGAAAAGGCAACTATCAAAGGTATACCGTTCTTCTAATAATATCTTTTTTAATACTTTTTGGTTTCGTCATATCAATACACTCCATCTTTTTATAGGTTTTTATTTAATACGCTAAAGTAATATAACTTCTTACGTGAGTATAGTACGCATACGCTTTATTGTCGTATTTCTTATTGTTAGTATAGTCCGCGCTAAATTGATAGTCTGCTCTGAAGTTGTTGCGCGCAGGTTTAGGTAGCATATACTCCGTAACATAACGGCACAAACGCAGCTATTTATCCGTGGGCGAGAGCGGGTAGCCGACGAGTGCCGGGAGGTTCCCGCGCTATCTTCATTACGGTAATATCTGCAATATCTATTGTGACGCGACTCGTTTCTATATTCGGAGCGCACTCATCATCATCATCAACCCATTATTGTCCCACTGCTGGGCACGGGTCTCCTCTCAGAATGAGAAGGATTAGGCCATAGTCCACCGCGCTGGCCAAGTGCGTATACAAGTCACATACCTTTGAGATTATTTTTGATAAGTCTCTCAGGTATGCAGGTTTCCTCACGATATTTTCTTTCACCGTTTTAGCGAGTGGAAATTATTTTTTAATACGCAGGTCTTCGAGAAATCAAGAAAATTGAACTTCGGCCCCTCGATCGAGAGGCCGAGATTCTTAACCACTAGGCTACCGCTGACTCGGCGCAGACTATACCGTGTCAATCGTACCTTGGGCACGAGCGGAGCTTCCGGCTGCTGCGCGGGCGCGGCCTGGCGCAGGCGGCGCGCGCGCGCCAGCGCCGCCTGCAGCTCGCCGTCCGGCTCCAGCTCCTCCTCGTCCAGCGCCGCGCCGCCGCCGCAGTGCTCCGCCTTCACCTCTGCCACACACACCCGCATATTATAACACGACTAGCGGACCCCGCGAACGTTGTGTTACCATATAAATAAAAAAAATGTTAAGGGTGGACCGACCCTTATCAATTGGGGGTCTGAAAAATAGATAGTAGCCGATTCTCAGACCTACTGAATATGCATATAAAATTTGGTGAAAATGGATAAAGCCGTCTCAGAGGATTAACTAACATTTTGACACGAGAATTTTATATATAAGATATTCCGAGATTAATGATCTCACGTTTGAATCGATGTGTGTGCACACCAACAAAAAGATTTAAGCAACTCGCTCGCCACGTGCGGTTTAAACCAGTTTTCACAGGCGTCTGACTTTTGACGATCACTCACACAAATTAGAAACTGAACTAAATTAATAGATAACTTTACTATAAATCAAATTTGAATTACAAACATTTCTAAAGAAAGATTTTTATACCTGTATCGTCTGTCTCTAGAGGCGCAATGCCGGCGTCATAGTCTTCCACACTTATTGGTTCCGCCTTGGGCTTCTTTCGTATCTTGCCCTAAAACATAAAGAATTATAAATAATATATTATACCAAAATAAAATAATACAAAGACCTTACCAGTATTTCAAGTAATTTAATTAAGTACCTTTTTCTTGAATTTCTTGAACTTTGCTTCAATTTCGTGCTCGTCCATATAATCGGACGCGAGTCTAAGCTGCGGCAGCACCAGTGATTCCAACCGCTTGTCTGGGCCGCCCGCCATACGCTCTTGTCTCTGTAAAATATAAAAAAAAACAATATATAGAGAATAAGATAATTACCAACAATAATGTAATTTTTACTAGTATACATGAAACATATAAGAAAATACATCAAATATATCAGAATATTGACGATAACTTTTATGCTGAATATCTATACTTTTTCTTTATCAAAATAAATTAAAATTAAATTGATATACAGGGTGAATTTTTAAAACGGGCCTTCAGGGCCAAATCCGAAACTATAAGGATTAGCGAAAAATGCTGAAGGGAGTTACGAGGCCGATTTTGATAAAAACTAAAACTGCATCATTACTTTTTTAAAATAACTTTTTCCCTAGCCGGGAATCGAACGAGTTCATTTTGAAAAAAAATACACCCTCTATATTATTCCACTATCTGATAGTGTTGCTTATAAGGATCAAAATCTGGGAAGTAATGATAAATGACAAACTAAAGGAAAAGCCTCAATTTTAAGAAAATACATTTTTCTTCATATTCATTTGGCAGTTAAGTTCCCGCCATTCATCAATTTAAACATTTCGCGTATTAACATTTTTTTTTGCTCAATGCTTCAAATCATTCGAAATGGACGTTTTGTTCTTCGAGAATTCATATTTTTATGTCCGACTTAGTTAAGGTTCCTTTTAGGACCATTATAATAGATTTAACTTGCTATGGGCGGAGTTTCGTTTAATACAGATGTAAAATTGCCAATTTGCGAGAATGTCTTTTTCGAGTCAAATCCGAGTGATAACTAAACAAAGAGATATAGAAAATCATATTTACTGTTGAAACGTAGTTATAAACAACAAACAATAAAAAAATATTATTTTATCACTTATCTATTTTTATTAAAAAATAAATCCTAAAAACGGCGGTAATTTATTTGCCAAACTATTACTTTCTCATACTAAACCGAATGTCACGGTTATAACATCGAATAATTAGTTGATTAACCAACAAATTTTTCAATGGTATGACTTACGTATGTTTCTAAAGAATTATAAATAAATCATTTATTATGTATAATCCTTAAGGATTAGTATGGCAATGTATGGAAAAATATGTATTTTTGTTCAAAATTTTCCTTTTCCTTTAATTTGTTACATAACAATACTTTCCAGAATTTGATCCTTATAAGCGACACTATGAGATGGTGGAATAATATAGAGGGTGTATTTTTTTTCAAAATGAACTCGTTCGATTCCCGGTTAAGGAAAAAGATATTTTAAAAAATGAATGATGCAGTTTTAGTTTTTATCAAAATCGGCCTCGTAACTCCTTTCAGCATTTTTCGCTAATCCTTATAGTTTCGGATTTGGCCCTGAAGGCCCGTTTGAAAAATTCACCCTGTATACCATTTCATAATACGGTCGATACCATATATAAATATATTATTACGATAAATTAACAATGGAAACTTGGGAGCTACAAGTATATTACGTGGCTGTAGCAAATATAATTTTTATTTTGAAAGACGTTTGGATAGTGTATATTCGCTCACCATCATGTCGCGGAAGCGCTTGGCGTGCAGCGCGGCGTCGTCGCCGATGGTGAAGCCGGCGGCGCGCGGCGCGGGCTCGTCGTACTTGGCGAGCACGGGCCGCGCGCCCAGCGCCGCCGCCAGCTCCGCCTCCTCGTCGTACGCCTGGTAGCCCGCCAGCGCCTTCTTGCGCTCCGAGATGTTCTGCCGGGAAGTGTGTGTTACATATGAATGCTTAATGTCTTTCAATTTCTTACTATTTTTAACCTACAATATCATCACAACTTAGAGTAAAACACTAATGTCTACCTAATGGGATAATCGCTTATCCATCAAACTGAATTGTACTGTTAAATAAAGAATTGGTCTGGGTGATCTATAGGTTCAATACTTTCAAATTTCAAGAAGAAATTCATACTTGATACTAAGAAAGTAACAATTTGAAGATAAAAATGTTACATAACTATACTTCAAAAAACCGTTACACAGTGGGAGTATGAATTGAAATGTGTCTCACCTTCTTGTAGCGCTCGTCGTCGACCATATTAACGTTGACGAGCACGTCCTCGGCGTCCTCGGCCAGCACCTCCTTGTCTGCCAGCGTCAGCACAGTCTCGCGCTCATCCGCCAACTGCGTAACATACATTATTTTTAGATAATATGGGCATTAACTTTTTAAGTTAACTCTAGATAGCTCATACAAGTGATGGAATTACATGATAGTATCATGTGCTCTCATTCGTTCTCAATCCAAAAGATTCCCAGCAAGGGACATGCATGGATCGGTTTACTATTTTATAGAACAAAGTATTAAAAGTTTAACTCGAATTTAATTAATAACCGTAGCATATTTGATTCATGTTATTTAGGTGAACTTTACAATCATCGGTGTGTGTACAGCTAGGGTGTAAATGATATTCAGTGGGATTATATGTGCGTATATCAAATATTAAATTGAAGTGTGTACGATAATATAGCGAATATAGCGTGTGACGTACGGCGTCGATGTCGTGCGCGACGCGCAGGCCGCGCAGCTGGCGCGCGCCGTACGCCGCGCGCGCGTCCGCCGCCAGCAGCGCCGACACGCCGAACGCCTCGTCCATCTCGTCCAGCATCGCCGCCTGCATAGACATTCACTTAATAAAAAAAGTAACACTTGGGGAGCCCGAGAGGGGATTTCGGGAGTATCAATTTTCCTTTTTTAATATAAAAGAAATAATGGGACGGGAAACATCATAATCTGCCGATTACCACACGTCGATGTAATGAAAAAAAAAGCACCCTGTATTTTTATGCTATCTGATAGTGTCACTTATTAGCATGAATCCCTGGGAAGTAATGATGTATCACAAACTAAATGAAAAGGCTAATTTTTAGGAAAATATATTATTCTTCATACATTCTCATACTACATATTTATGTATATTTTTTTCAAATCGTCAGAATAAGAACCCCCCCCCCCCCCCCGCTGAATCGTATCATATCTGAAAAATATCATATAACCATTTCTTCATTCTAACGTCTAATCCACAAAATCGTATAAGTCGCAATAACGCTCGAGTTTGTGCACATTTAGCATTGTAGGCTCCCCTACTATAACACTTATATCATAGTTAAATGGCACAGATCGAAACTTGTGGGCAACAGTTGCGGTTGTTTTAGTATTACCATGCTCAGTCAACACTATAATGGTTTCCTATGGTTCGATTTGTTCCATACAAATTAAAAACATAAACTAATATATAAACGTTGTTCACGCCTATAAATGGCACTCATACAAGCCTTATTATTGTGAATATTACTATAGTGTACTACTAACTACTATATAATGTATTGTATGTGTTGCTGTTAGCACGTAAATAAATAAATAAACAAAATGCACAACTGCTAAATTACAGTATGTATACCATCTTATAGAAACAAACATTACCGCGCATTGACATCTATAAAAAACTTTAACTGCAATTTAATTCCTACCTGAGATAAATCATAAATGCATTTCGGATTCACACATTCCGACCAAAATCAACAGGGCTAAATACGGCTATTACAAGAGTGAAGAAATTGTTTTATCATCATTAAAAACTTTTATAGACCTCACATCAGTCACATAACAATCTTTTATTATACTATAACCAGAAAAGTTTCATTATAATGACACAATACAAACATTCATTCACACACAAAAAATTAAACGATTAGTATACATATAACATTGCGAACATTGAACTGTAAGAAATTGACTTATATAAAAGTATAGTATATGCTTTAAATTAAACACCACAAATTACCCTTTTAGCCGCTTCTTTCTTCTCTTTCTCGATCACCCGCGATTTCGTGATCCAGGCGGCTGCATCCTCGTCGTCCGACCCCTCCGCCAGAAGAGTAGTCTGTAATCTATATAATTAATTTATGTTATATAATGTCACATATTAAAATAGTAGTTGTAATAACCTTATCATGCATTTTATGTAATCACTTCCTTCTTAAAGATTTAATAAAGACATTTACTTTTGTTCGAGCGCGCGCTTCTCTTTCCGCTCGCGAAGGCGCTCGCGCAGCTTCTCGGCCTTCCGCTGCTCGGACAGGTTGGCGGCCGGCTTGTGGTAGAACTCACCCAGGTCGTCTTTGATCTTACCGTCCTCTGCAACAAGTACAAAGTTAATAACATCATTCAGTAATAAAAAATGTAGATAAACCATAAGAGCAAGTTAATAATTGAGTTACAAACACAAACCTGCGGGCTTCTCGTTGACCTCGAGCGGCTTGAGGCCGAGCTTGGCGCGCAGGCGGTTGGTGTCCTCCACGGACATGCTCTCCTGCGCCGCGCCGCCCACCTCCGCCGGCGACGCCGCGCGCCCGCGCGACTTCTCGCGCTCACGATCACGTTCACGTTCACGCTCGCGCTCCCGTTCACGCTCGCGCTCACGGTCATGGTCCCGTTCCCGGTCATGGTCCCGTTCACGCTCGCGCTCACGGTCATGGTCCCGTTCCCGGTCATGGTCCCGTTCCCGGTCGCGTTCGCGATCATGGTCCCGTTCACGTTCGCGGTCGTGATCCCGTTCGCGGTCGCGCTCGGGGTCGTAGCTCCTATCCCTAAATTATTATGAACAATGCTTATATGAAAATTTTTAAACAGTGATTGTTAGAAAAAGACTACACATGAATGAATATAAATTAAATTTTGTTCACACTATTGACGACTGTACAACTTTTGTATAAGCTCAGGAGTTATTCCATATTTATTTTGTATGAAGGGTAAGTAAGGACTGCAATGTACAACAAACATATTCTTCTTTTAAATTATTGCTACTTATGTACCATAACTACTTAGCACAGGTTTCTCAAATAGCTTCACAGGATATAGCTAATTCAAAAACATCATTATTTACTAATTACATTACACAATGACAAACAGTATTAAATGGAACAGCACTTACCCACTATTTTTGTCCCGGGCTCGATCGGCAGGCTCACTTCCGCTGCGGCTACGACTGTCCTTGCCGTTCTGCTGCTGAGCGTGCGATCCTACCGGCACCTCCTCCACTGCAACAACATTGCATAGGTTATGTAGCAACTACATTGATAGCTTGGTTGTTTGGATAAATTAAATTATAGTTGCATGTAAACAATATTACTGACAACATAATCATAGAGCATTCTGATATACAATTGTACCAATATGAATCTTAACTTTACTTTATACCAAAGCAATATGGCAAGGTAAATAACATATACCCATATATTATGTGACACAGGCAGTATTTTACCACATTTTTTTACTTAAATGCAGCATAATTATGATCATGACCTAGTCTGTTTTGCAACACATGGGTATTTTATCTGTGCTTATAATAAATATTTTCTTTTATTTATATGATTAAAAAAATATGTAATGAAACCAAATTTAATTTTTATTTCTTAACAATACATTTTTTCTTTATATTTAGTTGTAGAAGTACACTATCCTCATAAATTCAACAAATATTTTGTTCACACCATTCAGTAATTTAAGTATACCAAGGTGTATGCTACATTGGTGGACCTTCAATAAATAAGACGTCAGATGTAATCAATGTTAAAAATTGGTCTTTATAAGAATTTTTTGTCATCTGTTACATTATAATATATTAAATGCTTTCAGATTTAACTTAAACAAAAAGTGAGCTATTAAAAAAATATAATTGAAGTATCTGCATGTGTCTTCAAAAAACAACCATTTTATAAGTTTGTAATCATTTGCACTATGAAGCAAAACATAGAAGAAAAAGCACTGATTCTACTACCAGTTTGACTGAAGATGTGAAGAAGACAGCAAAATAATGCTGTATGCATAGGACATAGCATCCATCAGGGACCAAAATCAGAGCCTATATCTAGGTAGATTATGAAGTTTAAAAAGAAACCCCTTTTTTATTTAATTATTGAAAGTCTTTACAGAAATATGCAAAGTACTCACAGGAAATAAGTGTTTTATACAACACTTTTAACTTTTAAATTAATATGCAATGTAGATGTGAAGGTTTTTATAAAATATTTGAATGAAATTGAAACAATAAGATGTGCCTACATAAGGATTATGTATCTATGTTTATATTTATAATCACACAGAATGATAACATTAATAAGTAGCTCAGAAATACAACTTTACCCACAAGTATAAGTCCACTTCACTGAGTCGGTATACAACCATTACTGGTGAATGATGAACTATCAAGTAACGTTTATCTCTGATAGAATTCTTAGTGTTGTTAGCTACAATACCTACCTCACGAAGACGCACTCGGGATGCACAGTCATCTCGAATGCCACCACTCTGAAATACGAGCAGAATATGCCATTATCATGTCAACTGAAGGAAGCGCCGTACTCGTGATGATTTCCTACAAACTTATCAACATATATTATAACCTTTCAAGATGCGTTATTGCCAAGTAAGGCGCCACAATGCGCAATAATGATTTCTGGCTATAAGTAAACGAAAATCATCACCAGCCACCGGCGTTTGTTATCAGTCAAGGCGGAGAGTGGAACTTACCGTCGGGGGAGCGGTCCTTCTTGCGATCCTTGTGTTTCTTATGTCGTTTCCTCTCGCGCTCCTCGCTGTCTAACGGGGACCGAGACCTACTCCTATGCTTCTTCTTTTTAGACTCCTTTTTGTGTTTTTTAGATCCCATTTTACGATTTTCTTTGCGATCGAGGTGTTTATAGTTCTTTTAAAAATAAGATGACTTATAATAATGTAATAATCACAAATAAACACACCTCTACAATAAAATTAATGACAACGACAATGACAAATTATGACAGCAAGCGCCGCCATTTTCATTTTGCCAATTTTATACAAATAGTTTGTATACGTGACAAGACAACAGGCAAACATTATTTATCCATAGTTCCACAGACTTTATAAAATATTTACTACATTTTTATATAATATAAAAGTAGCTGACGAGCATGCAGTCACTCTTTGATGCAGTCCACTTGATGATAAGTGGCTACTGCCTAGTACTGCTGCATGAGTTCACTACAGATGGACATCCCATATAAGATTAGATTCCTACCTGAGGTTGTCCACAGATGCGCCGCTAGTCCTGAAGACTAAGCTGGAATGCCTAGGATAAATATAGATAGATAGATAGATAGATAGATAGATTATTTATTTCAAGAACTTAAGCAACAACAACAAATTATAACACACAATAAACAATGAAATCCAAAAATACACATATGGAAACACAAACTTAATTATGAACTTATTGACTAAATTTTCTTAAGAAATAAAATTACACAAAATATATAAAAAAAAAAAAAAAAACTGAAAATAATAAAGTAAATTAAAAAATAAAAACAAACAAAATACATAATCGAGTGTTGCAGCTAAAGTCTGTGAAAAAGGTTCCGGAGCTCAGAAAAAAACCGAGATTGGATCTCGGCAACTGATTTTCAGCCCGGACCGTATGCGAACGTTGCTCGGAAGGCTGTGCAGTATACATCGTGCCAAGTGTTGTAAACGGGAGAAAAAAAGAAAAAAATCTTCTACCCTATTTTTTTTATTAATTTTATATTAACCTACTATAAACATTGTGATGCTCAATAAGTGCCGTTTTGTGTTACAAAAGTGAACTAATATTAAGAAAATAACGATTACGTGTAAGAACGAGTATGTTAAACGAAAAGTTAGTATATCTGTTATCTACGTTCTATTAGAGTATTTAATTTAACCTTGTATTATATGTAGTTTAATTTTTAAGGTGCCGAAGCGTAAGGAAGGATGCAGGAACATGCTATGCGCGAATAATAAAGTATAACCTACAATTGAACAGATTACCGTCGGTTACCCAGCCGCTGGAAATCAGGAGTTTAGGAACAACGCCAACCACTCATTAGCAACACAGAATAGGTAAGTAGATCAACAGGTTATTTAATAATAATTAATAAACGTATTGCAAATTACTTTAACGAGATATATACCTTTATCTACCCTAAATATACGTAAAATTAATAGTATAATTAAATAACTACAGTTGTAATATAAATTGTAATGTATTAAGATATGTATGCGATTTATGAAATATGTAATTGTGGTGAGTAATGTCTAATAATAATCCTAGGATATGCTAAATTGTTAGATGTAATAAATTAATACATTATGTTAATTTTATCTTCGGGTATACGTATATACAAAGTTCCAAGCATAGTGGCACTTGGTTGATCTACTTAACCACTCAATTTTTGTTCATCTAATAAGAACAGTTTGTAATTTTTATTGAATGAGATTATTGTTGTTTTTAGGCTACGAAGAGGCGGAGGCAGATTGTTCCAGCATTTCGTGGCGCTGTATTTGAAACTTCCTCTAAAAGCAGCCGAGGAGCTATACGGATATAGTAGCGGCCTACAGGTGGACCTAGAACTATGCGTCTGATTATAATCTCTTGCCCATTTCAACTTGTCAAACAGGTATTTAGGCTCCTCTTTCTTTACAATACCGAATAGTAAAGTGGCGAAGTGTAAGCGCCTACGGAAGTCCATCTTCAATATATTTGCGCTATTTAAGAAAGGAGTAACGTGGGCACGCGGTGGAATATTGAAACAGAACCTTGCACAGGCATTTTGAACACGCTGTATTACTTTTTTGGAGCGAGCTAATAAACGCGGTTCGAGAAGTGTATCGGCATAATTAAACTTTGATAGAATGAGACTATCACAAAGATAAATACGCAATGTAACACTGAGATAGTCACGAATGCGGTATAAGACTTTTAATCGATAGAAGCAGTTACGAGCAATATCTATGACATGCCTTTCAAAACGCAGGTTCTCGTCCATCAATACGCCAAGGTTACGCGCTTCTAATACTCTGTCGATCGGCTGCCCATTTAGGACGATTGGGAGTATTTTGGCGGTAACTTTACGTATTTGGGTCGGTGTACCAAGAATCATGTATTTGCTTTTATTTGGGTTCAGAACTAAAGTATTATGCTCAGACCATAAACATATGCGCTCTAAATCGGAGTTTAGTTTGGCCACAGCTATACTTAAATCACAAGGCTTAAATGAAATGTAGATTTGCAGATCGTCCGCGTATAAATGATACCTACAATGTTTTATTGCATTTACGATATCTGCACTGTATAATATAAAAAGTAGTGGACCCAAAATAGAACCCTGTGGAACACCCCGACCAACATGTCGACAAGAGGAAGTAGTAGTCCTTCCGGTAGAACCCTCTTGTGTTTCTACTTGTTGCAGGCGACAGGTAAAATACGAGTCAAACCATTTAATAGCTTTTGTTCCGACGCCATAATATGCTAACTTTGAGAGCAAAAGAGACACATTTAAGGTTTCGAAGGCGCGCGAGAAATCAAGCAAAGTCAATATAGTGCTCTCTC
Organism: Epargyreus clarus clarus; assembly: GCA_014595695.2. Classification (NCBI taxonomy): domain Eukaryota; kingdom Metazoa; phylum Arthropoda; class Insecta; order Lepidoptera; family Hesperiidae; genus Epargyreus; species Epargyreus clarus. Next base: position 284,826 of record JACTTY020000029.1, read on the forward strand.
CATTGGCCTGCGACGTGATAATATTGTCTACCACATCAATCAAGGCGGTTGAGGTACCACGATGCCTTCTAAAACCAGATTGATACATAGGGAAAATGTTGTTACATTCAAAATAGTTAAATAACTGATTATACGCTACCTTTTCCATTATTTTAGACAGGCACGGCAGAATACTGATAGGCCGCAAGTCGGACATCCCATCAGGGTTCGTCACTTTTGATATTGGCTTTACGACAGCTATAGGGTAGGTACTCGTCTCAAAAGACTTATTTATTAAGTTTGTTATGGTTGGGAGGCAGTCTGGAAGTAGTAACCGTATCATGTCAAGAGAGATACCGTCATATCCTGTCGCGTTGGATTGCAAGGTATTTAAAAACATTCCCACGTCAAGTTCTGAAATTGTTGTAAATTCGAACGAGGCGTTAGTGAAACGATGAAATTCATAAAATGTTAGATTGGCTAAAGGAACGGTGGTGTTTCCAGGGACATTGAGAAAATGATCGTTTATCGCATCCGCATCATTAAGATGGATAGGAAGAGAAGTGTCTTTATTTTTTACTACCACGTGTTGCTTAATGTGCTTCCACATTGTTCTAGGTTGTTTAGTTTTAGAATTTATATAAAATTTAAAGTAAGCCCTCTTTTCAGAGACCATAGCGGCATTAACTACAGCTTTCAATTCTTTATAATGCAATCTGTGAACGTCTAACTTGGTCTTGCGGGCTCGAATTTGAGCCTGGTTGCGTTTCCTCATCATACATCTGATGTTATATGTCACCCAGGGATAGTTATTCTCCTTAACACAAACTTTTTTCAGGGGAGCGTATAAATTATATATATCCAAAACTACACCATTAAAAGATCGAACTATATCGTTTACATCCTGCAAAGACGAAATAGAGATCCAGTTAATATTTTTTAAAGTTTCTTCAAAAAGAGTCATATCGATATCCTTTAATGGTCTGTGCACAACCCATTTAGACAATGGACGGAGCTTAGGGAAGTCAAGTTCACAAATAATTATAGCATGGCTACTCAAATCTTTAATATGGTCCACCTGTATACTTGATACTGGTGCATCGGCGCATACGACGTCAATAAGTGTCTCACTACTGTCGGTGAAATGTGTCGGTTCCTCAACATACTGTGTTAAATTATTACACCTAAGAAATTCATATAACATTTTGGTACCTACATTATAATTGTTTAGAATATTAATGTTAAAGTCACCCAGTAAGACCACATAATCGTACCCTCTAAAACTGGATAGTGACTCACTGAGCGCATCAAGGAATATTTGTGCGCATAACCATGGTGGTCTGTAGGCGGTACCAACAAGAAGCGATTTACCATTAACTTTTAAGCATAACCACATTTGCTCCACCGTGGGACAAATAGGATGCTGGAGAGTGCGCGTACGTAAGTCATGCCGCAGATAAAATCCTATTCCGCCACCACGGGTACGAATTTCGGCTGGCCGAGGGATATGTCGCAACCGATAACCCGATATAAAAGGCGCACGTCCCTCCTCACCTGCTCGAAGCCAGGTCTCGTTGATGGCCATGATATCCACATCGTGCTGCTTCATTGCTACAGAGAACTCATCGTGTCGGGTACCGAGGGAGCCGGGATTTAGAAAACCAATTTTAAACTTATTTAAGTTAATCATTGTTATATTGATTATTATTCGTAATAAAGACAGCACCACGGCGAATAAAAAATTGTATTAAATTAGTAATAAATAATTTTCGACAGCATTTTTGCAATGAGATTAAATAAATAAACTGCATATACCTTGCAACAAATACATACCAAATATCGACAATATGTTATATAAATAAACTTATAAACAGCGCAATTGCACGTGATATATTTATTGTGCACTTTATGCTGCAACACTGATCTATGTACATACAAAACAGAAAAGGAAGTAATATATGGGACCGCATACACGAAATATCAACAATCCACGTAAGACAGTCTATAGATATTAAAATATTAACCATGTAATATATCCCGAGACACATATCAGGGTATTGCATTCTATAACAAACACTAGTAAGCAAGACTTCAGTACGTTGTACGTATGTATGTATTAAGATAAAATAAATAACCTTTGAAAATTTGTTTATATCAACAATAAATGGAACATAAAAAACTAATTTAAATGAGTACAAACTCCAACAACTTATGTCCCAAAAATCTTAACAATGTCCAATGCAGTGCGAATACGGAGTCGCGGTGTGTCACCATCGCGACGAGCAAAAATACGGCCATCCCGTGTCCACACGTATCGCCATCCCTTTCGACGACCTGCCTCACGAGCCTCATAAAACAGTTGCTTATTAGCGCGAGTTAGGCGTTCGTTAAAATAAAATCTACGCGGCTCCTTTCCTATGTCCAGTCCAGCGGTGTCAGCCCCGCGGCGCACGCGTGCCGCTTTTAACAAATTATCGCGAACGGAACGCCGAGCGAGACGCAAAATAATATGACGAGGTTTGCTGGGCTTATCAGCGTCCGGTGTAAGATCACGGATTGCGCCCGTACGTGTCGCACTCACCACGTCCCGCTCATCCAAAGTAACGCCGAGTTTACTCGCCAGCAATGTGACAATATGCATTTGATTTTCCCCTCTTCCTTCGGGAACACCAGATATTTCAATATCATTAAGGAGCAGTTCTTGGTCCCGATCATTAATCCGACATGTTAATTCGGACAATGACTCTTCTACTTTGGAGATAGGCGAGGACTTCTGCGCATCAGACGCCCGTTGTTCAAGAACTGAAACCCTATTTTCAACGTCGCCTAGCTTAGTACTTAGCTCAGTTACATTCGAGTTTATCTTTGTCATCTCTAATCTGAAAGTTGTCATCTCCTGGGCAATTGTAGTAAGACTCTCTCGAATTAATTTAATTTCATTAGCTAGTTCGACGCTCACGTTACGCCCTCTAGCGGAGCCATCTACTAACGCGTCGACAAAGTCATTATCTGGGCTACCGGAGCTAGGTGTCGCGGTCGCAGCGCTAGCGCCTGAACCCTTGGGCTTACATTCACGACACTGCCATTTACTCGAAATTCTAACTTCATTGCTTATGTTGACACATTGCCTATGAAATAAGCTTGAGCATTTCGAGCATTTAGCCCCGTCAATAGTAGACGCAAATCTTCCGCAAGTGCCACACTTGTTCATGATTGTTTAGTATAGTAACTGTGTTATAGTTCTGTATATTGCCGACAGATGTCGCTGTGTTATTATAAGTAGATTTAAGTTAATTTATTTGATATTAATTTGATTAAAAGTTGTGATTAAATGATTTGTTTAATTATCAAGTTCGCTTAACTGTTAAATAGCACTTAACACTGATTGACACAGTTATCCGCGGTCACGCAGTTTACGCAGTTCTGACAAGCACTACCGTGACAAACAGCTGTTATACAATCAGCTGATTACACCTCAGAACACTGAATACACTATATCCACAGTGATAACTACACTTTATAGCAACACTACTAAACTGTCCTTATATTATATTCAAATATTTGTGCAAAAAGAACCTTATTTATAATATTTCTATTTTTTTTTCTTAAAAACATAGCACACTGTGACAGCCGTCCGAGCTACCCCCTAATATCACTTATCCTTACCCCACCCTTCAGAACACTGCGCTGAAAATTGCTACTAGGCAAAAAAAAATACAACCGACTTCTTTGTCACTACAAAGTAAAAAATAATTCAAATAAATGTTGGTTGAGTACTGTTGAATGCATATATTACACGATTTGTTATTTCATAGTTAGTCGCAATAAAAACCTCGAACAGTGCACACGCATATTAAATAATAGTCATCTTGAAGGTCTTGAAGGCGTGTAATCTTATAGTCACATAAAAGGTACAGAGTAACGATATAATAACTATACGTAAGTAAGTTCACACTAGTGATTAGAAGTATTATAACTACACAAGTATCTCCGTTATTCGACTGTTCTTGCTGAAGTCTCCGACCAGAATGTCGCTCTCTGTTAATTCGAGCGCCTTTAAGGTGTCGTCCCCACTTCACCTACCCGCATCTGTTTTTAAACTGTAGTATCAAATGCGTCACTTATTACTTTAATGTAACGTTATAAAAATGTGATATCGTTAATATCCAAGCTTCTTATTAACGACGATAACATTCGGCCGTCCTGCTCACACGTTCGTCCTCGATCGTGTATGGTCTGATGCAAGAGCTGCAAAAGAAAACCAGTTGTTTAATGCCTAAGTCCAGAAGAGTTACACATTTTCTTGTAATACCGACTCGCACGTAAGAGGCCCGAACTGTTTATCAAAAACATGGCTTAAACTATACGCATTTTCTTGCAATACAGACTCGCATGTAAAAGGCCCGAACTGTTGATCCGAACCAAGGCTTAAACTAGGTGATGTTCATATAGAATCACACTAGTTGTATATTACCTAGGTTATAAATCTGCTCCAACAGTGTTCACCACGGATTTCTGTTGCAGGCATAGTTCATAAGGACTCTTTACATGAATGTCATATGCGCGACAGGTATTGAAGCGAATGCATTAGACCATTGTTAAATAATAAAAAACACGGTTATAACTAGGTGATGTTCATATAGGATCACTCTAGTCATGTATCACCGCAGTTTTTGTACCTTGTTTACGATAACATTCGGGCAGTGCTCAACTCAAATTTACTCCAAAAATGCAATATTCACTTAGTGTCTTCATGGTACTCGATGCCTTGGGTCAACCGAACCATATGCATCACCAAGAGACACCCGTGAACATCACACTGCTCGAGGCATCTTCGTTATACTCCAAAAACAAATGTGAACCTAATTCCGAAGACATTAAAGCCCATCATAGTGGTCGTGATCGAGCCGGATTCCCAGCGACGAGCAAAAAACGCAAGACAATAGAAGAGATAAGAAAGGGTCTCGAGCCCAATGAAAAAATTGTTTACGCCAAGTCAAATATTTTGCATCGTATTATGAAGATTTAAAGATCATTTTAAACGAGTTATCGAAGTTACCTATTTCTGCAAGTTGTTTACGATTATTTTTTGTTCAATCTGGAGTGGAAATTTTTTACATCGTATTATTAACTACATCATTGCAACGAACTATCTGGAATTATGGCTACTAATACAATGGAACTACTTAGTTTATTAGAAGATACGGCAAATTTACTGAAGAAGACACAAATTAACTTGAAAAAATGCCCGAAGAGTAGATTAACGAAAGGATACTTACGTGCTCGTATGGAATGCATTGAAGACTATTGGAAGACATTTATTTCTACGCATCAAGCCCTCGTTAAAATTACGCCTCAAATGCAGCGCAGTGAAATTTCTTATTTTGTAAACGACGAGTTCAGCATATTGGAAGATTTGTACCTGTGTATTAAGGCTGACATACAAGATGCAATAATACAAATGGAGTCGCCACATACTTCATCGCAAAACAGCAGTAATGACTCGGTGGGATGTGTATCACAACAAGTTAGGCTTCCTAGAATCCAACTACCTATCTTCAGGGGATCCTACGATGAGTGGCCCACCTTTCAAGATTTATTCATCAGCTTAGTACACAACAATACGTCACTTTCTGATGTACAAAAACTTCATTATTTGAAAACAAGTATAGCGGGCGAAGCCGAAGGACTTCTCAGACATGTCAAATAACAGATTCCAACTATGCACAAGCGTGGGATACGTTGAAAACAGCGCTTCGGTAATAAGCGAGTTATTGTAAATTCTCTTCTGAAAAGATTATTTTCACAAAAGAAGATACCTGTTCAGTCCGCCGTTCAGATAAAAATGTTACTGGACACTACAACCGAGTGCATTAGTACATTAAAGAATTTACAAGTCAACACCGAGTCTTGGGATCCTATTATATATTTCTGGTCATTCAGAAATTGGACCAAGACTCACACAAGGAATGGGAGAACTTTGCATACAATAAGAATAACTCGGACGAATTACCTTTGTGGAATGACTTAAAGAGTTTTTTAGAGTCAAAATTTAGAACGCTCGAGTTAGTTACTCCGATAACCAGTGCAGCAACATCTGAGAAGACTAGAGCGAAGCAACCACGAGAACGAACATTCCATATTTCATCTCCTTCAGTAAAAACATGCGTGTTATGTAACGAAAATCATACATTGTGCCATTGTAAACAATTCAACAAGATGTCAATAATCGAAAGAAACAATTATGTTAAAGACAAAAACATGTGTTATAACTGTCTGCTGATAGGCCATTCGGTTAAATTATGTCGATTGCCAATGTCCTGTCGCATTTGTCACAAGCGTCATCATAGTCTTCTACACCAAGCCAAGACGGAGGAGCCAGTGGTCCATAACAATGTCGTACAAATACAGCCACCGAATCCTAACAATACAAATGTAGAAGAATGTGAGTTCCAAGTCAATACAATGATGGCGTCTCATACTGAAGCAAAGCGGACGTATGCTCTATTAGCCACTGCAATGGTGAAGGTACGAAGTGAACAAGGACACGCCATATACTTGCGAGCGCTGATAGATCAAGGCTCCCAGGCATCTTTCATCAGTGAACGTGCAACTCAATTACTTAGATTGAAAAAGAAACAAGTTCGAGGTACCATTACAGGAGTCGGTTCTACACAAACTCAAATCAATAGCGTCGTCCGACTTCAATTACTTTCAACATACGACAAGGAATTTAGTTTATCTACAGATGCATATGTAATAACAAAACGAGTGACAACTAAATTACCTACTAAATCTATCAACATTGTCGACTGGCCACATTTACAAAATTTACAACTAGCCGACACTGCGTATTACAAATCAGCACCCATTGATCTGCTACTGGGAGTAAAAGAATTCTCAGCTATACTACAACCAGGCATCATAAAGGGGCCTCCAGACACTCCATGTGCACAAAATACAGCATTGGGATGGATTTTATTTGGTGCAATTGAAGACAAAAATCCGAACACACAAAATTTAATAGTTATGCACCATCAGATTGATTTGAACAATATGTTAAAAATGATGTGGGAATTAGACAGCGACAAAGAAAGAAAATTTACTCAAGAAGAAAGGATCTGTGAAGACATATATGAAAAGACGCACAAGCGAAACGAAGACGGAAGATATATTGTGAACTTACCATTTAAAACAGAAAAGCAGCATTCACCAGATGGTAACAGCAAAGAAATAGCCTTACAAAGATTTTTGCAATTAGAGAGAAGATTTAAAAAAATACCTAAACTAAAAGAAGACTATACTAAAGTTATAGAAGAATACATAAATTTAAATCACGCTGAAGAAATTCCTGAAAACGAATATGAAAATAGAGCAGTTTATTTAAGTCATCATGCAGTAATTCGAGCCAATAATGAAAGCACTCCAACCCGCGTAGTATTTGATGCATCCTGTAAAGATAAAAATGGAATATCATTGAATGATGAATTGCTGGTTGGACCAACCCTTCAAGAAGATCTTCGAAGTATAATTATGCGATGGAGAATGCACGCCATTTGCTTCGTGTCGGACCTAAAAAAAATGTACAGAATGGTATTAGTAGCGAAAAAGCACACTGATTTCCAACGCATCTTGTGGAGAGGAGATCCATCTGAAGATATAAAGGAATATCGTCTACTTACCGTTACCTTCGGAACCGCACCAGCACCTTACCTCGCTGTAAAAACATTAATGCAATTGGCAGAAGATGAAGGAGTTGATTATCCACTTGCATCTAAAATTCTTAAAGAAGATTTTTATGTTGACGACCTGCTTACAGGATTTGATAATGTACAAGAAGCCATAGAAATAAGCAAGCAATTGAAAGAAATACTTAAGCGAGGCGGCTTTGAATTACAAAAGTGGTCATCAAATAGCATAGAATTTATGAAAACAATTGAACCGGAAAATAGATCAACACGAGTAGAATTAAATTTAAATATATATGGAACTATAAAAGCATTAGGCATTCTTTGGAATTTAGAAAACGATCAATTCAGCTACAATTTAAACTTACCTCAAATATCTGAAAAAATTACTAAACGTACTATTTTATCCGACGTACAAAAATTATTTGATCCTTTAGGATGGATTGCACCTTGCATAATAAAAGTGAAGATTTTAATACAGAAGTTATGGTTAGAAAAAATAGACTGGGATGATGAACTTCCTACACGCCTAAAAGAAGAATGGATAGAAATTAGACAAGACTATGAAAACGTAAAATACATATCAGTTAACAGATGGATAAATACTACTACTACAAATAAAAATACAATAGAATTACATGGATTTTGTGACGCCTCAGAAAGGGCTTATGCAGCCGTTGCGTATTGCAGAATAATAAACAATGACGGTGATGTAACAACTGCACTTCTTGCTGCACGTACACGTGTCGCTCCAGTAAAAACAGTCTCACTACCCCGACTGGAACTGTGTGGTCTACTTTCAAAATTATTAAAACACGTAGCACAGGCGATGAGAATTAGTCCCACAAATTTATTCGCATGGACCGATTCCACCATAGTGTTATCATGGCTTTCCGGAGACCCGATGCGATGGAAGCAATTTGTCGCCAATAGAGTCGTTGAAATTTTGGATAACGTGAACAAAGAGCAATGGTATCATGTCATGTCTGAAAACAATCCAGCGGACATCGCTTCACGTGGAATACTTACATCTGAATTAAAAACCTGTGAAATTTGGTGGAAAGGGCCAAGATGGTTAAAGAATGAAAAAATAGATTATAAAATGCCACATGGGATTACTAAAACTAACTTAGAAATGAGGAACACACAAGTAAATGTAAAAGTAAAGGAAGAAAATATAATTAGATTTGAAGATTATAACAATTTAAACGAACTTCTAACAGTCATAGCCTACTGCATCAGGTTTCTACGTGTCAAGATAAATCCTATTAACACTGAAGATCACCCAATAAGCACAACAGAATTAAACGAAGCTTTGAACAAATGTATCAAGATAGCACAGAGAGAGTATGAAGATGAAATACATGACCTAAAAATAAACAAAAATATCTCAAAAACTAGTAACTTAAAAACGTTGAACCCTTACCTTGATGAAAATGATATCCTCAGGGTGGGCGGTAGATTACGCAACTCAAACCTGTCTGAAAATAGTAAACATCCGATAATACTTGGAAATAATAAATAATAGTTTAAAAAAACTAAAAAAATACACTTTTTATAGAAAATCCAATTAAAAAATAGAAAATATTTTTTTTAAAATTTGAATTAAGAATAGTGTAAATAAGATAAAAATATTTTTTATTGTAAAAAAAGCGTGGGGTACATGGTGTCAATAGTTATAAATATTTTATTGATAGATATTGAGTAGAAGGATTATCATTTTGATAATATCTTAAATAGCACCCCACGCTTTTGGCAGCAAGACGTGAAGACCCCCAGCAAGAAATGGGAACAATGAAATAGTGGAAATCTTGTTAAAGGAAGGTGCAGATGTTGAAGTGCTGAATGAATAAGGATGATGAGACACCGCTTCATGATGCTATTAACAACGGACGCGTCGAAGTTGAGGTCAGGTCAGGTCAGGTCAGGTCAGGTCAGGTTAGGTTAGGTTAGGTGATCGGCGCGCCTGGTAGATTCCTTTATTGGTCTTAACGCAGACCTTCCGGGTCTCAGGAAAACAAAAATCGCTGATCCTGATTATCCTAGTAAGGATAACGGGTCAGAATGTTTAAAATATTGAATTGTCGTCGGTCCTTAATAAGTATGCCAAATTTCAAGTTAATCCGACGTTTTGAAGGGGGTTAAAATCATGTTCAAAGATTCCGTTACATACTAACATACAAACATACATACGTCTGAAGCTAATAAAAGCGTATTAAAAATGAACTTACTCACTTGATAATCGCCGACGCACACAAGAAGACACTGCACGGTGGTACACAGCTCGTCCTGACTTATCTGCGATCTAAATATTGGATCATACGAGCAAAGAACACTGTTCCAGCATATATTCATAGATGCACAATATGCGCTAGACAAAAGGCTCTAATTAAAAACCAACTGATGGGAGACTTACCAAGGGCTCGTACAACACCTGCACGTCCATTTCAGCACTGTGGAGTCGATTTTGCTGGTCCTTTGAAAATTCTAATGTCGAGAGGACGTGGAGCTACACAGAATAAAGCATATATTGCCATATTCATTTGTATGTCCATTAAGGCTATTCACTTGGAGTTAGTTGGAGACCTCACGTCAGTCTCATTTATTGGAGCATTTCGACGATTCGTGGCACGCAGGGGCAAATGCACTCATTTGGAGTGACCAAGGTCGGAATTTTGTCCGTGCAAACAAAGACTTAGCAGATGCATTTGCAGAAGCAAAACTACAACTTCCAGGTCATCTACAGGAACTCCTTTCATCAGAAGGGACTCAATGGCACTTTATTCCGCCGTATAGTCCTAACTTCGGTGGTCTATGGGAGGCAGCCGTGAAATCAACAAAACATCATTTACGTCGAATACTTACCTGCAACTTAACTTTCGAAGAGATGTCGACCACACTTTGTGACATAGAAGCCTGTTTAAACTCAAGACCTTTGACACCAGTTGATACTAGTGACCCTGATGCTTTGGAACCACTTACTCCTGGTCATTTCTTAATAGGGGAAGCGCCAGTTAATATACCTACACCTGAATTTAAAAACGTTAATATAAATCGATTGGACCGTTGGCAATTGACGCAAAAATTAGTAAAGATTTTTGGCATAGATGGCAAACCGAATATTTAACAAGATTGCAGACAAGATCTAAATGGCTACAACGCAGGGCAGAATATAACGTAGGAGATGTTGTTCTACTTAAAGATGAGCAACTTCCACCTGGAAAATGGTCATTAGGCAGAATAACTGCAAAGCATCCTGGACAAGACGGTTGTACGCGTGTTTACAGTGTTAAATGTCATGGTGAAATTGTGAAACGCTCAGTAGGCAAACTATGTGATTTTCCTATTAATTATGATGAATAATTTTTAAAGTAACTAAAACTCTAGCATATGATGTGAAATCTGTTTTGTAAAGTACAGTCGTCCTTTGGTGGGCGGCATGTTGTGATTTGAATGCATATATTACACGATTTGTTATTTCATAGTTAGTCGCAATAAAAACCTCGAACAGTGCACACGCAGTTTTTCGTTATACTCCAAAAACAAATGTGAACCTAATTCCGAAGACATTAAAGCCCATCAAGTACATAGTTCTGAAGTCGGCGCTCAATATATTTCGTTCGATAACGGCGTAAACAGCGTGTCAAATATGAGACGACCAACTTCCAGCTCGTCTCTACACAATAAAAAAAGAATAATTGAAATCGGTCCACTAACGGCGGGGTAATTCGTGTACATACATAAAAAAATATACCGGCCAAATTGAGAATCATCTCCTTTTTGAAGTCGGTTAAAAATAGAGTTAAAAGTTTGATCAATCTAATTGAATCAACAGCTATCTACATTATTTAGAGATTTTGAGGTTTCGCGTTGCTTACAATGAATAATAGTGTAGTAAGGTTTTTATGGGTTAAGCCACAGACCTGTATTTGTTTTGTGGTTAAGCTTACTCACTGATATACTCTACTCGTATACACACGTTCCCTGATAGAGTAGCTCAATATTATAAATACTCAAACACTTTCGGAGTAGAGGGAGTTATTGCCAAGTAGTTGCTTGATAATTCCTAATTCACTGTGGATAACCTGCACCTTGTAAACCTACTTTTCAGCACTTCCTAATAATGAAATAATTATTACCTTGTTATTGTAATTAAAGCCCTTAGTGATTTACCGCCGACCAACATGAACAATACTTGGTATTAATTGCTAAGGGATGAAAACTTAACAACAATCTTAATAATGTATTGAATCTTATAGAAAGAAATTAAAGACAATTTATTAAAAATGTTTTATTTCCAACTTTAACAATCATCATCATAGGCAATAAATTCGTGTAGATATGTTCTGCAATTCATTAACAGCTGCTATCGTATTATCATAAAACATAAATATTTTCCTGTTTATATAATAAAAAATAAATCATCTTCACATAAAGCATAGCCTTCATTGTTATAGAATTTAAATCATTATATTAAAAAAGTGTTTTACTTGTAACACATTTCACTTTACATGTAAAATTTTGAAATTGAACAAAAACACAAAAACACAACAACACAAAAAAAACGATTACTCGTGTACATTCAGTCAGTCAATATGTGTCCAATCTATCACACATATCTTACTTCTATCGGAATGTTTATATAAAAATAGTTATTCTACGTTATGCAACTGAGATGAAAATAAAACCGTTACCGTTACCGTACCAAATAATGCCGGGAATCAATACTTTTATGCTATTATTTCCTTACAATAAAAATATCCTTAAGGTATAACTTTTTAAACAGATTTTTGGTGCTAAAATAACTACATAAGTAAATATTGCTTTTTTATTATGGATCATTGGAAGACTCGGTACTTATCGTTAATTATGTATATTAATAATTTTGGCTGATTTATTACATAAATCTTTATAGAAGAGCAAATGTTTTTTTATTGAGCCCAATTTTAGTCGTTTTTAGAAAAATAAGTGCTATAAGCCTTCAATTCCATTTAAATCAATGAGCGTTTAAAATTTTGTATTTACTCAATTTTAATTTAACACATTATTTAAAGGAAGGAATGACTTTTCGTAAGTTACTAATCGTAATATAGATTTCTTGTTATCGGAACTAACGTAGAAATGCATTAACTCGCCAGGGTTGCAAGTATGTTTACATAAATAAGTAGGAGTTCATATAATAAAACAACGATGGAACGCATCGCGTACGAGCCGAGTGTACGGTAGCACGAAGACGGTGAAGGTGGTTCAGAGCAGCACGAAGGCGGGCAGCGCGGGGCGGGCGCGGGCGCGGCGCGCGGGCCGTCACAGCAGCGCGTGCGCGGGCAGCAGGCGCGGCGCCGCCGCCCGCGCGCCCGCCTCCGCGCTCTCCCACGCCACCGCCGCGCCGTCCGCGTACGACGCGAACAGCACCTGCGAGTCCGTGCTGTACGCCACGCTGGAACGGAACGCACACCTCAACCGCTATCGCAAGTGGTAGGATCCTGCTCGGTTCGACTCTTGCGGTATTACCGCCACATTTACTTCACATCATGGGGAAATAAGGGATAGAGGGATGAGGGACGAGGCCTTCCAATTCTACCCTCGAGATTGGGAATGCACTTGTAGCCAACCCCAATTCTACCTGAAGTTCAGGGACGGGAATAAAACTATCATGATCATATTATCATATCTGATCTTACCATCAGATGGCTAACATATTCCATTTTATATGCTCTTAGTATATTTTATCACACAAACCTAAGTGCAGCGGGTCCAGGGGAGCGGCCGGGTGGCGGTATGACTGTGACGGGGCGCAGGTCCCAGGAGGAATATAACCGGATGGCACCCGTGTCTAGGCCGGCCGCGATACAGTTGACACTAACACCCTCTGGCGCGTTAGAATAGCAGATACTCGTAACTAATTCTGATACTTTTACACTACCTGTAGAATATGCCGATGTTTTAACAAATATATAATATTGTAATTAATAACAGTTAAATGGTGGGATTAACAGGGTTATGAAGCAGTTTATTGAATAATAATTCTCTAGTTCATATATATATCTAAGAAGTATACTATCGAAAATACAACTTACCGACAAAGCTAGCATTGACAGTGTGTACTCTTATGAGTGATTTATACTTGTGCGCCGCGTCCTTTTCATAGGAATCAGATTCGATATCGCTGTCACCGTTGCAGTGGGCGGGCGGCGGAGCGAGGGCGGGCGGCGGCTCGAGGGCTGAGGGCGGGCTGGGCGGCGGGGCGGTCAGCGAGTGCACGGTGGCCACGTCGCTCAGCGTCTCGCTCACCGCAACGCGCCGCACGGGCAACATGCCCCGATTTGGTAATGTGCGGATATACGATAACCTACGAATCGTAGAAGCCATTATAAAAATTCTTTATAAATTTCTTTTCGTAAAAATAGTTGCGGGTAGTATTTTCTTTTTATAATATAAGAGTAGCAGACGAGTATGCAGAACACCTGATGGTAAGTGGCTACTGCCGACCATGGACATCTGTAGTCAACCCCACATAGAATTAGATATTCCTACCTGAGGTCGGCCACAGATGCGCCGCTACTTCTGAGGACTAAGATGAAACGCCCGTGGAAAGTATCTCTCCCTTATCACACCCTCCAAACCAGAACACAGCAGCGCTTAACACTGCTGTTATAAGGCAAAAATAGGTGTGGCGGTGGTCCCCCGGAGTCGAACCACAAAGAGTTCTACCACCTTCATTATAGCTATATCATTAAAAAGGTTTCCTGTGAATTTTCATAAATTATAAGAAAACTTTTCAAGCGAAGATTTACGTAGCGTACTCACTCGTTAAGGTCCCAGATGACGACGATGCCGTCGTCGCTGGCGGTGACGAGCAGGCTGGCGGGCGCGCACACGGCGACGTCGGCGACGCGCGCACGTGCGCGTGCAGCAGACGCGTGCGCGCGGCGGGCGGCGCGGCGCCGCGCCCGCGCGCACGCGCAGCGCCGTCACGCGCCCCGACGCGTGCCCCAGGAACGCGCCCCAGCGCCGCGACCCGCCGGCGCACCACGGCGCCACCACCGTTATCTAAAACGACGCTCACACGATTTGAAAAAATTCACGTTATAGACTATCGAAGGCATTTTGAATGCTAATTTTACAATTTACGCAACAATATTCAACTCTTTACCTTTATGGTATTGACAGTTTCATTAAATAATTTCTAACAAATGTCTAGAAGTCTTGTTACAACGCGTTAGCATCTGTAGTCGCGCAACCGATACCCACTTCGCCCTACGTTTCAAGGTAGGTAGCAGGGGTCGCAAAGTATTCATATACTGTAAATATAGGTTTGATAGACAGACATATAACGATAGTAGCAACATACCTGATGCGCGGGCGGCACGTGCATGAGCACGTCGGGCGGCAGGTCTCGGCGGCGCCGCAGCCGCAGCATGTCGTCCGCGTGCGCCCACGACAGCACGCCGTACGCCTCGCTCGCCGGCGCACCCTTCGAGCTACCCATAGGCACGGATTCCTCTGTGCGAATATTTACTCATATAAAATATGTTTGTACATACTAAAGACATATTTTATTCATCATATAATACATTTTAATTGTTTAGTAACAACATCGATAAGTATAGATATCTCACCGCCTTGTAATTGAAGGAATCATTAAATGGCTTAATCGGCTGACAAATGTGTCAGCAATTTAATGGCTGTCATGGTGTAATTTACGCGGAACATTGAGAACATGCGCTGTTTAGTGGTGCAAAAACACGAAATCGAAGAAAAACTGCGGAGAAATATTGTTTCATTCGTAAACGCTCAAAAAGCTACATTTTTTTAATATTTTCCAAGCACGAAAATAGATGACAGTGACAATTTCAATTGTCAAAACTGGTTACATTTTCTTGTTAGAAGTGACTAATCTTTAGTATGAGTGTGTTTCAAGTAAACTTATAAAGTACAGTATTAGTTATTCCAGGTACAGACCGTGCAGCGGCACGAGCGCGGTGTGGGGCGCGGCGAGAGCGGCGGCGCGCGCGTGCGGCAGCGGCTGCAGCGCGGCGGGCGCGGCGGCGGCGCGGCGCGCGGCGGGCGCGGCGGCGGGCGCGCCGGGCGAGCCGCAGTAGCGGCCCCAGCGCGCGCCGCGCACGCCGTCCCACACCGGCACGCTCTGCACACACACACATATGTAACTGTTCAGACAAATTGGACGTACTCGTAGTTATGCAAAATAGATGCAACCACAAAAACTAGCTTCTGAGAAAATAGGTCTTTTAGTAAAAGTTAAATTGCTTAATTTATGGTTGGTATGTTTATTTCAACTATATATGTTTATTTCAAAAGAAAAAATGTACCATGCAGTTTGAATATTTTTTGCATATACGAAAGTTGATGTGGAAATGCAATTTGCGATTGTAACTAAAAAAGCGGTGGGTTGGATCCATTTTGCATAACTACGTCCAATTTGAAACCATAAACAAAATTAAAGTGATAAAATGATAAAATAAAAATATAAGTAGGTAAAATACATGTTAATCAGTATCGTAGTATTTAATATATTTTTTAATACTATTTGTATATCACAACTGTCAAAATACGATTACGAGAATTATTGATTACTGTCACGATCATACATTGGTACATACAAGTAATATTTCTTATGTAATTTTATACTATAAAAGTTCTTCATACTCCATGTTGAACATGCGCTATAACAGGCGCTACACTAAATTGAATATTTGTGTTTAAAATTGGGTTTACATTTAATAAAAACATTGGTCATATATAACTAGTATAGTTCGCTCACGTCGTCGGGTCGGTGCAGCAGGTCGGCGAGGCGCTGCGGGTGCGGCGCGCGCAGCAGCTGGCGCGGCGCCTGGCCGTACGTGCGCACCATGGCCGCCGCCGCCGTGCGGTCCAGCTCGTCCTCCAGCGCCGTCGGGTCAAACCCGTAGTACGTCTGCAATGTCCGAAGGTACGTTAGACGAATGCAACTAGGTATAATCGTGTGTAGGTCGTGTGTGTCGTGTATTTGCTATGGCGACGCGATTCATTTCTATATTCAGAGCGGACTAGCAGTTTTATGCGGACTATACCACCTTATATTTATATCCGTAATATTATTTTGTAACTATAATGTAGATTATCAAGCTGAGAAAGGTTATTAAAAGTACTATAGAGTAAATGATGTAAAGTTATGATCTTCATATTTTTTATATATGACAATCAGTATCACAGTATTCAATTCAAATCATTGAACATACAGTAGTACAACAGTGACAGTTTTGAAGGTGGTAGTACCCATTGTGGTTCGACTCCGGCTGAATTGGACTGCACGTTCGTTCGCTACTTCCAACATTATGTAAGGTGACGTATGTGTACGCACGCATGCGGGGAAGACGTTGATGGCGTCGATGGCGGCCTGGCCGGTCTGCTTGCAGCCGAAGACGAGGTCGATCCAGAGCGGCAGGCGCTCGGCCACGTGCGGCGCCTCGAGCGCGTGGCGGTGCAGCAGCGTGAACAGCCGCGCGTCGGCCGCCCAGCGCGCCAGCGACACGCCGTCCACGCGCGCGCCGCACTGCCGCACGCCCAGCTCCAGACCTGCACGTGTCGCATACACATTTTTACCGTACAAAATCAGCCACTAGCGTTATATAAAAACCGTTCATAAATATCATATTTATAAATACTGTACGGGCCACGACAGTACATTTGGTAGCATCAGCAGTTTACGCTACATTGATGCATTTAAGTTAGTACGCTAATGAGCTCTATCAATATCGGTCGCGTGCTCCTCTATCATTCGCTATCATCTAAGCAATACGAGTTCTTAATAAATCAGTTATTTCTATAAATCTCTATCATTTTCTATCATCCAAATATTGTATTGGATCACGTCTCAACCCGTACAAATACAATAATTATATTTTTACTAAATAAAAGTACATCAAGCTTAACAAGCAAACACAACCGTTAATAAACATGTAATTTATATTTGTTATAAGTAATTTAACTGTTAACAGTTTACAATTATTTCATTAATTTATATTTCAATATGTACAATTTCATTCAACTATTTGCTTTTTAGTTCCTATACTATTTTATGTTGTTCTATTATTTGCATTGTAGTTGACACCTATAATTGAGATAGCACTTGTACCTGTGTCTTATTTCTTTTTTTTTTTGTATTAGAAGGTGGTAGAACCCTTTGTGGTTCGACTCCGGCGGCACCACCGCCACACCTATTTCTACCTAATAACAGCAGTGTTAAGCGCTGCTGTGTTCCGGTCTGAGAGTGTGGTAAGGGAGACAGACTTTTCCGAGGCGTTCCAGCTTAGTCCTAAGGGGTAGCGGCGCATCTGTGGCCGACCTCAGGTAGGAATATCTAATCCTATCTGGGGTTGATTACAGATGTCCATGGGCGGCAGTAGCCACTTACCATCAGGTGGACTGCATGCTCGTCTGCTACTCTTATATTATAAAAAAAAAAAAACCTTTACCGATTGTTGGTGTATACTTTGTTGGATTAACATAATAATAAAGAAATAAATAAAGTAATAAAACGTCAAAATGATAAACTTTTAAATTTTCCACAACATATAGGCCACAATGCCCTGGACAAACATAATTAAGTAACTACGCTACACAAAATTTTATTCAAAACTCTATGTAGTCTAGATTGAACAAACCTTCATTATTGTAAAACATTTCTGGCAGATAAAATAGCTCTGGAATGAGCTCCTTGACGTCCGTGGGAGAGTCGTTTGTGATGAGCAGCCACGTCGTCGCCAGCGAGTGGAACGTGCGGTCCGGCATGTCAAAATTATTGTCTGTTATCAAAATATCAATTGTTATACTTCTATAGAAAATATTTTTTAAAGAAAATATAAAGTTAAAGATTTTATCACAAAAAAATGATGAGAATAGTAATTATTAATATAAGGGTTAAGGGTATAACCTTGGTAATTGAGGAAAAGTTCCGTGAATGGCGGAACTCTGAATAGATAGTGTAATACGCCGCCGGAGTTAGAGTACAGCGAGGCGTAGTGGTGCGGCTGCCGCGACAGCAGCGGGCTGCAGCCCTCCCGTCGCGCCGCTTTTAGGTCCTGTAAATTAAACGGGGTGTAATTTTTGGTGCAAAATAATTGATTAATCATATAGGATGGGGGTCTGGCGCTACCTACGTTGTAAGTTTTTATGTAGTGCTGCTCGCGGTTCTTGTTCTGGACGGCCATGGGCTTGGAGAGGTCGCGGAAGGTGGCCGGGTCGGTGAGGTCGAGGATGCGCGAGGTGTAGTCGGCGAGCACGAAGGGCAGCACGGGGTACTGCATGAGGTCGTTGTAGGAGCGGCCGGCGAGCCCGTTGAGCGTCATGAGGTACTCCCAGTTGGTGATGGTGCCGTTGCGCCACTGCGCCATGGCGTCGGCGAGTGCGTCGGGCTCGCTGCGCTCGGGCGGGTGGTGGCGCGCCAGGTGCTTGAGGAAGGCGGCGCGCTCGTCGGCGTCGGCGAAGGCCAGCAGGTGCGCGCGGCCCGAGTGCAGGAACAGCTCCAGCGCGCGCTCCTGCAGGCACCAGCGCCGCGTGGCCGCGCCGCGCACCGCGCCCAGCGCCCAGCACAGCGCGCCCGCCTCCGCGTCCGCGCCCGCCGCCGCGCCCCGCCGCGCCCGCCGCCGCGCTCTCCTCCGGGACGAAGTGGATACACCTGACGATAATATAAGTCACGAAAATCCCTTAAAACGACGTGTCGACGTCACGTACATATGTTTTTAGAGTACATCGAATATCAGTCGACAATGTTATTGAATATTAATATTAACAAACAATTAAATAAAAAAATGTGAGCCGTCACGGGACGCCTGGCAGATGAGAAACATCGACATTATTTTGTAAAAGTAATATGCAGAAAAGAACATATTGTGATAGGAACTAAATATGTCATAATGATAAAATAAAATATTACGTTTTTTTTCCAGATAACGATGACTATTTATTGAATTCGATTGCGCACGGCATGCGTCGCCACGCCAGAAATCGGTTTTACATGCGGCTATAGATGTTTCACATCAAAACTTACAATAAAATGTAACAAATGAAAGGGTAAGGGACGACTATTAACCGAAATATCAATACATAAATTTCGAATACATAGTAATTGAAGGCGAGGTACCTGTCGGTGAGCAGCAGCTCGCCGGGCGTCTCGCTGGCGACGGTGACGTGCACGACGCGCGCCATGCACGCCACGGTCTCGTGCAGCTGCAGGCGCGCCGCCACGCCGCCGCGCCGCTCGCTGCCGCCCAGCACGCTGCTCAGCGGGCCCGGCTCCTTCGCTGACTCTGAACAGACCGTCGAAATGTACCACTCGAGACGCCGATATCGGCCATCACTGATTTTTACTTACTGTTATTCGTATAACACTTACCTGCCTTGTATCTATACTTTGGCTGAAAGCAGCGTGCCGGGATACGTAAATGCGCGCGGCGCAAGCGCACTCGCACGCGGCCCGGGCCCTCTGTACTATCCAGAGCCCACGCCGCCGGCTGCCCGCGAGGACTCCACCATACCGCTATGGCATAAAATTAATGTATAAGAAAAACTTAATAGAAAAAGGTCATACTGATAACGTGATTTATAATTTATTAAGTGAATCTTCGTGTAATTATTGTTAATATAATTAGTACTATATTATGTATTAATGCAATTTTATTAGATAGATATGTGTGCATACCGCGCTCGTGAGTGTGCGCGGCTAGGCGGCGGGCGGCGCGCTGCGCGGCGGCGGCGTGTCGCGCGAGCGCGGCGCGCAGGTGCTCGAGGAAGGCCTTGCGTTCCGCGTTCTGCGTCTCCACCACCCTCCGCGTCGCCGCCATGGCCGCCTCGCACGCGCGGGCGCACTGCGCCTCGCGGCTGAACACAGACCTGCCAGAAATCGCAAAGTCATAAAAGAATCTTATATCGATACAGAGAAAATATGGAGTAATTCAGTGGTGGACCGACTTGCCGATGGCGGCGCGGCTGCGGGCGGCGCGGCGCTCGTCGGCGGCGAGCAGGCGCGCGGCCTCGGCGGGCAGCGCGGCGGGCGGCAGGCGGTCCGGCTGCGGCGCCTGCGCGCGCACCGCCCAGTCGCGCGCCCAGTCCGTCACGCACAGCTCCAGCGCATGCGCCGGCTGCAGCACCGCCGCCGAGTGCGCCGCCTGCACCGCGCACGTCAGGTACACCGACAGCTGCGTGCACGGGACCGTTGGATTACTTCACGTATAGTAGGATATTAAGCTCGAGTCGATTAAGAAATAATTAAAAATTGTTTCGCATCAATTCATTAAGGACGACAAGAAGGATGGTAACCTTCCTGCTTGCGGAGGGGTCGCGCGGCGTGAGGTGTCGCAGCACCTCGCGCGGCGCGCGGTACAGCGCGCGCAGCAGGCGCGCTGCAGCGCGCGCGCGCCCGGCGCCGGCGCCAGCGCCCACCAGAAGGCGGCGTGCAGCGCGCCCGCGCACTCCGCCGCGCCCGCCGACCACCACTTGCCGCGCGACGGCCCGCACACACCTGCAGAACGGACACGCTGACTGAAAGAAGTGTTTTTTCTACAAAATCTATTTTAATTTGTAATAATGATAATAATTAGCTTCTTCTAGTAACCTAATTATCATTATTAGATGCACAATCGAATAATACCAGTGGCGTAAAATTAAACTTTTGCCAGATTCGCACATGGGCCTAGCCGAGACGCTAAATAGGACGAAAATAGTATCGTAACGGTGAACAATAATGACCCATGAGCAAGGTATTGAAGATCCGCTCGAAGAAGTCCGCCTCGGGCTGGAGGTCCTGTCTCGGCGACAGCGTGAGCAGGAAGGCGACGGCGCGCGCCAGCGTGTCGGCGTGGCGCGCGCTGAGCTCCGCGCGCTCCGCCCGCCCGCCGCGCGCCGCCCGCCCGCCGCGCCCGCCGCCGCCCGCCAGGCTGCTCTCCATCGCCGACGATAACACTGACACACAAAAAACAATACACCTACAACTTATTTTATTTTTACTTAATAATTATTGAATATTGTAGCGAACACGTCATGAATACATACAATACAATAAATGTCGTCATTAAAATCTATTTAAATGAAACGTGGATATTTGTACCGTTAGTAAAGTAATTAGTCTTGGTCTGACTCGTGTACGTGTCACGCAGACGCTCCTCTAGGTGATCGAGCTGCGCGCAGTACAGCGCTATCTGCGCATCGCGAGCGACTCGTTGCACGCTACTCTCCGCCGAGCTCTGCTCCACATATGTCAGCATGTGGTGGATGTCCACTACCATCTAACAAAAATTGAGGAAAACTTTATTATTTTTATTCCATCCATCCAACGCATAGGAAAGAAATTTAAGAATGAAATTAATTTAAAAAAGCTCGTTGTTTAAAAAAAGAACAATTCGCACAAGTTTTTATTAGGAGGGGAACAACAGTGATACAGCATGTATTACCTGCAAAATGTGTTATCCTGTATCGGTGACGTTTATAAAGAAACTTTCACGGTGATCTAATACCTTTAAATGAGCAATTCTTGTATTATCCGAAACTATAAGAATTATAGTTTCGTATTTGGCCCTGAAGGCCTATTTGAAAAATTCACCCTGTATATCAATGGCTCAAACGAATTTCGTATTCAGCGGGTTTCGGGGACTTTAAATCGACCTAGCTAAGTTTTATCTTCAGAATATCTCGTTTTAACCGCTATTCGGGAAATCGGGCGCCAAAAAACGCACAAAACTCGGGTTCAAATCTCGGTCTGATTGTCATCTTATATTTTTTCTCTTTTTTCGAGTTCCTTTTTTTGTGAGAAAAATAATTGTTCTCGTGATTTTTTGTTTCAAAAAATCGGTATTTTTGTTTTACTATTACAACACCGAAAAAAGTTCGGTCATCCAGCCACTTTATTATTAAAAGTAAATGAAAACACGAGTTTAATATGTAAAACCGGTAGAATTTGTCCTGTAATGTGGCTTACTTGCGGCGTGGCGGCGGGAGCACGGGCCAGATGCGCCAGCAGCGCGGCGAGCGCGGCGCGCAGGTCGGCCGCCCCCCGCCGCCGCCGCGCCCGCCCCCGCCGCCAGCGCCCGCACGCACACCTCCGCCAGCGCCACCTCCGCTAGCGCCTTGGCCGACGACTGGAACAACATGCATTCGTTTCGTCGGTTTACTAATGTAACACTTCCTATTTCTAGACAAACTTATTAAATAGGGACCGAATGTTATACGTCTTGATTGAAGTATATTTAAGGAGTAGAATTTCAAAACGACTGAAATTAAAAAATTCTAGCATAAAATATATGAATCCCAAGTCACGACGAGCCCATGTAAGGTGTATTAACGAATTATATACCTTGTCAATCAGCTTGTGTAATATAGCTATAATGTGGTGCGCGAGCGGCACGTTGTCCAGGCACGTGGGCAGCAGCGCCAGCAGCGGCGGGCTGCGCACGGCCACGTCCTCGCCCACGTCCATCCAGATGTCCTCCTGCCATTTGACACATTCACATTAATTTTGCACAAAATAATATTATGTGTATTCTTTTAATACAATATTTTCTTAAATTGTTTTGATTTTATACTTACATCGAGTTGGTCTTCTAGTGGTACATCGCATTTAGTGAGAAGAGCCGCGCACGCCGTCACCAGCTCCCATGAACCCGGATACAGGGCAATCTAATAATTTTCGATATTCATATTAATTGTTTGATATTTATTGTTTAAAAGTGATGATAATAAATATATGATATAATTCATGAAATTGATCGAATATTATAAATACCGCTAGAAAATGAGATACTTGGTAAGTTTTCACTGCCTGCATGTATTTTTTAATCAAAATGGTAAAACTTTTATGACTTGGTAGCCTATTGATAAATTTAAATATTTTGGATATATTATGGAGTATTTTAGTACTCGTCTCAAAGTCAATTAATGGAATTATAATATGTATATGAAATTTACTGTATCATATATTGAATACATAATTGAATAAGAAATATTTTTTTCTGATAACAATCTATATGAATATTATTTAGCACAAATATACAGTGTTAAGATGTAAGCGTGTACTGGCCTGGTTGGCGAGGTGCACGTAGAAGCAGCCGCCGAGCGCGGCGGCGAGCGCGGCGGGCGCGCGCGCCTGCAGCGCGGCGGTGGCGCGCACCACGGCGGCGCGCACGCCCGCCGCGCGGTGCTGGCCCAGCACCAGCAGCCGCTCCGCGCGCAGCGCGCCGCCCGCCGCCTGCGCACACCCACCCGTCAGTTACAGCTTTAGTATTTTATATAACTGCTTTCACATACTTCGGGAACAATCCCGTTCCTCTTATTAAACGTTTCACGTGCAGCACCATTATAGTAAATACGTAGCAATACACGTCCACGATACGCTCGCTTTAGACATAGTTCTACACGAAATAAATATTGATATTTACTTTTACCTCCATTATTAATTATTATTGACACTTAAAAATACATATACGAAAACTCACCCACGGCATTGGTATAGAGTAGTGAAATCAATCTGTATTTATTAAGCAATACACTTCAATAAAAAGATGAACTTTTTATTATTTCGCTCTACTATATACTATACAGGTGAATTTTTAAAACGGGCCTTCAGGGCCAAATCCGAAACTATAAGGATTAGCGAAAAATGCTGAAAGGAGTTACGAGGCCGATTTTGATAAAAACTAAAACTGCATCATTACTTTTTTAAAATAACTTTTTCCCTAGCCGGGAATCGAACGAGTTCATTTTGAAAAAAATACACCCTCTATATTATTCCACTATCTGATAGTGTTGCTTATAAGGATCAAAATCTGGGAAGTAATGATAAATGACAAACTAAAGGAAAAGCCTCAATTTTAAGAAAATACATATTTCTTTATATTCATTTGGCAGTTAAGTTCCCGCCATTCATAAATTTAAACATTTCGCGTATTAACAATTTTTTGGCTCAATGTTTCAAATCAACAAAACAAACAACAAAACAACAAAATCTTCAATGGTACGACTTACGTATGTTTCTAAAGAATTACACATAAATCATTTGTTATGTAATCCTTAAGGATTAGTAAGGCAATAGTAGGGATTAGTAAGGCAATTAGTAAGGTATGGAAAAATATGTATTTTCTTAAAAAAAATCCTTTTCTTTTAATTTGTCACATAACATTACTTCCCAGAATTTGATCCTTATAAGCGACACTATTAGATGGTGGAATAATATAGAGGGTGTATTTTTTTTCAAAATTAACTCGTTCGATTCCCGGCTAGGGAAAAAGATATTTTAAAAAACTAATGATGCAGTTTTAGTTTTTATCAAAATCGGCCTCGTAACTCCTTTCAGCATTTTTCGCTAATCCTTATAGTTTCGGATTTGGCCCTGAAGGCCCGTTTTAAAAATTCACCCTGTATATAACCCAATTATTGTGAACATAGGACGGCATCACCTGCGCGAGCACGTCGTCGGGCAGCTCGAGCACGGCGTCGCGCAGCAGCAGCAGCAGCCCCTCGCACGCGCTCCAGCCCGGCTCCGCGCCCGCGCGCACGCGACGCTGCACACGCAAGCTTGACCCATTAGAGAGCGGCTCGTTGTTGCCGGTAAGTGTGCAACAATTGGTTATGTGCATGACATAATTATTAAGTGTTTTTTTCATTAATGCGAAAATAATAACAAAAAAAAATATATATTAAGTCATCAGCAGATATGGATTTGTCAATTAACTTTAGAGCATAAAAAGTATATAAGTAGAGGAAAAAGTTATAATACAAATGACATGTAACGAAACAAGAAAAGTATGTTACTCACTTGTTGGTAGATGCCACTGGTGTACACGTCGACAGTGGTGTGGCTGACTTCCTCTACATCTACAACAACGTATTCCGTCAGCGGGTCGTCCCCGCCGCCCCCCGCGCCGCCGTCTGCAACCCCACCCCACCACGATACTTCCAGCCCCATATTTCGACAAGTATTTGTAGATGTCGTCCAGTAAAAGATTATACCCAATTTTAATTTTGAAAATAATATTGATTTATTCACACTCTTAACGTGCTACTTGTAACATGTTATAAGTCAATGAAGTTAATAAAATATTGCATGTCCAGCCAATTATATTATTGAATTAAGAACAAACAAATATTTGACTAAATATAAAGCCGGAAAGACGGATAAACACATTCTTGATTAACTATTTTATAAACCTAAACATGTAAAAAAATATATGAAATTGAACGATTCAATTGAAGTGCACGATCCAATAAGATACATTAATATGAAATTAATAAAATAATCTTACCATTGGATATCTCAGAGTTGACTGAATTAACAGAAATAGTTGAAGCGTTCCTGAAAGTAACATACATAAATTAATATGTTTTGTTGTATCAAATGCCAATAAAAAGATATCCTCCCATAAAATTTGGAACGTTTTATAATACCTGCTCTCCTTAATTTGCTTGTTTATTAGACCCTTCATTTGCTTGGTAGACTCTACGCTAGTATCAAAGTCGGTTTTCTCATTCTCAGCTCCGTGATTAGTTTCAGCATCGGTGAGATCGTTGAGACTGGAGCCTATCGTGGCGTCCTCCGTGGAGACGCTGGACGCACTGGATTTATCAGTATTCACGTTAGCATTGTCGTTGTTGTCGTAAGTTTTCCACTTGTCGGCGCTCTGTTTACGCTTGCTGAGCAATGCGAGAATGTTGAAATCGCTCGTTTCGGGAGTATCGGCCGTCAGCAGGAAATAAAAGTTCGCCCGAGAGTGGGTCACAAACGTGTCGCTGGCCTGAAAGAAAATATCTTAAGAAAATGCATATCTAGAAGTATTGTAAAAATAATTCTCAGATGTGTGTAAGGTGAACTATAGTCTATAAGGTTTCTAACAATATTTTTTTGAGAAGTGGACCTGTGTCGAGAATAGTAGCACAGAAGGTGTTGATGATAATGAAAGATGATGAAGAAAAAGAAGGTAAATAAGGTGTATTTTTTAAATACACCATATATTTTAAAAAGTTTTAAATGTGGTGTACGTGTGATACGTGTGCATGTTGTATGTAGGTATAGTTATCGCCAAACTGTCTGTCCGCTCTGAAGTTGTTGCTCGCAGGTGTAGTCATATAATTAGCTATGGCAACGCGATTCATTTCTATATTCAGAGCGGACTAGCAGTTTTACGCGCACCTGGTGCATGAGCAGCAGGAAGTCGCAGAGCAGCGCGACGGCGCGCAGCGGCGGCGGCGCGCCCGCCAGCGCGCGCACCAGCTCCACCAGGCTGCGGCTCGTGGCCGCGTCCAGCGGCGGACACTCCGAGTTCAGGAACCGCTCCTGCATAATAACCGAACATTTTTTAAAATTATTAAAAAGTTGAAATTATATTACAATATTAAAGACTATTCCAGTCGGCTCCATAAGAATATAAACATAGAACCAATCACATAAATGTCACGTATATACTAGTAAGTAATGAGAGTGTGTACCTTGCAGGCCTGCAGCAGGTGCCGCAGCAGCTGGGCGCGCGCGGCCCGGCGGCGGCTGAAGGCGCGGCGCGGGTGCGCGGGCCGCAGCGCCGCACGCAGCGCCGCCAGCGCCAGCGCCCACGCCGAGCCGCGCCCCGCCCCGCCCTCCGCTTCCTCCTCCGCGCCCTCGCTCACCACCTCCCACTCGATTATCTGACCGTGTATATCGATTATATCACCTTCACATATCGAAATGACCGAACGACGAGTCAAAGCACTTTATGCATTATTCAAAATTAAGTAACATTTAAAAAAAAAGAAGTTTTCATTTCACGAAGTTTCAACAAACGTTGGTGCCTATAAAAATATTTTTTTAATTAAAACCTTTTTTACTAATACGAATGCAAATTATTAAATTAACTTAAAGCACCAGGGATTGATTACATTAAATAGAAATGTATCTCACCACATCGTTGTCAAACTGCCGCCAGCAGCGCATGAGCAGCACCAGCAGCTCGGGCTCCAGCAACACGCAGTCCGTGTTCGCCAGCAACGTAACCGTTCCACCGTTTATTGTTATCAATGGACCGCTAAAAGCTTCGTCCAATATCACCTAGACGGAAGTACAACGTATTGTAGTGATAGAACATATTATTCGTGTAACAGAAGTAAATTAAAAGTCACTCAATAACGTATTAAAAAGCGCCACTTACAATTCTGAAATTGTATCTGTAAGGAAAATATAATTCCTTTTCGGATAAACAATATATCATAAAATAAGATAACATTTCGTAAAAGCGTTTTTAAATATTATTTCTTTCAATTTACCATCATTCGTTTTAATTTCTACATTCTTGACTGTCGAAAAACTTAAATAGATAACGTGACGAATGCAATGTGCATATCAGACACACAGGTTAGCAATTTCCAGTCGTGTACTATGTGCGTCACCTTGAGCAGGTGGTGCGTGACGCGGCAGGTGTGTGCGGCGAGCAGCGGCGGCAGCAGCTCGAGCGTGTCGGCCAGCAGGCGCGCGTGCAGCCGCGCGTCGCCCGCGCACGCGCGCAGCAGCACGCCCAGCGCGCCCGCCTGCTCCTCCGCCGTGCCCTCCAGCTCGATTATCTGCCGATATAACGAACGTTACTATCGTCTAAACTTTAACACGAGATAAATAAAATTACTAAAATACAATATCGTTCTATTGCAAGCACTTTAATACGCTTTATATGTCCACGGTTGAAGTAGAGTTCGAATGTATTATATACAATTATGTCAATTTCTTTGACAAACGCTGTGACCTTATTTAGGCCACAACCTTGTCCAGGAAATTGATACATTTTTATGTAAAATAAGTCCTTGGATTCATTTTGGTAAATGTACATTACCCTTGCGAAGAGGTACAGCAGCAGGTCGGGCCCGCCGAGGTCGAGCAGCGCGGGCGCCAGCGCGGTGGGCGCGGCGGGGCGCGGCGCGGCCCGCCAGCGCAGCCGCACCGCCTCGGGCGCGCCGCCGCCGCCCGCGATGCGACCGCCGAACACTGCTCCAACACGAGGTATTATTATCATTGGTCCACAGGGATACTAAGTTATTTTTCATTACATTGATTACGACATTAAGTATATTTTTACGTGACTACTCGGAGAAATGTTTTTAAATATTAATTAATCTTATTCTTTCGCGCACTCTGCAAGCCAAATTGACTGATTTAATCGTGTAAAGTGTCGTTGGATTCATCTAAATGATAGTAGTAACGGAGGTTCCTTTCCTAAGCAAGCCTTTTTTTTTCAGTAATATTGCTCTAAATACCATTCTATTATAATAAAAAATCTAATTAGGAATTAGATAAAATAATAAAAAAAAATATAATCGCTATCAGAAAGTGGGACGATCGATCGATAAATTAACCTCTTATTATAGTAGCGGGGTATGCAACGTGCACGTACCGTTGTGCGCGGCGGCGGGCGGCGCGTGCAGCACGAGGTGCGCGGGCGCGTGCGGCGCCAGGCTCAGCAGCGCCGCCGCCTGCAGCTCGCGCAGCGCCGCCTCCGGCAGCTCCAGCACCTGGCGCACACAACCACCACGTTACGACCCTCGGTATACCCTACTATCCACCACATAATCCGTTTATCGTGTTTTCTGTCAAATTTATACAAGGAGTTTATCTATTAACATCAGAATTCAATTAATTTGTACAGTCGCTGTTTATTGGTTAAAGTGCTACATTATAATAATAATAATAATAATAATAATAATAAACATTTATTGCCTTTGAAATACAAAAAAATACACATTACAGCTAACTTAAAATTAATACTAGGCAAAAGGAAGTGACTCAGCTTTTGCTGACAAGGATTGTAATCCTGTTCAGCGCTGATTTTCAGTCACCCCCTTCTCCCTATGGTGTTATGCGGGAGAAAAGGTCCTGGGTTCCCAACCATTTACTACTTTTATCTCTACATCGAAACTTAAAATAATAGAAACATATATTATGCAGAGAAATAGATATATGTGATAGACAAATAAAGCTACAAACATTTTACAAACTATGAACAAAACAAAAAAAATAATAATAACAATAACCCTTGCGTGAGTGCGTGAATGTAGATGTGTGAGTGTGTATGTCAGTGTATGTGTACGTGTGTGTGTGTGTGTATGTGTGTGTGTGTGTTATCAATACTTACTAAAATATGTCTTTAAATTTAAAAATTTATTGTAGGCAGGCTTCAAGTTTTCTGTTGCAAGTTGTTTCTTTAGCAATGCTGTTTTGTATTTTAATTTAAACGTATCCGTATTCATTTTATTTCTTAAGGGAGGGGGTAAATCGTTCCAAATTCTTGCCGCTGAAAACTTGAAGCAAGTTCTAAATCTAGATGTTTTATGGGCAGGCATTTTAAGGAGGGTCTGTGCTCTGGATCCTTGGCTTCGATTACTAGAGTCCTCGAACCAAGTGAGCTTTTCAAAGAGATAGTCAGGTCGTTTGTTCCAAATTACCTTATGAATTGTAGTTGCAAGGTGGAGATCTCTTCTAGCGCTCATATTGAGGATGCCCTTTCTATTTAAATATGGGGTTATATGTTCTCCCCTAGGTACATTGTAACAGAAGCGAATACATGCATTTTGTACCCTTTGTATTGCTTTCTCTGTGCTCGCATTTATTTTTGGGCCATAGATGGAACTACAGTAATTAAATTGTGAAAGAACTAGGGAATCACACAAGAGCAGGCGCAGTTCTTCGCTCAAATAAGTTCTAATTTTGTATAAGGTCTTTAGAGCTTTAAGTATGCGTTTCTTATCTTATTATTTACATGTTCGTGAAATTTTTGTTCCCCGTCCAGTATTAGGCCTAAATTGCGCGCCGAGCTTACCCGTTTTAGCGTTACCTCATTGATGGATAACTCTTCTTTACAATCCAAGGTTTTTTTGATCTGGTTTTTAGTCCCCAAAATTAGGACCTGGGATTTTTCTGGATTAAGAACCAGTTGGTTATTTTTCGACCAATTGTAGATGGCGTTAAGGTCGTCATTGATCTTTTTAATTGCTTCGCGCGAATTTTGACTTTCAAACGAGTAGTATAATTGCGTGTCGTCTGCGTATAGATGGTATTTGCAATATTTTATTTGGGTAGGTAGATCTGCTGTAAATAGCGAGAACAAAATAGGACTAAGCAAAGATCCTTGAGGACAGCCTCTTTCCACCGCTCTGAGCGACGAGAGTTTTTTATTGCCGTCAAAATCATCAGTCACTACCATTTGATGTCTATCAGTTAGAAATGATTTAAACCAGGTACATGCGTTTTTGGAGAATCCGTATTGTTCTAGTTTTTTCAAGAGTAAATCTGGATGTAGACAGTCAAATGCCCGAGAGTAATCAAGCAATACCATGATCGTAGTCATTCCCATATCAGAGGCCTCGGTAATGTCATCAGTGACATGAAGTAGAGCAGATTCAGTGCCGTGACCTCTTCTGAACCCTGATTGAAATTTTGGGATTATATTTATACTCTCTACATACTGCAATACTTGACCTAGCACCACCTTTTCTACGACTTTTGATAATATTGGTAGAATAGAGATGGGCCGCAAATCTTTCAAGTCATTGATAGGGGTTTTTTTGGGAATAGGTCTAACCAGTGCTCTTTTCCAGCACGACGGGAAAATACTTTTCACGATACAATTATTCACTATCCATGTAATAACAGGCAGAGTCACGTCTAATGTAAGTTTAATCATGTCAATGTTTAGGTTATCATATCCAGCTGCCTTGGTCTTTATATTGTTTAAGATTTTCCTTATTTCTATTTCTGTGGTCGGTTTAAGTTCAAGGCAGCAATTTTGTAAAATCTTACATGAGCTAGTAGTGTTGATTTTGCTTTCATTTTGGTTAAGCTTCTGTTTTATTTTTTAACGATTTGATTAACGCTTTATTACGTAGACTTATCATAAATTTAACCATATCTGTTACCCATGGTTTGGGTTTATCCCTTATAATAATTTTACGAATTGGTGCGTGAATGTCAAATAATTTAGTAATATATGTGTTAAAGATTTCCACCATTTCGTCCATATTGTCAAAAGTATAGATAGTTTCCCATGGGATAAGATTTAAGTCATGTTCAAATAAGTCCAGATTAATATTATGTAATGTCCTTTGTAGTTTTATCTGTTTATTTAATTTCGGTTTTTTTATGTCAAAGTCTAGTAGCACAAGAGCATGGTCACTGAGGCAGTGATTATGTATTACTTCGATGTTCTTACATTTCGAAGAATTGTTCGTCATGATAAGATCCAATATAGTTTCGGATCGATCTGTAATTCTTGTTGGTTCCTTAACCAATTGCTCCAGATCATGTTGATGACAAAAAAAATTAAAGTCTCTTACTCTTGGGGAATCCGTCTGAGCCATGTCAATATTTAAATCACCCAGAATGCATGCGTAATCACAGCGTGCCATTGAATTCAATGAGTCGCTAAGTGAATCCAATGCCTCTGGGACACCTATGCTCTCTGGCCTATATGCAGTTCCTAGAGACATTGTCGCTCCTGGTAGTTGGACTTCCAGCCACATCTGTTCCAGCGGAGATGCCGGATGGCGTCGTACCTTTGTAGTGATTCCCCGTCTAATATAAAACCCAACGCCTCCGCCTTTTCTAGATTTCCTTGCTCTATGTATAAACTTGTAGTTTGGAATCGCTGGCGCGAGTGCCTCTTCCCCTGTTTTTAGCCATGTTTCGTTAATAGCTAAGATATCGGGTGCATGATTTATAATTGTTATAAGAAGCTCGTTTTTGCCTGTGTTAAGTGACCGAGCATTTAATAAGCCTAATCTAAACATCCTTTTCTTTTTAGCCATGATTCGTGATATTAAAGTAATGATTACTATTTGAAAATTTAACTGTATTGATTATATAATTTGGTGTAAATTTGCGTTTGTGTATTTGGTGAATTTTAATGAAGATTTGTAGAGTGTGTATGATATTTATTTTATATATGAATATAGCAAAAGTTTCATACATAAAGGTTAAAAAAAAATTAAAAAAGAAACCAAATAATTCCAGTAGCGTTGATTAACATTAATAAATCTGCTATAAATTAACATGATTGGTTACACTATTCAGTGTTTATTCTACCGAACACTCTTATTAAGTCTGTCTCGTTCCGTACTCGATGTCGTATCTTCCCCTGCTCCTGACGTATGAAAATTTTTCCCTCGCGTATCCATACGTACTTGTATCCTAGCTCGCGAGCGCGCGCGCGTGCTTTTTGGAATAGCAGACGGTTATATTTTGTAAGGCGTTCATTAACAAATATTGGTTGCACGGGTTTGGATAATATCACACCGTCGCTGTTAAGATCACGCCGAGCTCGCGCAGCTTGCAGCAAAGCGTCCCTTGTAGCGCGGCGCACCAGGCGCACGGCAACCGGCCGTGGTCGCTGCGTCCCTCCGCTTTGCGTCGACGGCCGTACTAAGCCCGCTCGTTCCGCTGACATGACGTCTCTTTCGTCTATCTCTATGCCCATCTTTTTAGCAACCTTTAGAACTACATGAATGCAATCTTCATTGGGCGACTCTGGACAGCCGGCTATTTCAAGATCATTGGCTAGTAGTGCTTGGTCTCGTTCTGCGATATCAGTTTGTAACTGAGATACTACACTTTCAATGTGTAATGCTGGTTGCGCCTCCCCCGTCTTGCACTCTAGTGTGTTCACTCTGGCTTCGAGTTGCTCTATTCGGTAGTTTTGGGTTTTAATGGCCTCGGTCAAGCTGTTGATACTATCTCTTATACTATCCATCTGACAGCGAAATAGATCCCTCATGTAATTTTTCAGATCGTCAATAATAGCCGTGTCAAGACTCTTATTGCCATCATTGTTTGCAGATGTCGGGCTGCTTTTTTCACTTGACGGATAAGTACGAGCGATTTTAGATCGATGAGTGATGTTGTTGTCTTCGCTCATTGTATTACGCGACAGGGAACAAGCACTTAACTCCTGTATATCCTCAGCTATTGATGTAGTGTTTCGTACAGGAGTATTCGTGTTCCCTTTTTTAGGCTGTTTACTTAAACAATGTGGACATTTCCACTCATGTTTCCTTTCCATGACACTGAAGTATTTCGAGCTAATATTGGCACACTGTATGTCATATTTATCCTTACATGTGATACATTGTATAAATTCTTTTTTCGGCAGTGGATTTCTGCACCCCGAACATCTCTGTGCCATATTCATATTAATATAGTTCGAGTTGCCTTTACGTACGAACTTATTATTTATTATTATTAATTTCTTCTTTAAACTCTTCTTAACAATTGATTTTTTTAATAAATTTTCATTATAAATTTATATATAAGATATTATTAAAAAAAATGCAAAAATAAAAAAAAAAAAATGTTTTAGTGAGTTTTGAACTCGGGAACTCTGGAGCGTTAAGTCTAATGTCTTGCTCACGACGCTACGCACGCTAGTGCTGGTAGAGTGAAAATAATAAACATTTGCTTCTTATATTCACAGTTGTTGTCGGTTAGCGACAGGGGCATGGATGATGATTCATTTAGCACTGACTGTTCACTTGTATTTTACCGTCACTTAAGAGAATTGTTAAATTTGCAAATGTTTAAATTAACACGATTGCACACTTTCAGGTTTTGTCTTATCACTTGTTCAAAGATGCGCGCTTTAACTTTATGTGTATATTACTTTTGTACACGAAACTACAGTCTAAACCACTTTTTATGATTTTTGTTTCGAGAGACACAGTAGGTACGTCTTTATAGCTCCGCGGGTGGCGGGGAACCTTATTATACTACTGCATTGTGACATTCCTAGAAATGTTATGAAGAATTTACAAAAATATTACCTGGTCCCAGTCTATGTCCATATCTAGAAGTTCTGGTGTAATTATCGAAGAGAAATTTGGAGATTCACATTGGAACTGTAAAAAGAAAAATTAAATTGTTACGTTCGCAAGGTAATATAAAAATTATTTTGGCATCGCGCAATTTATTTAACGTTTTTTGATGCACTTAAATCAGAAATGATTTTATAAAATATTTTTTTATATTACAATCATGTCAATGTATTGATTATAGTAGCAAGGTAATGTGCAGCGACCTGGCAGGGCTGGTCGGGCCCGTGCGCGGCGAGGTGCAGCGCGGCGGCCGCGCTCAGCGCCGGCGCCCGCAGCACGCGCGCGCCCGCCAGCTGGTAGCCGCCCCCCGCCCCCGCTCCCGCCCCCACGCCCGCCCCCACGTCGCCGATGTACACGTTCGTGGGCGCCGGCTTGCGGACCAGTATCCCTGACACACAAACACATTGAGTATTATAATCAATTAAATGTATCTAATTAGTGTTTATAATTGTTCTTATTTACATAAACATGTACCTACCATAAATCATTTTAAAGCAGGATTACGAAATTTAATTGAAGCAACGCAAAAGTTTGATTTTAAGTTTTAAGAGACAATTCTATGTTAAAAAGTTTTTTATTCACCTTGTAAGGGTATCGACAAAGTTTCACAATGTCGTCCATTTACGTAGACGGTGACCTGAAACAATGGAAAGGAATATTAGATTAAAAATATACATTTTACATTTCCGATATTTGGAAGCAAGTATGTGTGTAGAGTTCGAGCTAAACTTCTAGTCCGCACTAAATATAGAAATGAATCGCGTCGCAACAGCAAATTGTAGATATTAACGGAGCGAACAAAACGCAGCTCTCCGCCCCCCTGCACCCGTCCGCTGCCGGCTCTAGTCCGCGGGTACATAGCTGCGTTAGTGTGCCTCACTGCTGTTATTGAGTATATGCTCGTAGTTGTGTTCGACCGGCTGCGGTACAAGTTGAGATCGGCCTAGCGGCTTGTCGCGGTATACCTGTATGTGTATGCGTCGCTTGTGCACGAGCTCGGCGACGTTGAGCGCGAGGCAGGTCCAGCGGCGCGGCGCCAGCGCGGCCGCGCGCGCCTCGCCCAGCGCCCGCGCGCCGCCGCCCTCCGGCCGCGACAGCCGCACCGACACCTCGCCTGACATAACAATCATCGCGTAAGCCCATAACATTCGAAGGTTGCATGAGCTCATTAAGTGAGGCTCCACGATGTTTTCTAAACTATGTAAGAAGTTACAAATAAATTCGAAATAAGAAATTAAAAATATAACATAGTATGCTATGAGCTCATAGACAAGCGATAGTTCGCGCCAGCGATAATTGTCTTCATGCCCTGTCGTTCCTATATTAGCTCCAAAATACAATATAGTCACACCTAACAGTTCCTAGTGTAGTGTGATGCGAAGGCATCGTAATATAAGATAAGTTTAGAGTAATATTAAAGTAGTTAAAATAATATAAAAAAGCTATCAAACAAACCTCTTACTCGGACCTGCCTGCAACAACTCTACACTAGTTACATTCCATAATTATCTTCTTTGAACTTTTTAATGTATTGGCAAAATATTTACTTATCACACAAATATGGCAACAATTTGAGATACGAGAAAAAACAATAAAGTAAAATCTGGTAAAACGCAACTACTAATAAAACATGTTAAATAAGAAAATCTACTCAACGAACTTATATAGTAGTAATATACAAATATATTCAAATCTTTTTCTGTATCAGTAAACATGAATTAGACCGTGTGAAGGACATTTACCAGTGTCGGGGTGTATCCACAGCTCGAACATGAGCGAGTCGTGCCCGACGGACAGCACGTGCAGCGGCCGGCCCGCGCCCGCCGCCTCCGCCTCGGGCCCGCCCTCTTGCCATTCACCCGTTTCTTCTGTACACACAACTTATTGACATTAAAAATATACATTTGATATTTACACACTAATAAAGAAAACAAAATCTATGCAATACCTTAGTAACATAAATAAAATTGTAAGTACAATTGCAATATATTTTAAAGCTAATAAACTTAAGACTTAATCACAATAATTATGATAATAGGGGAAAAATATTTACAATGTCCGATCATATCGTGTAAGTTAAAATAAAGTGAAATAAAATTAATTCGAGACTCGTAAACGGGTCTCTCCCAATTAGCTGGCGATAAGCTTAAGTAGGGTCGAGAAAAGTTTATGACTACGACAAACGGAAGCACGATGTCATTCTTTTCGCATCGCCCTTGACAAAACGATGATAATGACATTTAAAATTTTAAGACCTAAGGTATTCCCGGACCGACCGAAGTGGATTTTGTGTGTAGTATAGACGAAAGCATTAGCTGTAATTAAATACTAGGTCGTACTAGTGCGGCGGGCGGGCGTGGCTCGCAGCCACAGCAGCAGCGCGAAGCCCTGCAGCCACGGCGCCCACGCCGCGTCCACGCGCGCCGCCGCCGCCGCCACGCCGCGCGCGCTCTCTGAATATTAAACACATATTATTATATTTTGAAAATATAGCGGCCGCTACGAAATAATATCCAAGGCTTTTTGAAATAAAATTAATGACAGTAGTTAAGAATATATTTAGCAACCAATAGAGTAAAAAAGCAACAACAGAGTATGGCATAAACACTCTTTTAATTCATGCATAATGCAAGTATATTGAAACATCTTTTCATTAAATAGCAGAATAAGTACAATCATTGCTTAGGTACAATCCGTAATATCATTTTACGGATTCTACCGTCATAAACATACCAGCCCCAAGATGCCCGTTCCAAGATATTCGTGCATCTGCATCATCCACATGATTCGACATCACTCCATTTTTTTCATTCTCATCGCAATCCTCTGTTAACAAATACGACAAATAATTTATTATCCAAATCACACTATCATATATTTATGGAATATATGGTTTGGTAATGGCAATTTATTTTAACTTATTCTTAACAATATTCTTTTATTGATAAATTCGTATACTTATAAACTAAATAATCGGTACGAATTGTTGGTTTGATAAAACATATCGTCGCTTACCGCTAACGGGCATAGGGAAGGACAAGTAGTAGTCGGGCGTGTGCGCGGCGGGCGCGTGCGGCGCGGGCAGCAGGCGGGCGAGCGCGCGCAGCAGCGCAGCGCGCGGCGGGCGCTCGGCCGCGAACAGCTGCAGCAGCGCCGCCAGCTCGCGCGCCGCCAGCCGCGCGCCGCCCACCGCCTGCACCAGCTCCAGCACGCTGCGCTGCAATTCTGTAACAACAACATGCCAAATTATCGTTTATATCATTCGGTATTATTGTAGAGAAAACGTAATTATGAATGGAAGTAAGTATATTTAAAAGTGTGACGATGCCAATCTAGAGTGACCTAATAAATGTTATGTGTATGGTATATGGCAACACGCGTGTCTCACCGGCGAGGTGCTTGTCGTCGCAGGCGAGCAGGCGCGCGGCGGGCGCCCCGCGCGCCAGCAGCCGCGCCAGCAGCAGCGCGGGCGCGCCGCCGGCCGCCAGCCGCGCCGCGCACGCGCGCGCCAGCCCGCAGCACACGCGCTCCAGCTCCGCGCGAGACTCGCCCGCGCTCTCCTCCGACAACAACCTGCCGCGACAGCATGTATTAGCCCAAAATCCACCCCCTACTGAATAGCTATACAGATTCGAGTTTCATTAATACAATAATATTAAAGTTCATTATTATGATTGAAATATATTTATTTTTGTATAGGCCAACGGCGGCACTTACAAATGTCAGTTGCAATATTTGTCTTAAACTACTACCGGATCGGAACGAGACCTCTACCGAGAAGATCCAGTAAGAAACTCAGTGAGTTTGTCTTTTTTTTAATAATACTTATTCTCTTTTTCTCTTCTTTTACATTTTTACATATAATTAATAAATTTTAAAATTAATTCAGTATCCAATTTATAAAAAACAAACAATTAATTATTGTATTAAATAAATATCAGGTTAAAAACAATGAATATATTTTTTCTCATTATTTGGGAAACGCCATCCTCTATCCCAAATGAATATCAAAATTGAATAGATAAAAATAATATTACTTGTCAATGAGTTGTGTGAGAATATCTATGACTATGACGCATAGCTCGGGGTGCGCGATTTCGCCATTCTTACTATAGGGCGGACACTCCATGCTCGCCAACTCCTTGTAACCGTCTGCAAACAAACATACAACAAAAAAATAAAGGTCAACAAGCCATACACAACCGCTCTGTATTTTAATA
Source organism: Epargyreus clarus clarus (assembly GCA_014595695.2). Lineage (NCBI taxonomy): Eukaryota > Metazoa > Arthropoda > Insecta > Lepidoptera > Hesperiidae > Epargyreus > Epargyreus clarus. The sequence goes on from JACTTY020000029.1 coordinate 323,569, forward strand.
AGACAAATCCTGGTATTTGTTCTACTAGTGCCGAGAGATCTAAGTTTAAAAATTTCTTTGGATTGCTTATGTTGCGTAATATGCAGGATATTCTTAAGCTTTCTAATTTTGTAAGCATCCATGCCAATATGCAATTTATATTGCAAAATATGCAATTATAATTTTATAGAAACAGTTAGGAATATATATTAAAATAACTTACCTGAAACGTTGCTATACGTCGACATGGCTTTAGATAATTTCCTCGTTTTATAAGACGATAACTCTAATTTGCCCACTTCCACATCGGCCTGCAAAAATATGTTACATAAACAGATTTTATTGCAACTATTATTACATTGAAATTTACATATGAATGTTTAACCTAATCCTAATGGCTTATATTGCAATGTCGAGGATCTGGTTTGCAACAAAATAGCGGATATCTAAAAATAATTTATGTCTGTATTCAACTCGTTTGTATAAGATTATTTAAATAAGCCTTACTTTTGTAATAAAAAGGAATAAAACCTAACTTTTTCTCCATATTATTATTATGAACAATGTATTGAATATATACACAATGTATTGAATTAAGTTAATAATAATTTCTTAATAGCATACTTTCTTACTTCCGTATAACACCGAGAACTTTGGAGGAATGCAGACAAGGACCAGTTTTTGCCAAATGTAGTATACGTAACCTATGTATTAGCATGTCAATTAAAATAGTAGAAAGCGGGCGATCTAGCTTGACTAACTTTATTTTGCGTATCTTATTAATGCACAGATTTTACGGTTTACGACGATCCCAGTTGTGGGAATTCGCGTCCAATAAAGAAAAATAAAAAAGTTAAACAGTTTCTGAGTTAGAATGGCCCTTACGTCGTTGTTATTAGATCGTCGTTAGCGGATGTACCTCGTATCCGTCGTCAGGCGGGTCTCGGGGCTCGCTGTGCTCGCTGGCGTAGGGGCCGGCGACGCTGTCCTCGCTGGACGAGCCCTCCGCCGAGCTCGCGCCCGCCGCGCACGCCAGCGGCGGCGCCTGCGACCAACACACCACATTTTCAACAAATTATCTTTTTATTCTAATAAAACCATTGCGTCTGAATGAAATTTGGGAAAATTCGCTGTAATTTATAAAAGTTAATCCTTTGCATCATGATCCCGATCGGTTCAATCGTGTTCTACATTAGCCGGTAAAAACTAAGAGGTAAATAGGTAGATTATAGGAAACTTTTGCGTTTATTTAAACAAAAAATAGATTTAGGTGTTAATATTTATTGTTAATATATAATTTTAACATTTATTCGAAACTATTACAAGTAAACTTTCATGAATATATAAGTAAAACACAATTTTACAGTCATTGGCGATCATTTAAGTGTAGGGTTACTTCTCGCGTTGTTCACATGAGTTGTCTCACATGTACTGCCTGGTCGTGAGGATTAAGTTACATCTGGAGGCTATAGGTACATACTTAATTATAGACATATGATAAGTAATAACTTTATTTTTTCTATATCAAGGTTTCATTGTATTAGAATAATACTATTTCTTGATCCAATTTACAACTTTTTATCATCCCCGCGCAAAATACGACTCTAACGTCAAGAGCGTTCTTTTTCTTTTTTATGCTAATGCACACAATCGTGTAACGCATGCAGCCAGTGACTAGATAAGTGGGTACTTATTATTATAAAAATAACACAAAATAAATAATTAAAATAATGCTATAATTAAATAATTTGAATATATTTCTAACAATTGTAGCTAACGCACACATGCATTGCTATGTCTTTAAAAACTAGACGCATTATAAAACAGACAGATAATAATGAATACAATTAACATTATACGTTCCAAGATGTTTATAAGATTACAAGAATTTTAAACATTTAAATAGATAATTAGTCATTTGAGCCATACCTAGCGTAAGACAAGTCATGTGACCAAGTAGAGTCACAGTTTGGGCGTAGTTTGTGCCCCAAATCGGCAAGCAGGTTGCCAAGAAAGTATTGCGCAACACAAGCCTGAGGCCCCAGGCAATGGCCCCTGGAGCTAGTGAATATTAAAACATTGTTATATATTTTTGAAACGTTATGTACTGTTTAATTTAATTTGTAATCAATCAATAAAAAATTAGGTTTAAATCTGTTTCAATATTCGTGTTAAAACAAATAACGGTACAAAAGTAGTGAAAACCGGTTCTTCCACATACACAAAATATTTATTTGACAAGAACATAATATCACGTTTGATTTCGACTGTGAAAATACTTTATTATTTCACCGCTCTATATTAGTAAAAATGATGTTTCAAGTTCAAGTTGCCGATAACGGATTTTTGAATGTAAATAAATATTTCGCTCAAATGTGATCGCTTCTAAAAATGTTCATTATTTCTTTGCTGAGCTGAGTACCGTTAAGAGTCGTAACTAACTTACTTAATAAAACAAATTATTGTAACATAACACCTATTGTAACATAATTCCTATCTATTAAAGAAATAGTCAAAGACAGACAATCGTAATAAACCAAATTTTTGAGCTTCATGCACGAATTTCCTGTCTGGCACGAAATTCCCAGAATCAATTTAAAAGGTAAGTCTTATAAGTCTAATAATTATTAAGGAAAGCGGAATTCTATAAAAGATGATAAAATTTTAATATTAAAACAAAAAAATATTTTCACATTTTACTTTCAACATTTAGGGCGTCGAATGTACAAAAAATTATAAAATCATGGTTTTATAATAGGTACCTAATTATGCTCGTTTGTTTTGACCTGTACTATATATTATTAATATCGTGATAGGCTAGTGTTTTTGTGCGAAGTCATTCACGAAATAATAACTATATGCTAAACCTTGAAGTGTGTTTGGTGTGCTACACTCATATTTTTGCTCTTTAAGCCATAAAAATTACTACATATATGTATTCTTGCCTCCCAAACAACAGATAATTCTTTTTTTTTTTAAATATGTTTTACCTTTAAGAATAATTGAGACATTTTTACGTGTTTTTTAGATCATATCTTCAACTGCTTTACAAATAAGAAGCCGGAATATTGTAAAAAACTAATTGTACTAAGTATTATTGCAATATACAAACAAAGTATCTATTAGTGACATTTAGGGAAAACAACACAAAACCAGCTTAACAATGCGAAATAAAATGTCCAATGCAAATTTGCTCAGAGAAATAAAATAATGACACTAGAATTAGTACAAATGTGCTCTAAAACCGTTTTAGAGTGGTGTCGGGTGTTTGTAAACGTAGTCGGGCAACGATTCCGATGTATAAAATCGAAAACGATACAATTTAAACAATATGAATTTAAATCCACGAAAGAGTTATCATTTAATTTTATATTACTTACAGTCAAATACCGCGGGAAAGACATGTAAACGATGTGAATTACCTATTTACCTACCTGTAACATTTTTACTGAAGAGTAACTTCAGCTGCATTTGTGATATCGGACAAATTTGGCAATTAAAACTTTCTTAACGTCTTAGATACTAATTGTACATCTTTGCGACAGTACTATCGGTACGTAATGACAAACTACAGCAAAGTTAATTATGAATTTAATTTATACACATAATTAAATTTTCGTAGAACTAGCTATATTTTACTAGCAAACAAACATTACGTCACTGTCCACATTTCGTGCGATTTTAGATTAAGCCGATGAATTCAAAAACATAAATAAACATATATACAAAAAAATACTCTATTAATTTAATCATAGTATTTTTATGCGATCCAAAAATACTTTTTACCACACCAATGGTTCTAGGATATGAGTTGACAGTTACGAATTGATATCTTGCAACATATTAAGTAACTAATTATCCGTTTAGATAATTTATAATCTGAGCCGTGTTTATATTTAATTTATATCAACAAGGTTAAACTTACCACTAGCCGTAAAAGTGATTAAATAAATTGGCACTAATATGTAAACACATCAACACTGTATCCAAATAATCTCTTCTATCCAATTAGGGACTGGAGCCACTCCACTTTATTCTCAATCAAAACTAGTTTTTACAAAACAATTAATAAGGAAAAAAAAGATTAGTGGGTCAAATTGGACAAAAGCAATAAATATTGGGCGAATGTTTGTGTTCCGATCCGGCATACGTGTGGCGCGGTAACGGGTTCGTCGGCGTGTATCGCGCGCCGGCGGGCAGCGGGCACTGCCGCGCGCCGCTCTGGACACATCGTACCAGAGTATAATAGTACGGTATATGCTCCACAACCGGTCGCGGTCCTACACATCACTGGTCTAGGGACCTCTTCCGGCTATTTTTTGTGTAGGTCTATTGCGCATCGAGACAATTTCAACAGGGTTTCGGTTCGTTGAGATGTAAGAAGAGCATTACTTTATTAATTTAAATAATTTTACTACCTCCTTGAACGCATGCGCATGCATGGATAAGTCGAGTCAACAGTGTTCAAGATTTCATATAGATAAATAACATTTGATAATGTACAAATAAGCACATAACGTGTTAAAGTGGAGGACAATTTGGAATCACAGACACGAATCTTAAATTTTGCGTAATTGATTAAATTAATAGACATGACCAAATCAGTAGACATCGTCATATAAATCACTCACACAAAATAATATGCAGCTATTAGAGAATAACATTCCAAGAATTAACGTTAGATGAAATATTTATCATCGTTTCCCGGAGTAGTTCCACGACCGGTTCAACATCGTCACAGACGGAGAATATCTTTCGATTACTTTCTCATGATAACGATTTGAATATATTCCGACGACACTACGATAGAATAAATTTACCCATTAACATCCAAGCGTAGTATACTATATGGTTGCAGCGCTACTCAACGTTGTATTTACAGTAAATATTTATATTACGTAATATAAATTAAGCAATCTTCGAATGAATCATTGTTTACAAAGTTTTATGTTATTCAACATAAACATAAGAATAGCGTCCAATAAAAAGGTAAACGACTTGCATACAAGGAGATACTAGCTCATAATATTGTAATACGTTCGCGGTCAGTAATTTCCAACAATCAAATATTCCTAGCTTCCTAGCTTAATATGAGCCCAATAGAGGATTGTTGGATAATTACTGAACGCTCCTTAATGAGCCAATTAGCCACAGTCGTAAGCGCATCGAATACATCCTGCAGGGCAATTTGACTAAGCTGGAATACCTTCAGCTTCGTTAATTCGGGATCGATTTTTCCAAATAGTTAGAATTCTTCCCTGGACAAATTGCATCGAAAGGACTTAACAATTGCTTTTCCAATGTCGTGAAAGTAATAACTAAAATGTAAGCTTTACGTGTTTGAAAAATATCAATTGGTAGCGTGGACCTACTCTTTCGAATTCATTAAAGAATAAATAAAGAAAACTGATCGATTCATTAGTGTCATCTGTATTATTATTTTCTTACATTTTCTGCATAAATGTAGCTGTTGACCTTGACTGGTGTAAATAAATAAGAGTGTTGTGTATGGAAGGATTAGATTACGTTTCAGGTTTCATTGGGTGCACTTATCTAGACAGCGCAGTGATCTGTTATGTACGTCTGGAAGGTGATTCATACACTGAGAAGAAGCAAAGAGCAGCCGTTCCAGCTGTCGAAACTTGATGGAACCATCGCTATGAGTTCGGACTAGTAAATTTATACTATAAAATAGTAATATTAAAAAAAAAGTATTCAAAGAAATTACGAATTTATTTTCGACAAAATAAATCCTTACTTCCTCACTAATATTATAAATCCGAAAGTAACTCTGTCTGTCGGTCTGTCTGTCTGTCTGTCTGGTTGTCTCTTCTTCACGCCTAAACCACTGAACTGATCTTCATGAAATTTTGTACAAAGATAGTGTGAGATTCGAGAAAGGACATAGGATACTTTTTATCCCGGAAATCCCACGGGAACTAGGGATGGCGATCTATGATCGATTAATCGGAGAATCGACCTTTTTTACCCAAAACATCGATTATTTTAATCGATATTAGTAAGGATTGAATCGTAAACTATGCATTGGATCAAGTGATCTTTAGCAAAGTTGAAGGTAGGAATTTACAGTTTTATGTATGTTATATTATTTCTTTCAAACGCGGGCGAAGCCGCGGGCAAAAACTAGTCTAATTATAGATGAAGAAAAATCTATTTCCCTAGCCAGAAAATGAATGAATTCATTTTGGAAAGAAACTAAACATGTTTGTGTTTGTGCGTCATCAGATATTACTTATAAGGATAAAATTCTGAGAAGTAATTAATTGTAAATAAGTACACTCGTTTGTGTACAAAGGTGTATTTTTAGGAAATACATTTTTTTCATCCATTTTCATATTGAGCTTTAACTAACTAATTCTTCGATATTATTTCGATTGGTTAATACATTATGTGTTGTGTGTCAATGTGATCTCCTAAGATATTAATGTTTTTAGTAAAGGCATACACAATATATTAATACAAAATGATGTTTATTATCGATGCGAGTTGTTTCGGCTATTAAAGTTAATGTAATTACGTCGCAGTTAAATTGTGAATATTGGATGACGCCAATTCTGTGAATACTATAAAGTACATAATATGACGATGCTGTATTTGAATGCTGTATTTGTATTTTAAAACGCCTAAAAGTATAACCTTGGAGCGGTCGGCTGCATTTTCATGTGTACGTAGTGAACGTACCTTAGCGGGCGCGGCGCAGGGCATGGCGTGGCGGCGGCTGGGCGCCACGGCCACGCCCACCAGCGCGTCGCACAGCGCGCGCAGCCCGCCACCCGCGCCGCTCGCCACGCCGCCCGTCGCGCCGCTCACCGCACCGCTCGCCGCGCCGCTCGCCACGCCGCTCGCCGCGCCGCCGCTGGAGGCGCGCGCGCTGAGCGCCGCCCGCACCACGCTGCAGCTCGTCGCCTTCGAACGCTCCGACGTCTCCTCTATATTGTAGCAACGTAACGAGTACAAAAAAATCTTTTCTTACAATTGGAAAGAAAAATGAGATAGAATGTGATGAAAAAATAGGAATCTGAAAAGAAATGATGAAGAGCAAAATTGTGGAAATAACTTCTTCAAATTTTGACATAACTTTAATTCTAGTAATCAACTTTCATGATGCAGAACGCAATCTGTCTATAAGCAAGAAATAGCGAGTACGAGTAGTCAAAGTCATAAGAACTTGAGTCTATCATTTTCGTCTAATTGAATCCCTATTAATTATAATAAGTCTTACAATGTAATTTAACCTTGATATCTAAGAAACTATCTAACGTTCCACATGACGTGCACCAGTATCGCGGTTGCCGTCAACCGTGTAATGCGATGGGCAAGTAAACAAATGACCGGAGATAGATAAAGTAACATGCGATCGTGAGAATTAGCAATTGTAAATGCGAAACTATTATCTAATAAATGGTTAATGGCGGACCGATCCCTCGGCGCTCGGATGTCGGTGTCATGTAACTATGCCACTGTTTGTAGAAAGAATCACGAAGAAAAAACATAAGGAGAATAAAACTAACAGAAACTCTTCGACTTTAGCGATTGTAAAAGTGCAAACATGATTATATTTCTATGATAGTAATTTACTAATCCATAAATCAGAAAAAAACATCAGATGTTTTATTTCAAGCGGACCCGAATATTTTTCATATATTTAAAGACTTAACTAATACATGAAGTCTTACCGGACACGGCAAACTGGACGGTGAGTAGAGCTTCCATAATCTTGATGAGCACCCTGGCCTCGGCGGGCGGACACTCGCAGTTGCACAAGTAGTGCAGGATGAGTTTGAGCAGCGCGTAGCTGTCCAGGAACACGCTCTCGCTCACCACGTACTCGCGGAACATCGGGCTGTACAGGCACAGGCCGGCGCACGACTTCCAAAACGTCAACACGTTCTTCAGCACCTCCACGTGATCCTTCTGGGAATCCGCATCCCCATTCTCGTTCGGTATAAATGCATTCTTTATTAATATCGGCATCGACGACTTCCGAGTGGGCGAGGACACCGGGTGATTAATAAATGCCAGCATCTCCCTCTCCTCGTTCACATCGCACAGCTCCTCGAACTTATCCTCGGGCAATTTCAACTTGTATATTTTGTAGCACTTCTCCGTCATCTCGCTGAGAGATTTGAACAGCATTTGGACCGAGGCTAGAGAGTTTATTTCCCTGAAGTACGTTAGTTCCGCGTTTTCCTTCATAAGCTTAAATATTTCCACCGTAATGGCAATTTCCAGGATTGCACAGCATTGGTTCGAGAATTCCGGCAAGGAGATAAGTTCAAGGACGTAACTCAGACCACCCTTTTGGATGAATTGTTCCGCAAACGACACAGTGTTTAGAAGGCTGGCGAAAATGTTTAGGCACGATACCGTCAAGAAGTAAGCCGCCTCATCTAACTTTATAGTATACCGGTGCTTCGAGACTATGAATGTCGGATAGATAACGCTAAATAGCAGTTCATACTTCATTTCCATTCGACACTTCGGCGTTACCTTCAGTAGGTGGTTTACGGTCGCATGCAGGACGTTGTTGTGGTTATCCAACTGGAGCAAGGAATTGTAGTGGATTAGAAACGACCACACGCTCTTTCTCTCCATGGGACTCACCCCGTGGGAACAGTACTTCCTTCCCGGGTCCCTCGCGTCGTCGCCGGGCTCGCAGATGGAGCACGGCAGCTGGTCGGTGACCTTCGGAACGAGGACGCTCGCGCCCAGCTCCCCGTAGACGGTGCGCTCGAGCAGCCGCAGGCAGGGCGCGGCGAGGTCGGCCTGCGTGAGCATGAGGCGCACGACGCTCTCCATGAGCAGCGTGGGCGGGAAGCAGCAGCAGACGCCGCAGCGCAGCAGCACGCGCAGCAGGCGCGGCGCGAGCGCGGCCAGGCGCTCGTCGGGCAGCAGCGCGGCCAGCGAGCCGTACAGCGCGGCCACGGCGCAGGCGGGCGGCGCGGGCGGCAGCGCGCCGGGCCGCGCGGCGCCCAGCGCGGCGTGGTGGTGGTGCGCGCCGGCCGCCACGCGCGCGCGACACGCCTTGTGCCGCGCGCGCCCGCACGCCGCCGAGTGGATCACCTCGCTGCGCACGCGCTTCATGCCGCCGATCAGCTTGCCGATCGCCTCCGTGAGCTTCCGGGCCGCCGCCGCGCTCGCCTCGCGGTCCGCGCCCGGGATGCGCACCATGAGCTCCGTGCACTCCTTGAGCAGCCCGCCCTTGAGGCACTCGCCGTACAGCTTGAACTGGTCGGTGAACTCCCTCAGCTTCTCGACGGACCGGCACTGCATCAGCAGGCAGTGGAAGAACGCGGTGATCGAGTACGCGATTCCGAAGACGAAATCGAGCAGGCACCGACTTTCGGTCTCGTTCGGCTTCTCCGCGTCCTTGGCACGATTTTGGCATTCACCCTTTATGTTGTACTTAACGCTAGACTTACATATCACGTCTTCGAGGATTCGAAGCAACATTGGCAGGATTCCGTTATTGATTAACTTGGCACATAAATCTGAATGCACTAACACCTGATTTAACGACACCATCAATAGTTCCGTTAAAGCTACTTTAATTTTTGATAATTCTAAAGCCTCATACGCCAGGGATTGCACGGGAAGGGACCCGAATTGTAAGGTACATAGATTTTTTAGAGCAAAATTAATACATTGCATTGATATCTGTGATCCTTCCGAGCCGGACAAGCTGCTCTCCGCCTTGCAGAGCTCTTGCAGCAGATCTATTATAATGAGAGTAAACTCAAAAGTGCTGATCTCAGAATTTATAATTTCCTTGTGTTTTTCATTCATGTAGTCGTCTGCCTTCGGTTTCGACTTCCGTGGGGTGTAATAGGGATCACTGTACAGGGTGTCATTGGGAAACTCGTTCGATGACCGCAGAGGGGAGTTGAAGTATTCGAAGTCATCGTTGGCCGAGCACACCTTGATGGTCATGGAGCGGTTCAAAACCTGGAGATCATCGTTGGAGTCGCCCGACTCTGTCGACTGTTCCGAGTCTACGGCGGACCATTTCCTTGATTTATCATTCTCTAACTTGACTTGTCCATTGTACCTCGACCTGTGTGAAAATTAATACAGTCGTTAGTTGTTAATTCTTTTTTTTATATAGCACATATTATTTTCATATATATTTTTTTAGAAATCAGTAATAAAAATAATCTGAATAAATATCGTTTATGTCAACCTTACCTTCCTGGCCCTATGTTCCTTTCTGACAAAGCTACTGAATTGACCTTCGATGACTGACAGCTGACTGACTTCTGTTTAGACCATATTCTGAAAAAGATCTTTCGATAAGAAAATTGCACATACACCTTATTGCTTTTAAGACATTGGTAATTTTAAGATATTTCTTTGAATACTCTCCTAAACTTATCTTGTTATATGTGTATAATAAGATACAATACAATACATGCTCACTTTCTGCCTCGTTCTATAAACAAAATAATGTTTTTAATTAATTGTAAGATTGAACATAAAATGTATAATTATATGTAATTGAAAAATAGTATTTTTTGAAAGTTGTGTGATGTCGCGCCATTTGTGCTAGGTATCTCCAATAAAAACTTGACAGATATTAACTATGCTAAATTCACACACAAAAAACCGATGCTGACTGATAGCGACAAAAGTAATACTTTAGATCTGGCTCTTTTGGTTCATTGACATGAAATAACATTACGAAAACACGTGTATTATACTTCTGTACATCTTATAACGTAATAATATTATTATTTATTAGGATTGCATGAGTTGCGAGGAGCAAGATAAAATCTGCATTCTGTCTTCGCCTTACGAATTAGTGTTAAAACATAATTTTATTTTTGTTAAAATCGTTGTAATGTCATTAAAATATATTTCCCGACATACCAAAAAGGGCGCAAAAATATTGAAATAGGTCTGGAGTTTCAATCTTTCAATTTTATCCCTAGATGTAATGATGATACCCTACACTCGAGCGTCACACAACGCCACCCTCAATTTTCTTCATAAGATCTGATTCATCATTATTTCTTAAGCACTACCATACAATGGGCGGCCACTTCATCTTATTCTTGACCCACTTCTCGAGCATACTGTGCATTAAAAATTCAAGAAACGCCTTCATTATTTTTTTCATTCTACTAGTTTTACTTCTACTATTATCGTACATAGGCGTAAAACATTTCTCACATGACGACAACTACTTTTTCCGTTTCACTGCTTGACACACCTTCCGTTGCAATAAGAAATTTATACTCATAGTCCAAAATGTTTTTATGTCTAAAAGGTCCACAAGGTAGATATGAGAAGAAGAGGGAGATTTACGACGCGCTTGACGTCCTATGGTTTTTTATTTTAAAAAACTAATCATAGTTTTATAGCATAACACGATGTATACATAATCTTATTGAATAATCACCTATTAAGGAACAAGGAAATCGTCTTACCAAAATATAAGATATCTTATGAACAAAACATGTTTATCATGAGTAATACAATTCTAGAGAAATCATCTCAAGAGGCTTTCCATTGCATTGATGACAATGTTGACACAGGGTGGCAGCGATGGTATCAACAAGATTATGGTATTTACTCCACAGATAGACAGATAAGAATGTAATTTATTATTGAGTTAGGTCAGGTTAGGTTACAGGGGTCAGTTCTTGGCCCGCTTCTGTGGAACATCGGATACGACTGGGTGCTGCGGGGTGATCTACCCCCAGGGGCTACCGTGACCTGTTACGCGGATGACACCGCTGGTCACGGCCCGGGGGGATAACTACGAGGAGGCTGCCCGTCTTGCCACAGAAGCGGTGGCATTGGTCGTTGGCAGGATAGAGATGTTGGGGCTGGCTAGCTCAAAAACCGAGGCCCTGTGTTTTCACGGGCCGAGGAGGGCGCCGCCGCGGGGGTCCCACATACTCATTAGCGGAACCCGTGTCAAGGTTGAGTCGTCTATGAGATACCTGGGACTCACCCTCGACAGCCGTTGGAATTTCCGCGAACACTTTAAGCGATTGACTCCCCGGTTAATGGGTACGGCAGCTGCATTAAAGCGACTGCTGCCCAATCTCGGGGGGCCAAAGGCGAGTAGTCGCCGCCTATACAAGGTGCGGTCCATGGCTCTATATGGGTCACCCGTATGGGCGGAGGCCCTGACAAGGCAGTATGTCACCCTCCTTAAAAGACCACAGAGGGTAATGGCCGTCGGGGTCATCCGTGGGTATCGCACTATCTCCTTTGAGGCGGCGTGCGTTCTGGCGGGGTGCCCGCCGTGGGATTTGGAGGCGGAGGTCTGGGCTGTGATGTATCAGTGGCGCGCAGACCTCCGACTTCGAGAGGAACACCCCACGCCCAAAGAAATAGAAGAGCGGAAATTCCACGCTCTGCAGTCCATGACTAGAAAGTGGAAAGAGAGGCTGGCCGAACCTACGGCTGGCCTCAGGACTGTGGAGGCTGTCCGTCCGATACTAGAGGACTGGATGGACAGGCGGCATGGGTCACTATCCTTCCGGATGGTGCAGGTGCTTTCGGGACATGGGTGTTTCGGGAAGTACCTGTGCCGCATAGCCGGAAGGGAGCCAACCACCCAGTGCCATCATTGCAGCTGCGACGAGGACACGGCGCAGCATACACTGGAGGAGTGTCTCGCCTGGGACAGCCAGCGCCGTGTTTTCGTCGCTGCAGTGGGGCCTGACCTCTCGCTGCCGGCCGTTGTAAAATCCATGGTCGAGAGCGAGAGGTCATGGAAAAGCTTGAAATCCTTCTGCGAGGATGTTATCTTGCAGAAGGAGGCTGCGGAGAGGGAGAGAGAGAAATCCTCGGACCTTCCAATCCGCAAGCGGAAAACCGGGCGTAGGAGAAGGGCTCCCCACGCCCATTTCCTACCCCCATAACGGAGGCATTGGCGTAGGACACGGGGGTGTTCTGCGTCAAAAACAACATCAAGCCTCGAGGTGGCGCGCGCGGTGTTCCCGCGCGTACCTCAAAGATATGCGGATGGAGTTACTCCAGCTCCATCCCTACCGAGATGGGCCCTGATGCGGGCAAACGCCGTCGGGACTGCGGACGAGTGCTACTAGCGTACCCGTGTTCCCGATAAAGGGCGTCCAGTGGAACACCGCGGGATTTTAGCCGGTAGGAGTCCGGCATATCCTCTCCGCTGCCCCCGCGGCCGAGAGGAATCCATGAAGGGTTTCCCCACGAAAAAAAAAAAAAATAAAGGTTAGGTTACATGAGAAAAGTACCTTTTTATTGTAAAAAATATACTCATGTTTCATAATGATTTATGTGATGTTGAGGTGACATCGCCGCTGATTAATACATTCATGCATGCCAATTAGTATTTTATTTGAAATTGAATGCAAAAATTACTTTTGCTTATATTGCATTTATATTTAAAATATTTCTGTGTGTATTGTTTGCTTTTAAGCAGATACGTCCTTGTTGTGGTCTACCAGTTAATTGCGTAGTTTAAGCTTAATTTTAAATATTTCCTCAACATTAAGAAGCAAGTATAACGAGAGTATAAACAACGTGTCATGAGTACCCGTTAAGTATTAAAACGTCACAATTTGGTCATAATATTAGTCAAAAAAAACAAGTATAACGAGGTTGGATAATACCTATTGGAGAAGAGTTCGTGCATGGGCGGGCGCGGCGCCTGCAGCGGCGCGGCCAGCGCGGCGGCGGCGGCGGCGGCGGGCGCGGCGGCGGCGGGTGTGGCGGGCGCGGCGCCCAGCTCGCCGAACAGCCACACCAGCACCGAGCTCAGCTGCCGGCAGCACGACAGCCCCTGCACCGTGCCATCGATACCACATTACACGTACTGCATGTGCTTTATGTTATTTCATGGTTCCTTACTAACGTTATAATATTATTAACGGACATCGAAAAGAAGGAGGTTCTGTATTCGGCTGTATGTATTTTTATAAAAATACTTTAATTGTACTTTCGATATTATCTTATATTGAATTTGTCCATAGATACTGCAAATGAAATTCTCAGATTCATAGCGTTGCTATAAGACAGTCACGCAATATCGTATGTCTAGGTTTCACAACCATTATTTGAAAATAGCGAACCTTATCTTGTAATGTTCAATTTGTAGCAAATACATAAAAAAACAGAAATAAACCATATAAAGTCGCAGACATTTATAAGCTATTTAAGTAATTAGGAATGACAAATCTGTTTTAAATCAATGAAAGAAGCAATACAATAACCCCATTTATTAGTAGTGATTAGGAAAATCACCATGAGCAAACAGAGCTGTGGTATTAGTCTTATCCAATTATCACTCTCACCTTACAACATAATTACTCAATGTTAAACTAATTTTTAACATAAAAATTTAACAGCTTTCTTTAAATCATTAAAATTCAAGCGATTCCGTTCGTAATCATCGACATCATCATTATAACAATTATCTTTATTTAAATGTGATAACCTATAATTTTTACGTAGTACCGCATTTTTGGCTTCGTTCGCATACTCATACTCATTAAAATCAATAACAATATGTAAACCACACAACGTTACATTATTTTCCCACGCAACCTAATTTATAGTACTCTGTCTCTGTCAAACGCAACATGTTAAAAGAGGACAGTAAATCGGTAGCCAAACCATGCTATAATATGATAATCCGTTTTATTACTGTGATAATTGACTAATCTATAGAGCAATATCTTCCTTTTTATAACACAATTAATGTCTAGTTTATAAAAAAATCATTCATTCACAGTAGAGTGAATATTTAAAAAGTAATCAATATTTTAAAACAAGGAATTCCTAAGCCGAGTTATAAGTGAAAATACTAGTTACATCATCGTTATACATATTTATAAAAATCTAAGGCCGTTTGGAACATAAGTAATTACCGCTCAATACTTTAAGTGTAGGCCGAACACGCAAGCTGTAATTACTTTATTAACTTTAAACAAGAATGAGGCTCGGCGGGCTTCAGACAGTGATTACAGATGATGATATACATCTAACACGTTACTAGTTACTAGCAACCAATAAGCACAAGTTATAGTAACATTTAATTTTAGTCCTTTTTCGTACAAATTACATTTTTTTTTTATTATTTACAGGTGTCTAAATTTATTATTCATTAACTTATTATTTATGTATGTAGTTGTATTGAAATAAATAATAATTAAAAATAAATCAAAAATAACACGTTTTTTTTAATTATTATTTCTTTTTAATTTTTTAGTCTGTGACAAATTCAGAAATTGGGGAATTAATTAATCTAATAAGGATAATGGGAAACTGTTATTAAATTATTGCATTATCATCGGTCCTTTATATGTGTGCAAAGTTTCAAATTAATCAGAGTTGTGGAAGTTGGTGAAAATTGAGCTCAAAGATGCCGTTACATACATAGAGACAACCCAAGCTAATAAAAGCTTGTTTAAAATACCAAAACAATTATACAATAAGAGAAATTTTTAACAAAATACGTATTTATCTAAAATCAAATTGAGTAGCGGGGTCAATTTTAAAAGGTGTCAGGGCCCATAACGCCGGCCGGCGGTTATCGCGGGTCGCGGAAACTGCGTGTCACAAGTATGTAGCTATCTACACTCACATGTACCCCGCGATTACATATACTAGGGATGGATATGAAACTACAAACTTGGGTATGGATAGGGATTTATTAAATATATTATATCAGTTTTACGTACGCTTAAGGTTATGGAATTATTTAGGATACTTTCGATTGCGAATATTAGATTTTTAAAGGATTATAAAAGTAAAGAACCTAAAGTTATGGCAATATTTTAATTTTTCTTGCAAAGTAACTAAACAACTTTGCTTGGTAGGGCGAAAACATTTTATACTAGTGTGTTATTTTATTTAGGCACCGCCCATATCCGAAATGTTTTCGGATACATTTTTATTTTGGATATCCGATAGTTTCGGTTGCGGTGCTACATCCCTGACATATACTGGCATATGAACAGTGAACCAAGGAAATCCGCGCATAACTACAAGATTGTATACACCGATATGATTATTACTCCTCTGTAATAGAGATCAGTTTTGCATACATAATACGTCTGTTGCGTACACACCATGTGGATCATGTGTAGTACTAATTTATATTATAAGTTTATCTGTATTTATCATGTACTCCTCAAGATACAAGATAAACTGATGGTTAATTTGTTAAAGATAAAGATGTCATTAACTATAAAATAAACCAATTATCATTCTTATTCAATATTCAAATATGTTAACTTTGGTAACTTATATGACACCTTTGAAAAAACTTTCCAACATTTTTTATTAAGTTATTATGGTGTGGGCTTTTCTATGAAAATCCTTTACCAAGGCATACTTTCGTCTTATTTATTTATTTTAGATTTTCAAAATATTAGATTACTAGCTGTACCCTGCGGTTTCACCCGAGTTAAAAAGAAATCCAACAATATCATAAACAAAAATGAATCGTCAAGACTAAATGGTCTTTGAAATGTGCCTCCCGGGGCCCTAATTTCCCTGCCCTGTCTTCATACATACAAAATACATGTAAATATCATGTTTTTTTTTAAATAAGTAGCAGATGGTAACGGTGGCTACTGCCGATGGACATCTATAATCAACCCCAGATATTCCTACCTGAGGTCGGCCACAGATGCGCCGCTTCTCCTGAGGACTAAGCTGGAACGCCTCGGAAAAGTATGTCTCCCTACCACACCCTTCAAAACGGAACACAGCAGCGCCTAACACTGCTGTTATTAGGCAGAAATAGGTGTGGCGGTGGTGCCGCCGGTGTCGAACCACAAAGGGTTCGACCACATTCTTGTTTTTCGATCTAAGTAACATGGTGTGAATAGGTCAGAGATACATACCTCAACCCCCAGCGCCTTAAGCAGCACGAGGCACTTCCAGGCGACGCCGCCGAGCAGGTACTTGCGCAGGATCTCCGCCGAGCTCTGAGCGTTGGCCCGGCTGAATAGACTCGCTGGCTTTGAACTACACTCCTCTGATTTATTGTCTGTTGAAAATGTGCATGTGTATGTTATAATTATATCTAGTTGAGTATTTCAAATGTAACATTTATACAGTCCAATTCGATTTTTTGTAAATTAATTTTCACTGCTTGTCAACAACCGTTTAAGTGGCTATAGTTATCTGTTTCTGAGATCCTCTATGGCACGTTTTATTCTGGTGTGGAGACTAAAGAACTATTAAAGACTAAGCTGAAATTAATCGATTGCGTTTTTATGTATATTGGCCTTATACCCAGAAACACACTTGTAATAATTGCCTAGGTTTTATAAGAAAATAACATGTTACCAGCGGCATTGTCGTCGGCGGCGTTGTTGGCGGTGTCGAGGTGTTGTAGCGGCGCGTAGTGCGTGTTGATGGAGGACGTGACGCGGTGGATGCCGCACAGCAGCTCGCACCCCACCAGCGTCACCACGCCGCTCACTGGGCTGGACAACAACAACAGTACAGTACAGTACATTATATCAACACTAACCAAATGTGTCATTTTAATAACAAAAATATTTATTGGTATTCTGGAAGTTAATAACAAAGTACTCATATAATGATTATTCCTAAAGTGAAGCATAATAGAAAGATAGTCACGTATTACGACTTTAGCGATTACTTACAGTTTTATTAATTATAAGCACGTCATAATATACGTAATAAAATAAATATATTCATTAGAATATATTAACAACACGATTTTCACCAGGAATTGTAAATAAGCTTATGAATAAATTCGTCCAATTCGTAGTTTTTAGACACCCTGACACTTACCAAAATTTTATTAAGTCCCTCGGATTGTCGCCTTTGTTGAGACGGATAAGGAACTCGGCCAGAAATAAATCCAGCCAAGTGGATTTCTGGAAAATATGAAATAATGTAAGAATGTTTATATTCTGAATGAAATCGTGTAATAGCAATAGATAGGTTAATACTAATAGTTGATCGATGATTTAAAGAAGACTTTAGGAAACCGATGGATTGAGAAGGTACAGAGCCGGTTGGAATCGCACCAATGGCCTTGGTCCAACAGGAGACCTCAAAAGGCAGATAGTGGAAGTACATCTACGCGCCTAAGGCAACGTCTATATACACGATTATCTAAATAAGTACTCAATAATAAGCAAATTAAACCACAAAAACGAAATTGAAATGATTCATCAGGGGGTTACTACCATCTCTTAAAACAATATTATTTTAATCTTACATTGAAAATTCGTGCCACGACCTCGTTAAAGTAAGATTGTTTTCATAACATTACAATAAGCAGTTTTGTATTATGTCGGTCGAAACTATTCATTTTTTTTTGCAGGAAATTTAAATTTTTAAGTAAAATATGACAATTTCAGTTGGTTTTATGCAATGGTTAAGCGAAAAATTAATAAGGGTATAAGATTGTTCAACTGCGTATAACGGAATATTTTACTCTTTTAACGAGGTCGTGGTACGAAACAAAATAATGTGGATGCAATATTGAAATAAATTTTTCCTGAACTATGATGGTTTTTAAAAGATGGTGGTAGGCCCCCAGCACTGACTTACTCGCAGAATAAAACTGGTGGAAACGTAATATTTTCACAAAATATGTATGTTTTATGCACAAATACAGATGTAAACAACGATATCATTTTCTACAAGGAATAGAACGCAGATGACAAAAGGATGTACTCCAGTGTGATACCTCATAAGTGCCGGTCTCCGCCTTGAAGAAGTGATCCCAATATAGCTTGAGGGTATCGGCGTCCTCTTCCGCCGCCATTATCTACGAACGCCAACCTACAGAATATAGTGAAAAATATAAAGTACCCTCTTATTAAAAATCCATTTCAGTTGATTTATATAGTTAAAGATAACTAAAATGTTGGTAGGATCATAAATATACCACTAGTCTTAATTTTATTCAACAAACATTTCGTTGTAATATTTGTGTGACGGTGGTAGTTTACCGATAGAAACAAATCATCATGTTTAAAAATATAAAAGGTTTAACAATTTTGGTTCCTGTAAATTCCGTTCCATTAGGTAAGTTCCGAAACTTGCATGATTCTTTTTTTGTAATAATCTCTCTTGTGGCATCAAAATTTTATCTACATAGGTAAGTGAAAAATTGTCTATCTTACTTATACTATTATTGTAACAAATGTAACTCCTATTACTGAATGTAGTACTCGTATGCGGACGGAATTAATCAATTGGCGAATGATTGGCAAATGTATCTTGATTGTAAGTACAATAATACTTATGCGTCAGTTCAGTGCACGAGCATCAATGCCTCATCAAGATCATTGAAACAAGCGCTTCCTTCCGTATGCAGAAGTTTTTATATAGCAGCTACGACGTACGGTAAACAGGGAACAAAATTGAGCTGTTTCTTTTTTATCAAATTTGAGTAACAAAGTTTACTTCATAACCCCTTTAACAAGAAAATCTATTTAAATTTTATTTACAGTCATACATTATGTATGTTTTTTAAATAAAATGATATATAATTAATCTATATTTCACTTCGATCACTAATAAGAACTAGATACACAATCCCATACAAAAATGAACTTAAAAAGTGGCGTCAAACGTGTTTATAAAATTCTAAGCGACAGAATCTAAAATTATTGCAAAATCAACCTTATCAATATTTTTAACGGTGTTTTTCAAAAACTGCTTACCAAAAGCAATAAATTTTTACGACATAAGCTAGCTGTCATAAGCTATCACTTTTACAGGTTTGTCACTTGGACAAGGAATTAGTGGAGACGAACTGTCATTACTTTATACGGTTATTATAAATTATCACTTAATATTTTTATTAGGTCGAAGTAATTAATTTTGATGAACATAATAATAATTTATCAATGAAAGTAATGTGAAGACACAATTTATTATAATGCAAATATAAGTTTAAAATTAAAATATAACCAAATACAAGTAATTTAATTAAAAAATCAACAAGCTGTTTACTCCGTTACCCAACGAAATATATTGCCACCGACTAAAGAAATATGTAGTAAACCAACATTTATTTCAATTATTTTTACCCGACTGCCAAGGAAGGGTTATGTTTTGCGCGCGTATCTTGTATGTTTGTCTTTATTTATTTGATCGGATCTAACAAACGGCTGGATGAATGTCGACAAGTAAGGTGTCATTATATTCGTCTCAATGACCCGAGTGTCGTTAGATAGGTGTAAGAAAAAAAACAAAATGGCGGATTTTTGGCGCGAAATAGTAATATTTCAAAAAAAGTTAACCAAAACTATAGAGTGGGGTATCAAAATAAAGGAAATTAAAAGGAGATTACACACATATTATATGATGTGTATATATATATATATAAATATAATGAATATATATAATATATATATAATATATATAAATATATGAATATAATGACACCTTAACTGTCGAAATTCACCCAGCCGTATGTTAGATCCGAGGGAATAAAATGCAGTGCAGCTAAAGTCTTCTTATAAAGATACATACAAGATACGTGCAAAAAACATAACCCTTCCTTGGCAGTCGAGTAAAAATAAAAATACGGAATCAACAGGATGCCATTAATTTCCTTGAATAAAGTGAGTTTATTGGAAAACAGTCTTTTCAATGGATTTTTATTTTTTTCTGTATCTTTTTTGGCTATGTTTAATCTTATTTTAGTGTATCGTTCGTCAATATACTTTATTATAATAATTCTATGACTATTGCCGCGGCAGTTGGATGAAAAGACATCATAAAATATATTAAATAATAATTTACTTAATAATTTAATTTCACTCATTTACAATTTACTCATTGCCTAACCTTTTAGGTAATACGGGCATATGTTTAATTATTATACAAAACAAATATTTTTATATAACAAAAAAAGAAAAAAAAAAAAAATAAAAAATATAAAACAATAGCGTCTCCATTAAAGTTAGAACAGAGTCACCATGTTACCCGAACAAATCAAGTGGGCATGCAATAATAAGAATTGTACGTTTAGTAACAGACTTTACAATTTAAATGGTTTATACATTCTGACCTAACCTAAAAGCGCACCCAAATGTCTATTTGGGTGCTCTTTTCGTCGCGGCATATTTTTGTCGCTGATTGTGTATCTAGTTCTTATTAGTGATCGAAGATATTTCATCGTAAATATTCAACTGCCATGGAGTAAAACATAACAACTAGTTGTAAAAACGAAATCAAATTGTTCCCTATTAGCCAGAAGAATAAATGTCAAAGAAAAAACGTAAAAAAATGGCAGGCGGTTTATCAATCTTAAAATGCTTTTATATGCACATATAGGAAAATCGGTTGATTTATTACAAAGTACAAACATCGTAGGGGCGGTTTAGCTAAATGCTCTTACGCGGATCTACCGAGGCACTATAATTATAATGATCTACCAGTTCATGTTTTGTTTGTGTATTCGCACAAAATGTGAATTTATTTATGCAAATATCAATATCCTACTTCACCTACATAGTTTTTTTATTGAGTTTTGTAGGCTAACTAGGCAGTGATAGCCTTGTCCCTGTAGATCCGGGACTAGAATAGGGCTATGGTATCCCCTGCCTGTCGTAAGAGGCGACTGAAAGGGCGCTTCCGGGGTTGCGGGCGGCAAGAGTGGGAGCTCGAACCGTCCAGTATGCTACCCCGGGAAGGACGGCGGTATGTGTGGTCGCATACCGTCGTAATCACCAGATGTTGTGGGAGGAGCGAACGCTCCCCCAGGGAAGAGCCCGATCCGGGCATCGCGCTTGGAGGACTCCGGTTGTGTTCCGATGGCGATCCCGGAGTTCTCCAACAAGCGCTGAGGACGGCCACCGGGGGGGTTTTAGTGCGGTAAAAATCCTACATAACCCGGCGTCGCTCCCACGTCGTCGGGTATATTTTGAAGGTTTACCCCTCGAAAAAAAATAAAAAAAAGGCAGTGATAGCCTAGTGGTTAAGAAACTCGGCCCCTCCATCGAGGGGTCCGAGGTTCAAATCCAAGGCACGCATCTCTGATTTTTCAAAGTTATGTGAGTATTCAAAATTAATTATCACTTGCTAAACGGCGAAGGAAAACATCGTGACGAAACCAGCATACCTGAGAGATTTATATAAAAAAAAAAACTCAAAAGTATGTGAAGTCTACCAATACGCACTCGGCTAGCGCGGTGGACTATGGTCGAATCCTTCTCATTATGAGAGGAGACCCGTGCCCAGCAATGGGGCACTAATGGGTTGATGATGATGATGATAATTATGATGATGCAGGGGTAACTATAAATTCAAAGTTATAACTGCTTACCACGTGGCTGTGCAGCCCAAGGTCACTATTTTACTAATTTCATTATTTGTTTTAGTTATTTCTAGATAGTACAAGCAAGACTTCTGTATAACTGATACAATGTTACAGGAAAGGACTTATCAGTCAATGGCCACTAGTTGTCTTCAACAAGTAATTGCATATCTTTGTTTATGTGCATGTGCAGACGCATTGAAATAGCAATAATGTTATGATAGATGTATGATAAAAGTGGAACATAAATATAAATTAAACTATATAGGTACATAATAGACGTAAAAGTGTAACATCAACTGCCTTAACCATTATGCGATTTTCGTAATTATATCTTACAAATCTTTAAGAATTGGCGAAAGACGTACTTACTACTGATTCACCGTCTCAGTCTAGTGGTTAATAACAACTCACACAAACAAACAAACTACAAACTCCACAATAAATAACGTTCGTCCACAATCTACTGCTAACTCTCACTATTGCATCACTAAAATGACTGATTCATTTCACAACTAATTTCTTTTTTCAGGAAATATATTTTGCATGTGATCTTTAAAGTTATTGCTAGTAAAAATCGGCATTGTAATGTTGTTCGGTAAATGTGTAGTGTTTACGAACGCCGCATGTACCGGTCGGGTGTAAACTGAGTCCAAGAAACCTTATCTACGCGGTCATTGTATAACACAACTGCGACCCGCGGTTGTGCTCCGGAACTCTACGTAACATGATTGTAGTGTCAAAATAACAAAACGAATCATTAATTACTAAGAAACATACGCCAATATAAAAACCATATTATTATTTGCATTTAGCTTCTATCTACCTGCCTACTGACTTAAGTCTAATAAGTCGATGTAGAAAAAAGTTATATTCGTTATGAACTCCTCACAGACCTTGTAGACCACCCTCTGAAATTCATCAGCAGTTACATTAAACCACGTAGGGCGAACTTTTGGCTATGATTACTTTGATTTAACAGGATAACGTATTTAAGCTTTTTATACGTGTTTTTATTACCAAAAGCTTCATTTTCTATTGATGCCCTGATATTTGTAACCCAAATATTTCGAAAGCAGGCTTAACTCCAACAGCGACGTTATATTATACTAACTGTTAAAACCGTATACCACAGTAATGATTTGTTTTGTAAAATAAACGCGTATATATTCGGATTTTAATTTAACTATACATAAAATTCACCTACAGTGTCTGTGGGCAGATGGCTCCAAAGAGTATATGCATAATGGCTGTGGTTGCGTTATCAACGCAATAGATACCAAACGGTTATTGTGAATGAACATATTGTATATCATCATATTCTACATGTACAGACAGATACTCTATATTTAGTAGTTACTTTGCTTATCTCCCTGTTTTTTACTAATACGTTTTTATAAGCCCTTACGTCGTGTACGCTTAAACTTTAGAATAAACACGATAAGATCGTATTTGCGATGCAGAAAAAAAATAACAGTTACGGTACATATTTTTAGGTAATATGATAAAATTCAACTTTGTATCTAAATATATAGAACTGAAAATAACTTGTACTTTTTAGAAATTAATATAGGCGCCATTTCTATATTTATATTTGGTCTTAAATAAGTTTTACTGTAATAAAACAGAGAGGAATGACCGGTTAATTATTTTCAGCAAGTTAAAGTTCATGTCTTTACTCTGTTCAAATGTAAATTTAATCACAAACTATAATTGTTTATGTAGATTTATTAACGGCAACAATATTTAGTATAAAGCAATATAGAAGTGACATATAAACCGTCACTCTAAACTTGAAAATTATTTTCAAATTACAAATGTTAACAATAAAGAAGATCTCCATAAAGGGTAGCGGTATTTTTTCGGCGTTTGTACGAGACACTGTGTCATTGTTCAACGCGTACTTCGCCGATTTGTTTTTCAAAATACTTTCTACTTAAAAAAAATAAACCAGGATAGGTATCTTCTAGACCAGTCTAATGGAATTGCATCACAATACAATACTGATTGTGTTCACTAACTAAGCAGGATAAAGAACACTTCATTGTCTTCCAGGCAATGAGTCACACCTTCTAAGAGTTTAAGCTGTACGCTCATTATGGTCTGCAATCACTTTCTCTACATAGCAAATTACTTTTATGACCATTGTTCTGCTCATCATAATAAAACCCTATATAATATAATAGATAAGCATACTATTAATATAACAATAAAATCATTTTGTAACATGTAATATTCAGATTAATTCTTAATTTAATAATGAAATAAAGAAGTGGATGAAAATTTATGAAATAATGAAAATGCATTATAAAAAAAACACTTAAAAATAATCTACATAGGTGTTTACATTATTTTAAAAAGCAAGTACATAATTAAGACATTTCTGTTATGCCAACTAAGTTTATTTCAGAGTATAATTACTTTTATAATTAAATTACTTGATGATTTTAAAATAGATTGAACTGTTAGTATGGTTCTAACACTTCTAACACTAGGCTTATTAAACAAAACAAAGTATTACTTAAAACAAAGTATGGACACCTAGCTAAGTAACATAACATGTTTAAGCTAATTTAAAATGTGACAAGTAAAATCTTATAAGATTATACTGCTAATTGGATTAGAACTACTGACGTGCAAGTAATGATAAATTTAATGTACACCAGTAAAAAAAATCTGAACAGAACTTATTTAAAGGTAAAAATAAATAACAACAACTTAGACAATTATTTTATTCTAGATAAAGTAATGAAATAGGAAAAAAATATGCCAAGCGTGCGTCAAATTTCCATTATTAAAGAAAGAATTTTTTTTATGTTTTTGATAGACCTCAATGTTAGACAAGTGGACATACAGCAGGAGATTCATAATAGGCTCCCGTTTTTAACCTTTGAGTATGGAATCCTAAAATTAATTAATTTGAAATTTAATTTGAAAATTTTATAAGCAATCATAAGTGCAATATATAATACATACATATTTTTTTGTTTTATTTTATGTGTAATGGCACAAGCAAGTGATAATGGAGCCCAAATTAATCTATATGGTTTTTACCCAATAGACATCTGTAGTAAGCCCCATGTATTCATGTATCATGGGCAGTACAGATTTGATAAGTATGAGTGCCTCAAAAGAACATCTCTAACTCAATCCTTTAATCTCCAAAACACAAAGCAACTTCACATAATACTAACAAAGCAGTATAGATGTTGTGGGACTGACACAAAGAAACTATATATAGTTTAATTGAAAGGGGGTAGATCTACCCCTTTTATTCCAAACCATCTGTCTCCAAAAATAATAAATAACGTTTTGCATCCATTCCTCTGAACACTACTAACTTTTTCTTAATTGTTCAAAGGGTTGTCTAGAGAAAGCACAAGATAGATTTAGTAAGAATACACTTTTTATCCAATATTTTTCCACGTTTAAAATTAATTTGTTTGGACGGAGAATAATATTTATGACTAATTTAGGAAATTCCGCTCACTTTCTCGTCTATTACGACTAAGAAGTACTTATAGTTAAATCAATACATATTAATCATCTATCAGTATGCTGCAACATTTCAAGGTACAGAATATCTTAAAATATGATTCTAGTGAGGACCTCAGTCGAGCAAAAAGGGCGCACTGTTAAGTCTATTTATTTACTATCGTTATTACACAATCATAGTTAACTGAACGGGTTACTTTTTATTTTATTAGTCATTTAAAAGATTATTTCAGTTCAAAATTAATTGATTACATTAATCACAACCTTAACGTCTTTAAATCTCGTAAATACTATTTTAAAATGTTCTGTAGTTTGATAATACTCAAAACTTAAAATACACCGTAAAAATACATAGTTAGACACTTCGTTATTGTTTGCTGTAAAGTTTTAAAAGTAAGGAACTAAACTTACATGCACGTAAGGAAACCAAACTTCCAGGCGGAGTATATTGTCCTTAAGTCTTCAATAAAATTAAATATACTGTTACAAAATAAGTTTAGAAAATGCAATTATAAATTAAGTTTTTATTTACAGTCTCACTTATATTTTTTCAGTATTTTCGGTCCGTCAACTACAAGGTTGTTGAAATCAAATAAGTCAAATTGAAATAACGTCAAAATATTTGTTGACATGAGACATTTCTTATAATCTGTGAGTGTGGATAATTTTTATTTGTATCATAATCGGACATTCCATAAACACTTTATATTATTTAATATCATTGTATAACACAAAAAAGTCAAAAATACGATTAAACTGTGCAATTACAATTTTCCTTAATATAAGGAGACTTCATTCAGACTGAATGAAGTGATCTATCTTGTATTAAAATTGAGAAATCGAAGAAGTGGGAAACGGTCATTGGTATTGTATGTCATCAGTCATGTGAAATATGTCAATATTGTCAATGACAGAAGACTGAAGATTGCAGGATTTCTCAAAAGATCGTAATTTGAATGAATTATTTTCCTTATAAAAATATTTTTTATTTCTTTCATGATAAAGACGTGACCATCTAATCGATTATGTGCTATTGTATTTATTTTAATTGCAATTGATATAATAAATTAAAAGTTTGAGTGCCTATCAATTTAGTTGTTGAATAATTATTTCAAAAAGTTTTTGTAAATTCTTTTTGAACATGAAGAATCTTAATCTTAGTTAACAAGTTTTAATTCAACAGGCGTTACATGATCGCAGTGAATTGGGTCAGAGGTTCTTTGCTTGTCAGTAATCAGTATTACGGCATGTTCCTTTATCAGTGAGTCGTCGATCGGTCTGAATCACTACGCGCGCAATGCCGCTTTCGTATGAGCTATAATCAAACGTGTTCCTGGTCTATCGGCTCTCAAAGTGTCCGTCTGTAATTTGTGCCATCATGTGGGAGAACATAATTGAATACTTGAAGGATCCTCTGCTGGTGGTGAAGGTACAGAACTTTTTCGGTGTCATATACAAGAAAGTGGGTCCGAGCACGGACACCGCCGAGGTGGTGCACTCCGAGCGGCTGGAACAAGAGAGTGAGGCAGACATTAGGCAACATAAGAGAATACCCAGTGACACTTCTGGTAGCTCCCAGACATCATGCGACACTGATACGTCAGCGGAGAGCTCGCGGGAGGAGCTGGAGTGCCACATAAACAACAAGTTCTGGTACTATCTATTTGTCATTGGGACTGCACTGGGCGATGAAATATTTTATGCCACATTTATTCCATTCTGGTTCTGGAATATTGATGGAGCAGTTGGCAGGAGGGTGGTGCTCGTATGGACTATTGTTATGTATGTAGGTAAGTGTGGTAGACAGATAGATATATAGTTATTTTTTTATGTTGTGACACTATAGGGAAATGACAATATAGCAGACATAGGATTTAGGTATGCTATTTTTTTGGTAGAAGTTTCTAGTAAATGTTTTCATTCATCAAGTTTCTGGTCTATTTTTCCTACATTCTAAGATGTCCTGTCTTTTTTTCCATTTTTTTAAAAGCTTAAATAAAAGCCCACCAATATCATCTAAATAATTGTAATCTTAACAAAGATCAAGCTAGCCTTAGACAATATTCTGCTGACTGCTATTTTGATGCATTTCTCTTTACTATTTAGTGACTAATTGAAATCTTAAATAACTTATTTTTTATAATATGACTATTACAATAAATTCATGGGTACTAATTAATATGTGTAATATAAGTATTTTCTTTTGTTCATCACATTGATAATTTAATAATGTTAAGGTGGTAGAAATCTCTATGGTTCCACTCCGGCAACACCACTGCCATATCTATGTCTACATAATAACAATAGTGATAAGGGCTGCTGTGTTCTGGTTTGAAGGGCGTGAAGGGGAGTCATACTTTTCTACTGGCACTGTAGATTCCTATCTACAGTGGGTGTCCATATTATTAGGGACACTTTAGTTTGGTATCAGTATTTCCTACTTTAACTGAATTTTTCAAACAAATCATTTGTTGCAGGGGTCCTAGGCATTTTTTAATTACAAGAATATGGTATAATGCAAGGAGAAATAATACTTATGTTTTAAAAATATAAGGTGAAAAAAAAACTTTGGTAAATAATCACAGAAGTTTTTAGACAACATTGAAAATGTTGCAATGCACAAGTAATAAAAAATTTACTCATAGCGTGCCTATCAACTTCCTGTATGAGCATCATCATCAATCAACTAACATCTATTAATTTAAAGGAGATTTTGATAGGAAAACACAGGGTTTTACTTCTGATTACACTGTATATATACAGGAACATAAAAAATAAATATTATGTGTCACTGGGCATGTGGGTTGCCCCCTCGATGTTGCTCATGTTGCATAATCTCCTATTTCCCTGCTGTACATATCACTAAGGTTTTCCTTAAATTTATGACTAATTTTATAAAACCCTATTTACCATAGTGTCTTATGAGTAGGTTTTGTCCAATTATTACAAAACACAATACAATAATATTTATTTTCCATATGAATATGGTATATTATGATCTCAGTTTATAATTCCAAATCTATCTTTTCCTTAAAGTCATATTCTACAGTCAGCCTCAGGACATAATGTATTCAACATAATTATGTATTCATTTAACTAAAGTGGAAGATATGATGCCATGAATAATTATTACAGTTGTGCATAGCAATCACACATTGTTTGAGTATTGTCAAGGGACTTCCAGCTTCTTTTGTGTAGCTGTCTAAATTAAAATATGAGGGTGTTTTATGTATTATACATTGCAACTGTGATAGAGGTTAATGCTTTTCCTTGTTACAGGTCAAGGATTCAAGGATGTTATCAGGTGGCCTAGACCTGGCTATCCTGTGAAGAAATTACAGCAAAAATGGGCAATAGAGTATGGCATGCCCTCAACACATGCCATGGTCGGTGTCTCCATACCATTTTCGGTGTTATTGTATACCATGGATAGATATCAGTATCCTGTGCACTGGGGCGTGGTGATCGCGGTGTCGTGGTGCACGTTAATCTGCGTCAGTCGGGTGTACTTGGGCATGCACAGTGTTCTGGTAAGTGAATGGCGGGAAAATCACAAGTGATGTATGTCAAGTATTAGGTGCAATACACTTTATCCTCATAAGATGATAATATGTGCAATACAGAGAATTTTGCACAATGTATGTCTTTGTTTAAAATAGATATCGACATTCAAGATAAGTGATAATCTTAATCCAATGAAATATGCCCTATCATTACATTTATTTATGTGACATCATAGATATGTAAATTTCTCTAGCTCTACATTTTGAATATGTCTTGTTGGGCAGATGTGTCTTTCCTGTTTTTATAGACAAATAGCATAAATAAACTGACTTACATAAAAAAGGAAAGTAATATCAAACCTAATATTTCGCCTTGAAAAAATCTTACCTACAATAGAAGCAGAATGGTAGAAATGTATTACCATGTTGGGAATTAATATGTATAACAGGCGTATATTGGTTGTTTTATGTGGATAAGTAATATTTGAAGAAAGTAGCAATAAAAGTGTTAATGGTGTTTGCAGGACATAGCGGCGGGTCTGGCGCTGTCCGCGCTGCTGCTGGTGCCGCTGGTGCCGCTGGTGGACCGGCTGGACGGCGCGCTGCTGACGGCGCGCTACGCCCCGCACGCCGTGCTCGCCGCCTCCGTGCTGGCGCTCGTGTACTACCCGCAGTCCGACCGCTGGACGCCCACCAGGTAGGAGGTGTACTATTGGAGGGCTCAAAACAGCGTGTATTACCCTGCGGCTCCCTTAGTGTATATTCGCCGTCGACCTATTATTGTCACATGTTGGACAAGAATTACATTCTAATAAGCAGTGTTATTTTTACTCTACTTTCTTAAACTGGGTTCATTGATAAAGTCACAGAAATATTCGTCGCAATGACACTCTTATTTCACTGTACTAAGAAAGCAAGCCTGCAACAATTATTACGAGTTGCTGATGTGACATGCTGATACGCAATTACATGCAACCGGCGAAATGGAATATCTCAAAGCGTACAGTAAGGTTCCTAAAATAATGCAAGAGGAACTTATGTAAGATACTTCAGTTTCATTATAAACATATGTGGTAATAAATCGTTAAGTATAAAAT
Source organism: Epargyreus clarus clarus (assembly GCA_014595695.2). Classification (NCBI taxonomy): domain Eukaryota; kingdom Metazoa; phylum Arthropoda; class Insecta; order Lepidoptera; family Hesperiidae; genus Epargyreus; species Epargyreus clarus. The sequence goes on from JACTTY020000029.1 coordinate 353,922, forward strand.
ATGTTCCAGGGGCGATACCACGATGATAGTGAGCGTGTGCGCGGGCATCCTCACGGGCTCGTGGACCAACTACCAGCTGGGCAACATGGTGGCGAGCGCGGCCGACCCGCCCTACGAGATCATCTGGCCCTCCGTGGAGATGCTGGGCTGCACGTTGCTGCGGACCATCCTCGGCTTCTGCGGCGTGCTGGCCACGCGCGCCATCGCCAAGTCCTTCTCGTACGCCTTCGTGTGCGCGCTGCTCGGCAAGGACAAGAACGAGCTGCGCAACTCCGAGGACAGCCTGGACAACACCAACAAGATCATAGTGGAGTACAGCTACAAGTACTTCACGTACGGCCTGATCGGCTTTAATACCACATACGTGTTCCCCAACGTGTTCCACCTGCTGCAGATCAATAGGCCCACATACTATACTGAGATATAGTGCACAAATTTACCTTGTTACATCTCAATGGGTGGGATCAGGGCCCACACTGTGCTGGTGACCTAGTTGTATCGAGTTTTAAAGGTATACTCATATAATGTGATTTTCGAATTTTATGAGTAGGAAAGTAGTTTTTTACATCATGTTAAATAATCATTTTTATTCAATAGTGAGATAGAACACTGTATGAAATTCGACCGATAACTTCCGAACAATTATGAAACTAACACAGTGGAACTCAATTATTTATTGAAAATATATTAATTGAATTTTCATTATAATTACTCGCCGTTATATTTTCACTGGCACCCGCTGGAATCATATTGTTTTATTAATCTTTTTATCTTAAAATATACAGTAGACCTGCGTTAATCCGTCACCCCCTGTAATCCGACATGGTCTGTTATTTATTACATATGTATTGAATATTTTTTGTAAGTTCTATAGCATTAATTGCGTTAATTTTATAATAATACGGTTGTTCTCTATTGTGTTGTTTAATTTACTAAATTTGTTATAAATAATGAAGTATGATTTGTACATCAGAGTACACACATACATATACATATAAAATCGTCGGATTACAAGGTACTCTTCCGTAAAAAAAATCGGACTATAGGAATTCGGATAATTAGGCAGTACTCTATAATGCGACAAATTCGATAGTTTGACACTGCCCAGCAAAATGATTGTCGGATTACCACGGGCCTGCTGTACTAAATCAAGCAGTCGGATCTTAGACTAAAACATATTAGTTAGAGCATGATTAAGTGGCACTTGTTTGGGTTTTTATGGAAACTATGGGAAGGAACAAATGTAGTTATTTATAGTTTTAAGGGCTTGTTTCATCGTAAATAAATTATACCCATGAGTAATAGTGACGCATAGAATAGTCTCATATAAAATTTTCTACGCGGGATTTTCAATGCTTATTTCCGCTGATATCTAATTAATACCACAATTACGCGTTATAAACAGTTCTCTTTATTATTCGTTAGTCTTTGTCGACTAGATGACTATGCGATCTTGAATCTCAATCCAATACATTAAATGAACAAAAATCGAATATTTGCAAGGTTCGTGAGCCAATATTTCACCATGCAGTGTATGAATGTGTGTGTGTATGTGTTAAATATCTGATTGTTGCTCCACATTTTTTTGGATATGTGGAATAATAGATTTCATCAATTGTTGGGTTACTTTATGCGATGAAACAAGTCTCTAATATGAAAAAAAAATGATTGCACATTTTGTAGTTATGCCATATTTTTAAATAAAAAACGTCCTATGTTGGGGCGATGAATTTACTATATACAATTATGCACAAAGTGGATCTTACTTATAATGCTCGTAGGGCATGTGATAGAAACAGTATAGTTCAATATGTAACATAGTATATAATTACGTACATCACAAATAATGTTGTAACACAAAGGTGATTGCAATGTATTATTATAAATAATGTTAGATCAAAGATTGCACATATTTATTGTCATGGGAACAGGAACTTTGTCGAATAGATTTCAATGCAGCCGAATATAATGCAGCCGGTACTAGTAATATAGCAGTTATACTTTTAAAGGGTGTTATACTTTGATTCGAATTGGGCCCCCGCTTACTATTAATTGTTCGCTCTAATAACAGAACATAAAATCCTACTTTGTTTGAAAAAACTATGCCATACCCCTAATTTTATATATATATATATATATATGGCACGCAGTATGCAGAGATTTTAAATGGTAGCATTACTTTGGCTACTTACTATGATAAACAGGTATATTATATATTATCTCCCCTATACATACATTGTATTTTATCTCTAAGTAGTTGTAGATATAGCTAGTCTCGTGTTCAGTATCAAATAACTATTTAATTATTGTGGAATTTACTTGTTGTAAAACTTTTCTGTGCCTTATGTCTCGCGTAAATCAGAATATTTAAGTATATTGGAATATAATATAACAATATTTTTTGATGTTGTGGACAAATTGTGCATAGTAAGTATTATTATTATATAGTATTTAATGTGATTTTTCTTTATTTTAACATGAGTGATTAAAAAACGGCGGTACATAGTCATGTCGGTTAGGTAGGTCTAATATATTATTGATAATCTAAATTGAAATATTTTTATGCTGATACTTACGAATGTTATGTTAAAGAATACATATTATTAACATTTATTTTGATATTTCGCCAATAAAGTATTGCGTGTTATTAAGTTGAGTTATTAAAAGTCCAGTAGAAGTTCTTGTAATTTGTACCATTAAATATTGTTTTGTCTGAATAAACAAGAAATATGTTAAAATATGTATATATTTCAAAGTTAGAAGAACAACAACAGTAATAATTGACGTATACATGATACATGCCATCAGGCGTAATTCCGCATTGGCCGGCAAGACGTTTAATTGAAAATATCGGTTTGAAAATGATTTATAGAGAAATTGAAATTGTAAATGTAATTTGATCGAATTTAAAAATGTATTCCTTAATGCTTGAAAATAGCAACATTCCAAGGAATATTTATTCCATTTAAACATTTGTTAGTATGGTGCCTGGTGTTACACACGCGGCTGCAATAGTTTTACATTATTAATAAAATGTTATTTGTTAAGTGGTGGGGTTTTCGTTATTTAGCTCTAGCTGCTTTATTAGCTACGATTAATCCGCTTAATAATGTTGTAACAAAATAGTAAAAATAATTACGTTCCAATATCAAATCACAGTTGATTCACATAAATTATTTTTGAATGTCAACATTTACATCATCATCTTGAGTATACAGAACCCAATATTTAAAGTGATAGATATATTTTAAAACATGCTTCTAATAAGGCATTAATTACTCTTTAAAGCGTAATTAAAATTAATTGATGAAGATTAAAATGGGATAAGTCAAAGCTAATTATTAAGGTCTATAAACAGAAATACACTTCATAAATTAATGCTGACCAAAAAAGTAGGTATTTAAATGTAAGTAGTTGCTATGTCCGTTACTTTATTTCCGGGACATGACGTAATCCGAACGAACGAACTTGTCAGATATTGTGATGACCACATATGGTCGAAAATCCTTAGTCAGTCGGGTCAAATAGCTTTTCTTCATTAACTCAATTATCTAGATTTTCGACAATCTGAATGCCGTACGACAACAAACAGTTCGCTTAATCGAGTTTCTACTACAGTAGTATTATGACTAATTATGATAACAATTCGTAATTTAAGTATCTGCCTGTCCTTTAAGTCTTGCTTTGACGTGCAGCGAAAGTATACAATTAAGAGAAACAATAAAACTCGATACAGTTACACTTGCAGTGATGCGATTGTTTAGGATATAGGTACACATTTTCAAGAACGTAAATATACCTAAAATAAAATATTATCATAATAATACCTTTAAACAAAGTAATCCTTATTAACTTTTAAAATATCAAATGACATTTAACAGTATGAAACCTTCATAGCGATGTTTATCTTTTATAACTGTGAGGGTAGTCTATTGATATTCGTACAGTGTAAAAATCGGCTACTTTGGACACAGAAAAGCGTGTGTAAAATGCGGGTTTAGGTCACAGAGTGCTATAATAATATATATAAGTTGTATGCTATAATAATATAAAAAGTTATAGTCCACGTAAAACTGCTAGTAGCTCTGAATGTAGACATGAATCGAGTCGCCATAGCAAAATGTATGACTACACTTGCTCGCAACAACCTCAGAGCGGACTTTATCATTAGTATTATTATATTATGTGATTGCTTACAATACTTTTTTAATAATAGTTTTAGATAGAATAGGCATTTTTAAGTTTTCCTTTATTTATTTCAAAATAATTATAATTTTTTTATTGCTTCAAAAGTATAAGCGGGTTTATGTCACACGAGCTATAAAATAGTATACGATACTTGTGACATAAGTAGCCTATTATTGCACATACTTAGGCCACGCATATCGTAATGCACTTATCATTATCATGCTACATGCCCATATTCGCAAAGTATAACTTTCTATTTGTACAAGTTATACGAATCAAAATATGTATATATATATAATAAATTTACTACATAATTATTTGTCCATGCCAAAAGTATTTCTTATGCTCGTAAAAGACGGAAAACACAATGAAGTAATTCTTATATGAGTACAGTTTCCTGTAGGTCTTGGTCATAGTATTTTGTTCTGTTATTGTACCTGTTCTACGAAGTCGGACTGCCGCAATCGATTAGCGGCTGACCTCCGGATGTAATCTAAGAGCTTACGCCTGTCGGTTATGGTTTTCCCTGCATTGTGGCGCGCTCTTCGCGGACTCACCACGGCGTACGTGGAAGTCGCAGATCGCGAAAAATACAATCCCTAATCGCCCATTAGTAGTTTTATTGGTATATACTGTTATTGGTAGGTATATTTTAATTAATTATAAGTGTAATGCGGTATCAATGTTTGTGGTTTGACTATTGTTAACCTTGTTTTGAACTGTGGTCTTCGACCTTGCGCCTATGTAGGTTTTAGGTACTACTATATTGAATTCTTAATTGTTTGAAATTAATTGATTCATTCTTTCTTTAACGAGACGGATGCATCGAGCAGGGTAAAACACACAGATAATGAGGTTAAACTGGGGTATTTATACACAAAATAACAACTTAAAACTATTGTTTATACGTTCACAGTAAAATCGTATGAGTATTTAAGTGCGATAAAATAAAACAACGAGTGATATATTACTTACATATATTTAGACTGAACAAAAACAATACATAAAACCAAATAATCACATTTGGTTCCAACATCACTTTTGCTTACACCAAACAAAATAAATAAAAAAGAATTGATGCGCTTGGCGGGACTCAAACCGCAATTTGTGTTCAATTTTTCTATTATAAATATTATAATAAAATTTCAATAAATACGTGACTGGCAATTATATTTTATTTGAAATCTTAACTCTTGGTTACATATTAACAAACGCAATCCGAGTCCGCCGCGTGCAGGTACTATATAATAACAAACAAGATAAAAAAATCCTATATAGTTCGGCGGTATACTTTCAAGAATAACATATTATTATAATATCACTATACTTAATATATATACCATAAAATAAAACTACTTAATATCGAAATGCAAGAAAGTTGACAGTTTTTGAGTCAGAAAACTATTAATGAGTCACTTCACTTGCACAAACTTTTCAATTTACGAAAATTTTAGTGACAAGTGGATATATATAAAAAGTGCCTTAGCTGCCACTTTGAACAGAAAGCAGAGCAAGACAGTATGATGAATTACTGGAACAAGTAATTCTGTAATCTGTGAAAACTGGCCTACATTTAGTGGCAAAATGATAACGACCTCCCAGAGAACTTTAAGAAGTAATAAGAAAAGCAAATGAGTCTATTACATTAATGACGATACGCGTGTATCATTCGATTAGGCCGGCCACACATTATCTCACATTGTCTTGTCTACATGTTCCACAAATTGCTTAATACTATATCAGTCACAGAAGTACTAATAGGACCTGAGACTGACCAGCCGTTCTGCTGTCTATGTCACATACACTAGAAACATTCAGCGAATTGCATGTGTCAGTCATCTTCATTATCATCACACATTGTCTGATACTGTGTCGCCAGCCTTACCCGCAGCGGTCCGGCTGCGAAGGATGTTTTTGGTATAAATTTTACATTCATAAAAAACATTAGAGGAAGACAACGTTTACCTATCGAGTCCTACAGTCGTCATGTTTGTTGTTCGTAGGGTTTTTATATCCGCCTTTAGCCGTACTACAATTCTGTATAAAACCACACATGGGAAAATTCCCGCACTTGACACATTTGTATTTCCATTAAGTGCACGTGTTGCGGTCCAATGCTTGGAAACTATTTCAATTAACTTAAAGATATATTGTAACAAGAAATGTCAATTTGAAAAAGTGATACAGCTCGTAAAACTCAAATTACACAAGATAATGTTGTACAAAAGTATTTGTAAACCTAAGTACATTTTAAATGGAAACTGTTCAATAACTGTTTATGTTGATAACATAGTGTTATCTAAACCAAATAATATAATTGGCTAGTGTTATTCGTAAAACTGATAACATACAAAAAGCTTGTAATAACATTTATGATAAAGGAACATTAATTATAAAAAATACAGTTATAAACTTGAAACATCATAACTATTAAAATATTTCGATACGCCTCGTTAATAATTTGGTTATCCAATTCATATCACCTTGAAAACAAGGTTGAGAACTCAAAAGGAGTATTATATTAACGACTAATTAATGTGATCGAAATATTTTTTACAAGGCAGCCTTCCGGTTACAATGTTCAATCTCCAACAATGACTTTCACACTTGAATAGTAGCTTACTTTATTCTTGAGGTAGTGTTACTAAAAGGATGTTCCTGGCTAAAGTCAATCGACGAAATATTCGACTTTCTCTGCTCAGTATCCAATTCTGATGTATCCCATAAAAACTTAAAAATACACGGAAAAATTAACCCTCAAGATGGACTTACAAACAACACATTACATTTCTCATATTTTCCTTACACACAAACACCGCTGTTGACAGGTGTTTATTCATGCTATCCAATTGTTTTGACCACCGTTCCCGATATATTTTAGTAGAGTCCTTTAAAAGTACCCAGAAGTGGAGTGTCCGAGGCCAGGAGACACCGCGGGGCGGCGGGCGGCGGCCGCTCAGACGACGTTGATGGGGTTGTTTAGCTGAACAAGCTTCTCAAACAAGCTTTCTTGCTCATCGCTCTCCGAGTCGTACTGAAAAGATATATTTTTTGTTAAAATTGAAACCAAGATTTTAGAAACTAAGTGTCTGTAAAATTTACGAAAGGGAAACTGTTGTCTGTTGTCTGTGAAACTATTTTTATTGTGCAAGAATATTTTAGTGTTATTTAATGTTTTACGTTATTATATATTTCAAGATTTATTACAAGTTATTCAGGTCTAGCTATCTGTAACGCCCAGAGCTTGTGTGTGTATGATGTATTATTATACATATATCCTTCACCATATTCACTGGTTTAGTTATGACCGCCATTCCGTCATCGCTATATTTAGCGCGTTTTGATATAGTTTTGACACGCTCTTCATTCAGGATTTGGTCTGTGTAATCTTGGTATGGGGTTATGATTCCGTAAACTTAGATTTTATTCGTCATAACCAGGGTATGTGCGTGTTAACAGATATTGTGTGTGTAATCAATTAAAGGTGGTAGAACCGTTTGTGGTTCAACTCCGTTAGCACCGCCGCCACACCTACTTCTGTCTCATAAAAGCAGCGTTAGGCGCTGCTGTGTTCCGCTTTTAAGGGTGTGGGTAAGGGAGACATACTTTTAAGAGGCGTTCCAGCTTAGTCCTCAGGCGGAGCGGCGCATCCGTGGCCGACCTCAGGTAGGAATATCTAAACCTATCTGGGTTCGATTACAGATGTCCATGGGCGGCAGGAGCCACTTCCCATCAGGTGGACTGCACGCGCGTCTGCTACTCCTATATTATATAAAATACAACTCACATCGTCCTCGCTGTCGGAGTCCGTGTCGGTGTCGTCGCGGCGGTGCGCGGCGAAGGCGGGCGCGGCGGCGGTGCGCGCGGCGAGGCGGCGCGGCGAGCGGCCGGCGAAGTCGCGCGCGGCCGCGGCGGCGCCGTACTTGTCGAGGATGGCGCGCGCCAGCGCCGCGTCGCCCGCCCGCGCCGCCATGTGCAGCGCCGTCCAGCCCGCCAGGCCCTCCTGCGCAACGAGAATAACACCGTTAGTTTAAGCTTTTTTTTTAATTTATAATACATATAGGAGTAGCAGACGAGCATGCAGTCCGCCTGATAGTAAGTGGCTTCTGCCGCCCATGGACATCTATGATCAACCCCAGATAGGATTAGATATTCCTACCTAGGTCGACCACAGATGCGCCGCTACCCCTGATGACTAATCTGGAACGCCTCGGAAAAGTACGTCTCCCTTACCACACCCTTCAAAACGAAACACAACAGCGCCTAACGCCGCTGTTATTAGGCAGAAGTAAGCTGTTTTTTACTGTACCGGGACTTACTTATTGAAACTTCGCTACCTTTAACCCTATGCCTAAAAGAACTAATATTCTTATGTGCCGTACGGACAACCAATACGAGGTCTCGTCACTGCCTCTACAACTAAATTCGTGTCGCTGCGCTAAGTTCCTCTGAAAATGCGACTCATACAAGTACAGTTAGTAGTCAGATGGACTAAGATTATGAGATCATAGGTAGACACATGAAATCCTGTTGTGTTCCGGCGTATTACATCTGTAGCCAGTTTGAATTTGTAGAAAACAAACCTCAAGTCTAGCAAAAAAACAGTAGTAGATTACTTTTTTAATACTAATTCCGTTCTTTAAAAAACCCGAATTCTCATAAAGATGTTTTGATCACTATACTAATTTCATGTAAACAATTTATGAGACAATATGTCGTTTACCTACTTGGAACATAATGATTCATTGCCCAACTCCCACAAACGTGTAGTATTTAATACAGAATCGCGTCATAAGCATTAATAAAACATGCTACGTCAGTGCTTTTAGATAAATTATTTATTAGGAAATAGTCACGGAAGTTATGAAGCGATAAACTGATTGGAAGATTTTTTTGCTTTGTACTTGCGTATCACAATAATTCCTGAAAATAATGTATCATGTACACAGCTACGCTATGTACGCTACGATTGCGCGTCGTTCCTCCCTCTTTTAATAACATTATTTAATGCATGCAATAACAATATTACGCTCTTAATGCATGTATATGCAAAAGTACTTAGATCATTTCAATTCCGTTGGCGCCATACAACAATCATTTGTTGTATAATTATGTGATTCTATTTTACAATTTGCAAAAAACAAACAACTAATGTTATTTCTACCGCAATAGACATTTAGTTTTACTTGAACAGATTTTTTCACAGAAAACTAAGGAGGAAAATGATTTCTAACAGCTTATTGTAGAACTTGTAGGTAGAAATATAATCTGTAATAGGGGGCTGGCGGTGATATAAGTTAGCAACGATGTACAGTTGCTGGTACAAGGTAACACGTAAAAGGTAGTGAAGGTTGGCAAAAAACCCGATATCTATTTTATCAGCTGATTAGAGCGCGGGTTTCCCAAAGGCGAGGAAACGCGCACTGACTCAAGTCAGCGCTACCTACGGTTAAGGTAGATAAGGGACGTTGAGCCTATTATTTGCCTATAATATAGTATAGATGAAACTTCCAAGGCTGATAGATAGGATAAAAGAAAGCTGATTGAAGAGACTACAATCGAGAACATTTTGGATATTTGTAAAACTACTTGAAAATGGATCTTTTTACGTTCTAAAATCATGTTTATTATTGCAATCAAGTAGATAATTCATTGACATTGGTAAATCACTAGACATTTCTGTATTCTTTTGATAGTTTGAAGTACTCGACTACATATTTTTGCACGTATGGTGCGCAAAATAACTCTGCACTCAAAGCCTACGTGACGGGGACCCCGTAGAGCTTACACGAGCTTATAGAAGTACACGTGGCATGTACTATAAAATGACAAAATATCTATAGATATTTTAAGTAGGTATATTAAATCATTTTTGACTAAAGTAGATTCTACAAAACTACTACTTAGTAACTTGAGCGCTACAAGTTTTTAAAATCGCATATTGTACTAGACTAATACAATTATGAATATTTGTTTATTATTATTTGGATAAAATTATTATTTACATTTTAAGTACAAATAAAAACTTGTTTTTAAAACTTTTTTATATAAATAATATTTAATTAAAATGTTCGTCTAGTATTACTTGCGTTATACTAGCAAGAGCGATATTTAAATGGGTTTTATTGTGGTTTTTCCTAATGGACGTGTGTTTATAACTAGAAACTGCGTCTTGTTTTGTTCCGTTCATATATTTCAAGATCAAAGAGTCACATGACTGACATTCGATTTACCTCCCTATTTTTTTTCGGCAAACACCAAAGCAGCAGTTTCCATATTCTCATTTCTTTTGTAAGACATCGTATAGAAAGGTCGGAATCTCATCATAATACCTCCTAATTAATTTAATCATAACGTTTGCCGTGTTCCCAGTCCCAGTTCACAATTTCTACTGTGAACTGGGACTGGCAACTGGGTGTGAGTTCTGCTTCTATCTCGTGACACAATAGCAGAAAAGTTCGGGAAAGCAATTCTATTTTATACAAGTACTTGTAAGCTATGAAGAGGGTATATCAAAGGTAATTTTCTTAAAATATTAAGTGTAATACTCACTCCTGCAAGAATGTCCGCTCCGCAGTTGACGAGCAGGTGTATGATGTCGAAAGCGGCCCGCGCGCGCCGCGTAGTGGACGCAAGTTTGACCTGGAAAGGACAATGTTCAATTTAATTTGAATTCCAAAGGTAATAAGGTGGTAAAACCCTTGACGTTCGCTGGCGCACTACAGACACACTCGTTTATGCCTAATGCAACACTGTGGCTGTATTAAGTTCAAAGAGCAGATTCAATTCGTAAACCTTCTTCAAGGAAGTTAGAAGCATCTGTGATCGTTGCATTTTTGTCACACTACATAATATGCAGTTTCGGTGGAAATGTGGAGTGGATTAGTGGTTATCCGATATAACAATTTAAGCCAGGGATATATAAATTAAGGACTTAAAACTGTGGTGATTGATTTTCCATTGTATTACTAGTACTAGAATGAAATGTTTATGTGTAATGATAATAATTTACATATTTATTTCAAGTACCGCCGTCTGTTGCATAAGCCCTGCTATTGTTTTATTTTTTATACGCCATCACTTATCAGACATGTTGTAAATGTCCAAATTGACGACATTGGGTGTTTCCCGGGTTGATTGTTATAAAGCGATAAAAATATTAAATTTATCTTCGCCGACATACCATTATATGCGTTGTCGTAAATAAAATAAACAAAAGCTTTATTTTTCTTTCAGGAATTACTATTATTTTATTAAAATTGCAATATTGAACAATATTTAGAAATCGCTAAAATAAGAGATATCGATGGCGTGAATACACGTGATTGTGATCTTAAACATATTTGGACCAATACAAACCGCGGAAAGTCTGTACTAAAAGCTTTGAAATAGCTGCAAGAAAGTCGACACGAGCATGTGCCGAGCTAGTGAAGATATTTGATCTGAATGTAAGACTCCGTTGAGCTTTCACCGGGGTTTTTCAACGTCATTAAAATCAGAAATCTTTCGCCTTTCAAATATTAAAGACAACTGCATACGCGCCGATGACCTGTCTTATAAACACTGAATAAGGAAAACTGTGCGGTTTACTTATTTTTTATCACAATCATTTGATCTATGGGAAAACATCCCGCAAGGTGCATTGCACCCCGCAAGAACTTCCGCGTTGTTTTGTTCCACCCATTTTTTGTTTTTATGACCAGTGCCTATCATTACTAAAAGTAATAGATATTAAAAGCCTATTATTAAAAGTTGTCTTGCCGTTGCTGGCATTTCTCTACAATCAATAAAGATATCAGGATTGATATACACGGTATATTTATAAGTAACAAATTAGTTAGAACAGATCACACAGTTGTAATTATAATCAAACGATTAATTACATACATAAGCACTTTGACATTAGTTTAATACCTACTTGGAAATGAAAGAATTGCAATTTTCTCAATAATTTAATAACCCTAACACTGCGATTACACGTAATCAATTGCAAAGGCCCTGGCCTATTTCCAAGATTATTTTCAAAGCGTCGTAAATAGATCACAGCGTTCCTTGGCTTGAAAACGAGGAATAGTTAAAAACTAAATATTTGGAAACTTTTGCCATTATTGTCATTTGAATAAACAAAATGGAATTTCTGAAATTTATTGACAGTAGCATCCAATTTTGCTTCTTCATCTACCTATTATTTTTAATTATTTCTATAGACATCAATTTGGCATTTAAATTCTTGGCTTAGCCTGTATGTAAATATTTATTGATTATAGAAATTGATCAAGAACCAACATTTGTGAACAAACAAATGGCTTACTACACTCAAACTGGTTTACTTGTTTTGGGTAAAAACGTATTCGTACGAGATGGCACGGTGGTACGGGCATGGTATTGGAAGAGTAAACAGAGAACGGTCCAAGCCGTCACGTCAGGTCACGCGCCCTCCGCCGCCCAATTAAGCAAACGAGGGAACCTGTTTGCCGAGAAATTGACACGTCGCTTGCTTAGAAGATTGTATCGAGATTCGAGACTTATCGTTGAGTTACGTATTGAAGATACGAAAACGTTAATTACTTCATACTTGATTCTATTTTACTGAACTTGATTGAGGTCTCACTCAACTGTTGGTATAATGAATAAATAAAGTTTACACTCATCAGAGAAACCCGTGCCCAGCAGTGGGACAATAATGGGTTGATGATGACTGGGCGTATGAGTATTAATATTCTCAGTATCGTGGGTGACACACAAACAAGAGTGCATAGAAAAATACTAAGCTTAGAATAGTAATCAAAATTCTTAATTTAAATGTCCTAAATTGCCGGAATGTCGACCTCTACATCATGCCAGTAGCCTTACGTACGTTTACGTTTATACAAAAATGTCTGTTTTGGTATTTGTTTAGGTACGTATATTTCCATACGTTTCCAATCAGCGCTCCTAGCAGATTGTATCAGAACTGAACGTACAAACTCATACTAAGCTTACAGTAGTTTCAAAAACGAACATCGAAATAAAGGAGGAGCAAGCTCTCTTAATAGTTCTCTAATTAAAGGCTTCACTTAACATGGTTCATTATCAATGACAATAAACATCATTAAACGTTACATCTTTTTAGACGAATATTTTTATTATGGATATAAACCGGTTTCATTTTTATGTGAGTATGTAATACCGTGAGCAATACCGGGTAAAACCAATTCTAACTACTTAGTGCGTAGTTCCTACTGAGTTCTTGTTTGTTAGGCTACCATGGTACTTGTAAGAAACGGGTGAAGATTGCCTCAATTATTATAAGCCTTACGGACATATCATACAGGATAAATTACAATAAAAACAGCGCATTATACACATGCTGCTCTCAACGACGCATTATTTATTTATTTAAATCATCAGTCACATTGGTAGATTAGAATTCAAAGTGTGGATTTCAATGTCATTAGAACTGTTGGAAGAGTACACGTGTTTGCTTATTTTCTACGATTTCGATACAATCTTCGTAGAATCATTGAAACAATTTTAGCGTAATGCTAAAAAACATAGCATCGTTCGCGTAGTAGTGACTTGGTGTTGGAGATTCTGGCGGTAATTTTAATATTAGCCGCCAGCGTATCGAGCGCACGCGCAGCTGCGGGCGGCGCGCGGGCGGCGGGCGGCGGGGCGCGGGCCGGTGGGGTTTTCCCAACAATGTGGCGGCATTGCCGGCTCGACCGCTCGCCCTCGCCATATAAGGCTCACTATATTTTCACTGTTTCCGTAAACGATGTGAACGGCAGCATCCATCATGATTATTCTAGTCTGCAGACTTTGAAACGGAGCTCGTTTCGAATTCGCATGCTCCTATAGGATGACGTCAGCTGATTACTATTGTAATATCCGCAGATAGATACGCAAGTTTACTATACGTGATCGTACTATGCCATTAGCATGTATTGGCTTTACATAATATGTAAAGTCTTGACGTGTCGGTGAACAGAATGTCTAGATACAAAGGTCGCCGTGTCGTTCGACTGATGTATGTTGTTCGGACAGTTTCCTACACGTAATTTTAGACGACTGCGTGAATGTTAACAGCATTTCATACAGGTATCACGTAGCATGTGTTGAAATTTTCGCGATAAACACACGCCAGGGACGATGGAAAATCAGGCCGAGCGATGGAAAACCCCGACGTAAGTGGCTTTAGAGATAAAGTGTACAATTAATAAAGTCAGATAAAAAACATGAGGATTGTGAATGACTTCGCTTCATGTATTCTGTACTGATTGTTGATTTCATTGACTAGACTCTTGAGAGGGCATGATTTACGCAGGCGGATATTATCATCCGATGAGTGAGATCAAAGATATAGCGTTGTTCAGGCTTAATGAAACAAGATAAGAAAATTAATTAACGTATTTTGTCATACAGAGGTACGTTGTCAAGCAAAGTAATTACGGTTAAGTGGAAAATTTTAAACACCGTTAAAAGTATAGACAAATGTTTGTTATTCGATGCGATTATATAATTATAGGTAATTATATAGCTAAGACTAGTTTCCGCTCGTGGTGCCGCGCGCGTTTTCTTATTGTACTGTACTGAAATACCCGCTATCTTGCTTGCGCTATTTGCGAACACTTTGGTACATAGATGTTGACATTGTGACATTTGTATACGTATATATTGTGATAAAAGACATAATCGTTATTGTGGAAAAACCAGTCACAAAATCCTTGAGAGATTCTCGATTTGTGAACACATTGTAGCAAACTTTAGCATCAAAATGATGAAAAACAAAAACGAGATTATTTAAATAGTCCGTAACTGATATTTGTAGGTGTAGTAAATAAAATAGAACAGGTTGCAGTTGAAGTTCAAAGACTGCTGAATTGAACTGAATATAGAAAATAAAGCAATCAAATGATATCGAACGGCACGGTTAGGTGAAATTTGTGATTTAAAAAGTTTCGTTCGACTAATGGGTCACATGGGCCCGTTCCCGCAACTTTATCTGGTACTATTTTATGACTTGCGTAACCTCTTGGCTGGGGTCCAAGACGATATCGATAAATAGCTATGGCGCAATGACATCAATACGAGGATTATATACGAAAATATTTACATAGGCTCTCACAGCCGCTAGAAGATAGCCAAAACTTGAGAGCGAGGTTATTTGGAAGGTAAAATTCAAGCGTTACCCAATCGGGTCGTCAACGTAGGAAAGTAAAAGGTGAATTTATATAAGCGACGTCTGATAACAGTTTACGTGCATCTGTTTGGGAATTCCGTGCAGCCGCAACGTAAGCGGCTTCTAGAGACACACTTTCACGTGGGTATAACCCAGAAGATTCATCGCCTTTGTACGGCGGTGTGGCCGACGTAGGGCGCGGCCTGGTACGCTGCTCGCCCACTTCGATGTTGTGGTTTTCCTGATGGGCTTTTGGATTTTTTTATAATCACTACTATGAGGATATTCACAAAACAATACGTTATACCTACCTAAGTGAAAAAAATGTTGTTTTCGCACGAAACACAAAGAGCGGCGGTGATGTTTGTTGTGTGAAAGCTTATGTTTATTGCCGCGGGAATACCGCTAACGTAACAGATTTTCAACTAACATTCAAGTGCGGCTGGGGTATCCCAAATTATGTGTGCTTAGCGAATGGGCACGGTGCTTTCACTCCACGTGTGGTCGGTCACCGCTCGAGCGCGGCGGTGGGAAAACCCACGGAGGCAGCGAGCCGACAGACCGGTAAAACAGGGCTACAGATATCATAAAATTTGGATGTTCTGTAAGGTCAACGACGACCGGAACCATGTCGGAATGCCATTTGGTTAATGTGATTTTGGACTTATACCAACTTAAATATGCGATCAAGACAAGTACAATAATAATAATGACATGAGATGGGACAAAAACTCCACGAAGACAGATCAACAAATTTCTTTATATTATAATCGTGTGCGATTAGGATATGAAACATAAAGTTGATACCAGATGGCAAATATGCACATCGCAACTTTTACTTACATTGTTATAGGTAAGTAAATGATATTACAAGTACTACATATTATGTCTGAAGAAGAAACCCTGAGGATATCCAAAGAGGTCGCAAGGCCGGGGCGTTACGGTGGGTAAAACCGAATGCAAATGCGCATCAAGAGCCACAGCTGAAAGTGTCGAGGTGAGAACGGCTCGTTGTATAACATGGGAAAACCGGCTTGTTTATTTCAATCGCTTTAATGCCTTTTTAATGTATTATACAAACAACGACAGGGAAAACCGGTTTAGACTTGATGATTTTTGAGAAACTGTACACCGTACTAATACTAATACAACATAAGGATGAGTGTACGTCGACCCGGGTTTTAGTTAATCCAGTTACCCGATGAGTGATTTAAAGCGAAATCGCCGATTGCAGGTTATCATTGCAAATTCCACGTAGAATGAGGTAGCCATGGGAAATCTTGACGGTGAGCGTACGAGAGGCCTTGGCGGTCGTGGTGGGTAAGCACGTAAACAACGTAGACGTTGTAAACAGGTTTGTTGTGATTCAATCCGCTAGGTATATCCTAGTGAAACTCGGTACATTTGCTCTGACGTTAGTTCGCGTGCATTCTTCTCGTGTCCTGATGGACATTTCCTCGGAGGACAATGGCATCGCTGATTGAAGGTGAGCAGGATTCGATATCCGCAAACAGAGTCATTATATTTGTTGTCTGACGTTGATTGTGTCGTGGGATATATGTTTTCAATGTTGAGTTAGGTATAGCAATATCTAAGAAACTATTTCCCTGGCAGTTAAATGTTAATAAGAAATTAATTTTGAATCACTACTCTTTTTGTTTTATTTGTAACACACAATGAAAAAAAAATCAAATTGAAGTATCTACGTTTGAATGAGAGTAACATTGAATGTCTTTAAATAGGTACGTACGTGTAGTAATAAGAAATAGATATATACTATTATTTTAGTAAAGTATCACACTAGCCTTTTGGCTTATCCAGTTATTCAAAGATAATTAAGATCTTAAAGAGAAATCGCTGAACCTTTCTCTTTTAATTTGGACCAGATAAAACTAGTTAAGACATTTTAAAATAACAATGAAATATTCAATACACTGTATAGTAGTACCACATTACAAATATCTATATCCTTATACTGTGGTAGTACGCTTAAATAGTTTCACACCCGTGAAAATGAGTGATATTAATGAACCCTAGGCTCCTGCTTAAATAACAAAGCTGGTTAGTGATGTCACTCCACATTAATTATTTTCTCTATCCACACGTTTAAGCAGTAAACGTTCTATTCATTTTTACATTATCGTAAAAAATGTATAGACTATTGTTTATTTTTACAATAGAAATAATACTACTTATCGTATTTATTGTTAGAACTGTTGACATGTAATTTATAATGATAAAGTATGAGTATAAATTATATTATGCCGTAAGGTCCTATAAAATATAAATAATAATTCGTGTTTATATATGTATAATATACGTTAGCGTTGTGAGTTTATCACATTAAATTAATTATGCCTGAACTTAAATAGGTATTAGTTATACTGTGTCAAGTGATTGATTACGAGGGTATTGTTCAAATGATAACGGTCACCCCTTGCCATCGTGTAGTTTTGTTCGAGTGGTGCAAGATATTTACAATTCAATTTAACGAGCTGTCAAATATTTAAGTCAGAAATGGTTCCATATAGTGGTAAAGGAATGCAACTTGCAAGTCACGAAATTCGTTTGAATGATGGATATTCTGTTGGGTCCAAATCAAAGAATGTGGTGTGAAAAAAGGTAACAGTTTATTTTTCATTGAACTGTGGGGAAAACCGACGTAATGGGCAATTATTCTGCCTTTGTGAATTAGATACGCTCCGAGCGAGTGCAACGTGTAAGATTACGGAGGATTGGAAACTTGCATGGATTTTTTAGATCTTCCAATTACTTTAATCAGAATTCGTTAACTTGTTGACCTTCGACCGCGACGTTTATTATTATCGAATCAAAGTGAAACTGCGTAGCCAAAAGAGGATATTAATCGCGTCAGTGTTTTCCAATAATATGTATTATTTTAGCCTTCATAATATATTTAAATAATATAGTTATATGTCATTGGGGACACATAAAGAGTGGCAAGAGTAACATAATCCGCAATAAACAGTGTTTTAATTCTATATAGGTATACATAATTTAATCTCGTTGCAGATATAAATGGCATTAGAAATGTAATATTGACTTAGTAAAAATGGAAGTCGGGTCTAGTATTTAATTCACGGAAAGTTGAACGTCGTAGATATATAACATGACGCAACAACCGTTTTTAGACATGTTCAACAGAATACCTGTGTGAAAAAATAACAATATATTATTATTATATAAGTTTTATTACGCAGAACCGACGTCCATTCTTAGGAATAGTCGAATTATTAGAAAGTCGCAAATTTTACCTGTGTAGTCTCTCATGTTGAGTATTCGCACCATCTTCTCCCTTGGGGTGTTTGGTGACGGGATGACTAGTGACTTGATGCACCGTTCGTCCCTGGCCTCGACTGCAAGATGAAGGGGCGTCCTGCCAGACACGTCCCGCACGTCGAGCGAGGCGCCGGCCAGCACCAGCATCCTCGTCACCACGTCGTGCCCGCTGAGCACGGCCAGGTGCAGCGCCGTGTGACCGTAGTCATTCGACACGTCCATCCATGCCCTCTGCGGACACACCTTGATCAGTGTGCTCACTGACTTCTGACACCCGTGTACTGACGCGATGTGTAATTGTCTGTAAAATTGACAAAAGCTTAAATTAAGCGAACGACCTTCAAGGAACTGCAAAGTTAAGTGAATTTTGCATACATTAAAGTAGTAAAGGAATTGCTAAAGAAAATATATTCTTAACAATATTAAACTGATATGTCTGTATTAAGGATGTTGCGGATGCGGACTTTTGACCGCCCACATCCGCGGCTTGAATTCTTTACAAGAAGGTATACATTATACAGGTGCAGAAGTAAAATAACAAGACAAGCAATATATTTAAAAAAACGTATGATTCCGACTGCACTAAAAAGATCGAAGTAGAATTTACAAATACGGTGAAATAGGCGTTTCATTATTTTTATCCCGAAAGTCAAATAGGTCATATTGTTTGCTTTAAAATTCGTGGTTATTCAAATTACTTTCAACCCCTATATTACCCCCATAGGGGTGGAATTTTCAAAATTACTTTCTTATTTCTCGTTTACGCTACATGCGCATTTTTTTTTCAAACAGTTGGGTATTTGAGATAAATATAACGACTCCTTAACTGTCGAAATTAATTCAGTCGTTTGGAAGATCGGCAGGTATAAAGAAATTTATAAATATACAAGATGGGTCCTTCCTTGGCAGCTGGATAAATAATATGTAACGATTGATTAACCGTGAACAATTATAGATACACAATAACAAATGCGTTAGAATTTGCCACTGTACGGAATCTTCGCTCCTATAGGAATTTGACGTGCTAACGGCACGTGCCATAGCCCGCCTCACCTAATTTCTGTTTTGTTGCATATATGCAACTTTATATATAAAGTTATATAAAGTAGGAAACATGTACAAAGATAACACTAACAGTTTCATGGGGAAATATGTATTTAAATTTAAAAGATAATAATAACTTCCTGTTGCAGATTTCATCTAAGTACATGTGTACGGGGAAGGAACTGTGACTAGCCGAGACATGTTTTGGTGACGCATGTTTCCCTTAAATTATTTTGTGGGGTTTTTTACGTATTTAGTGACTAATATTGTTGTAAATAAATGTGAAACAAATCCAGTGTAAAAATCCAGTGTACTTGATGAATCATCAAGTACACTGGATTTGTGATTATTATTGTGTTATAAACATTTTAATGACTTGTGTTTTTTCTATGTTGTGTGTGATACAATATATATTTATATGTATGTCCTCACAGCAACTCTTAAAAACCTGATTGACTCAGCTTTATTCCCCGAGTGAATAATAGAAGGCTTTTATATACCACTGACATACTTCTTTTAATGCCTAGGCTATATTTATCATTACCCCTCATTTTTCTAGGGGGACCCAACAGAATAAGCATGTTATATACAAGGAAATCATTACATAAAAAAATATTATTATCTACCTAAAAAATAGTTTCTTTTAATGTTTGTCTTTCTTTAATATTTTAATTAAAAGTATTTCATTTTATGTTATAAAAATAACGTAAAATAAAATACTTGCAATCAAAATTAAATAGTGTTTATTTAATTTAAGATATGTATATTACATTGCATAGAAAATTAGTTATTTTTAAATGTTATCTTGATTTGTATATATTTAGCGAAGAGAATCTAGGGCTGACGATGAAGAGTTTTGAGGTTCAAATCCTTTTTATTAATTAATTTTTATACGCTGCCCGTCCCATCTCACCCAGAGAGCAGATCGGCAGTTACATACATATGTGCATAGTCTTATAAATATCATGTTATATAAAATGTATAAACTATGAGTGTTCAGCATTTAAAGGCGTATGTATACTAAACATATATGTAAACAGAGCAATTAAATGAGGCCCGCACTGTTGATAACAGCCTGTATGTTTATTTTTTGGGAAAACCCATTCAATGCCTACAAAACTTATGAAGCAGCATAAACTTAACTGGGATTTTTTGTATCAACAATCCTCATCAATGCTTTAGTGGTTTTATAATTCAAATAATTTTATTATTGAACTGTCAACATTGATATTGTTGTTGTAAGTGGTTGTAATATTAGAATGGTAAACATTTTTCATGAGAAAATAAGAATAATATGTTTAATGAAGTGTGGATTCCTAGGTTCTATGATATTGTATTTTATTCAGATTTTAATTGTATGGCTTTTACTTAAATGTCCAATTTTTTGTATTTTAATTGTGTGCAAATAGTCATATATATCAGCTATTTTGAATAACATTCCATAAACACAATGGGAATCTGTTATTGCAATGGAACAACCAACCACACACCCTGATTGTGGGGTTTTCTGATGGTAATTAAAACTTTTAAGTAGCATATTTTCGATGATGTAAATTTGTGTATTTCAAAATTTACAGAACTTAAAATAATTAGAGATTATAAATAAAGAACTTACGTGTCTCCATCATCGTCTTGCATAAATAGCCTATCCAGCTGTGGGATGATGCTGGGCTTGTGCTCCTCGAGGTCCACTAGCAAGGGCTGGGCCGTCGGTGTGACATCCTTAAACGACAAATTCGACAATTGTTCCGATATTTGTAAGTCTAAGCCACTATCCAGCTGCTCCTCCTCCACACTAACACTGATCCGCTTTCCACTGTCACTCCCGACCTCAGAGATCGGCTCCGACAGCGGCCCGCTGGCCAGCTCGCTCACCAGACCCGACATGTATCCGGAATCCATACCCTCATTCTCAGGAACCTTCGTTTCAAAACCCTTGTTGGCACTCATTTTGATCACGATACTATAATTTACAAAGTACAATCACAACTATCTAATACTTATCACAATACGAAATGATACACAAACATCTTTTTGTAAACTCTACGCGTTATTAAACATGCCACGGTTTGGTTACAAGAACGCGTGCGCAGTTAGCGAGCACGAAATGAACATTGATGAATCGAATCGAGTGAATACGAACCTAAGTCGACTAACATCAACATATGAACGATTAACGAAATGGAAACCACAAGTACGTCACATCAGCATCATATCAACAAAGCGTAAACGCCCTGTAATGGGAATTCCGTACATATAAAGTTTCCGACAGATTTAATGATTTTTCCCAGACGTGATCCATTGCAATTGTCTATTTAAATTAAAATGAAATGAGATACGTCTATATATTATTTTAAATATAAATTATTATTTATCAATCAATGAAATTTAAAAATACATTTGGTTATTTTGATTAACTTTACCACGGAACCCTATTATGTTGCCAAACTGGGAATTCCATTATGTTCGGATACATTGTATAACAATTTTAATGTTGGTACAAATATTATTTTTATTTTCTCCCCTAATTTCAGTGCAAAAGTTATCTGAATTAATAAAGTAATTATTTAAATTGAATTTAGTAATAATATTCAATAAAAGTATTGTAACCAATTTAGTCACTAAACATTAGCTTTAATTCAAGTGTCAACTAGACGTAAGTGTAACTGACATTGACATCCAACTTCAGCTGATGTTTTGACATTTTTGACAACAAGTAACTAGAAATTTTTGAAACTCTGAAATCGAAATTTGAATTGAAATCAAAATACTGTAGTTAAAAATTTAGTTGCTATATAGTAAACAATATTTTCAACATAATAATTTGAAATGTTTTGCGAAAAAGTTACAGAGCTATTGAAAGAAGCGGAAAGAAATCGCGACACTATAGACCAATATAATGTTAGTATAATTTTTACCAGATTCCCGTTTTAAATATTTATTTTATGTCTATATTCTGTTTGCAATTTATTATATATTATATCGATTACTTATTATTGCAATGGTGAAGAGCATATGCCTTGCTAGAAAGCACATATTTATTTTTTACACATTAGATCAGATTGGTATCATTAGGCAAAGTTGAATTTACTGGTATCGATGACCCGTTTTTTGCTACCTCCCGTATTCCAATTCCAAGTATTCGAAAAGATATATTGTATCTAGGTATGTGTATGAGACACACAAAGCTCCCATATTTTTACAAACGAATGTAACATACATTTTGTCTAATTAATGTACTTTTAAGGTTTCTTTTTTGTGATGTATACATACATAATTAAAAAAAACATTATATAATTTGCAGGATGAGAAAATAAGGCAGATTGTGGAGGAAATGCATGTGCTCTTTAAAATGAATATGAATGATGCGTAAGTACCCATTGAGTAATAAAGAAGATTATGAGTCACTTCTAAAATGGTAATAACTGATGTTGACTTGCAGGTTCTCTTTTGCATTGTCAAACATTGTAGGAGAATAATATTTATTGCTCATTCTACTTATACTTATTTTCAGATGTTTTGTTAAGGTTGAAGATGGTTGCAGTACTTTAATATAATATCAGTTAATTATTTCATTTGATTATTAGTGTTATAGAGTTTCTGGAACCACACCCCTCTAACATGAATACAATGGTGATATGTGAATTGGCTACCAGCTAAGAATATTTTCATACGTATATTTGTGGTACATGAAAGGTAATCTCAATTACAGGAATGCTACAAACGAGAACAAGTCACTCTGGACAACAGTGCAAGTGCGACATTCAGCATTAGAAAGAAACAAACGTTGCCTGCTGGCCTATTTGTATGATAGGATGAATAAAATTAAAACTCTTCGGTGGGAGTTTGGCTCCGTGTTACCTCCAGATGTAAGAGAACTTTTGTCAGATGCTGAATATGAATGGTTCTCAAAATACTCCACCAATCTAGCCATGTACATGAGATCTCTCGGCCAGGACATTGGCTACAGTGGCATAGACCTTACAGAGAATCTCCGTCCCCCCAAGTCTCTGTACATTGAAGTGTTATGCATGGCAGATCATGGGAAGTTGGAGCTGGAAGATGGCGATGTGATTACGTTAAAGAAGAACAGCAGACACTTCCTTCCCACATCTGAGTGTCAGACTTTGATACGTCAGGGTATATTGAAACAAATTTCTTAATGTATCATTTCTCACCATGTAAAATAGCATAAGTGTTAATAAGTCATCTTTTATATTTTTATTTTACCTCTTTTAATTATACAAGTTTGAAACACATACATGAAATATAAGCAAAGCAAGCTATTTATGAATTTTTAGTTTTATATAACACTTTTTAATATATGAAGGTGGTAGAACCCTTTAGGGTTGGACTTTGGTGGCACCACCTCCACACCTATTTCTGCCTCATAGTTAAGCGCTAGTGTGTTCCGGTTTGAAGGGTGTGGTAAGGGAGACATACTTTTCCAAGGGGTTTCAGCTTAGTCCTCAGGGGTAGCGGCGGTACTGTGGCCGACCTCAGGTAGGAATATCTAATCGTCTATCTGGGGTTGATTACAGATGTCCATGGGCAGTAGTAGCCACTTACTATTAGGTGGACTGCATGCTCGTTTGCTACTTCTATATTATAAAATATATATTTTTTTTATAGTTATGAATTTATATACAAATATATATATACAAATTATGGAAGTAAGAAATGAGTAGTTAATCCGATATTAGTGGCCACGCCAAATAGGACTGGACTTTTAGCTGAAGCCACAGATATCTCTGAAGACTAAGTAGGATGGCCTAATATACTTACGTTTTTTTCTGTTTCTCGTTGCATCAAACAAGAACAGTTCTTTATGCTATATAGTTGCACTAGACGTTGTTGTGGTATCCTCAGAGACAAACTGCGAGGCATTTTACTATCTTCAAAATCTCTTACTGTCACTCCCACAATTATTTTGAAGTGCTTTTTATATAATGTGTTTAACCTCCTTTAGAACGCGGCATAAATAAAACTGAATTAATTCCTCATATGATTTTTTTTGCAAAAATGGTTTTCCCAATCGTTGGTATGTTGTAGGTTTATATATTAAAGGATAACATATGATGCCTAATGGTGAGATGTGTTCTTACTGTTTGTGTGACAGAAATAATGAGAATAATAATTGTTCTATACATGGTCATTGGCAGAGGTCCATTTTTGTTAGGTACTAAATGAACAACTGGTTAAAGAGAGAATTAATTAACTGCTAAATTAAGTGTAACAAATGGTGTGAATGATATATAGATATGAACAACAATAGATATTTGTACCGTGACAAAGTGTTTACCTCCCCCGCGGTAATACCCGGTTTTAATACGAAATTGTATCAATGTAAGTAAGTATAAATATTACTCAATGTTCAAGAATACGGGAACCCCCGCGTGGAACAAATCTAATTGTTTAATTAGGTAGATACCCGAAACACAGGTGTCTTGGAAAAAGACCTACTTGACCGGAATGATCGGGATGAAGATGATGATGATTCTGGTCGACGATTACAATAACGGTAGATTTACAAATTATAAACATTGTTACTGAATAGCGGAATTAAAATATTTTATCTAAGACAAGGAAAACAAAAACTAGTTAGGTAGGTACCTTATTTTACGGACACGGATAGAGTGAGTATAATAAAAGCATTTAAAAAGGCATAAATTAGGGTTTTAATGTGCAAAATCGTGTTAATCTTAAATGATTAAGTACAAAAAGTTGTATAGGTAAACTAATTGAATTTGCGTTGCTCGGTTGAGCATCGTTTGTGTGGAGGCAGGCGCGGTCCGTGGAAACCGCGTAAACACCTTTATTACGCTTTTATTTAAAGAATGCTTAAATCCGTGACTCGGGTACAGATACCCTGGCAAAAACACATTCTTAAGTGGATTCTTTATAAATTACATTACTTATATATTGTGGGTTTATATAATGTAGGCCGGTAGTGAATTATAAGATTGATTTCGAGATAAGGGGTTACATTCAAAATGTGTATTGTAAGTGTAAATATTTTTATTGCACTGAACTGAAAACGCTTACAGACAGTGTTGGCAACCTGGGAGATGGCGCTGATCGTACCAGGGGTGTAAAATTATCGTATCTGCCGAAAAATTATCGTACATTTCATAAGAACGCGTTCATAAGACCGGCCCGACACGTCATCGCATACTCGACAAGTAAAAAGTTGTTTAATTTTGTGTTGTGAGTGCCGTTTTTTTTTTTTTTTTTTTTTTTTTTTTTTTTTTTTTTTTTTTTTTTTTTTTTTTTTTTTTTTTTTTTTTTTTGGATTCTTTTTTATATGAGTACTAAAGTACTTGAATACCAAAAATGGCCGACTCGGCACATCATTAGGCGCGATGCACGCGTTCCGTTTACCGTAAATTTATTAATAACATAATATTTTTTATTAATAAATAGCCCTTTTTTCGAAAAAAGTGATCATAGGCAAGGCATATATAATACGTTTATGAATTCATTAAAACAGTTTCCCAAAAAGTTTCAAGTAGCCAATTATCGTACATTTGCGTACGATAATGACTCGCTATCGTACATCGTACGGTGGTATCAAATTATCGTACATGTACGATAATTATCGTACGGTTGCCAACACTGCTTACAGATCGCTTTCATTCTTCGACTTTATCTATAAAATATAGGTAGGTACTGTAAAGGGAAAATGGGAATGATGAGAAAGAAAGTAGTCAGTCTAAAATAAAATGTATATTGTAATGATTATTAAAAAAAAGGTAACTTCTCTGTTTAAATCCATCTATGAATAAGTAGGTAGGTACATATAGATATTACACCAACAATGTCGATATCATTACGTTGATGTTTTCACGTTCGTATTATGTCCCTAATACAATCATAACACATTTTACAAGAGCATCAACATCATACGTTAACAAAACGACCTTTTAGTTACACGTCATAAAAGCGTCATAAAATGACGTCTGAATATTCGATAAGGCGTCTATGCAATATCCAGGGGCGCTGCTGTTTACCGTCGGTTGCAAAATTAGTGTCTGCACCGACCCTTGCACTTTCCACTCGATATCGGGTCGCAGTAAAATGGGGATGTTGCCGTAAAATTATATGACGTGGTGTCGCCGCCCCGAGCTGCGGAGCGGCAGACGTGATGCAACATGCTAACTACGGCACACGTCCGTCTGCTTTCCGCTGATACGGTAAGCTCCTCTACAATGGACGGGAATTTCAGGTGATAAATTTATACAGATAGGTATACATTTCGCGTGTATGTTATAAATTGAAATAAAGTTAGGTTTTATCTGAAAACATATAATTAAATAAACGTTAAGTTGGTCTTAATGTAGAGCAGAAGAGTAGAGGTAATAAGTAATTTGTAGGTAGGACTTAAGTATTATTTTTTCATATTAAATTAAAATAATGATCGAACGGTAGAGCTTTAAAACTACTGAAATTCAACAAAAGTGAAATAGTGTACTTAAAACTAAAAAAAAATTACGTTACATCACAATTTCACTTTGATCTCCACATACGAAAGTTAGGCGCCACCGACATTTCTGAATATGATGATATTTACGAGTGGTTTCAACTTTCGAGTTAATAAAATTATCTTACGGAATACATTGACGAATTTAATACATAACATTATTAAAATACTATTTATTTGTGTATAAAGCAGGTAGGTACACCCGCTTGTTGCCTATAAGTTGCATCGTTTGCCCCAAGCGGCCAACCTGGGCCAGGTTAACGATATTACATACTGCTAAATTCACGAGTGGAGCGCGGTTATCTGTTCATACTTCACGGGGCAAATTAGCTCAATAAAATTGGCGATATCTTTACCAGCACACGTAGCGCGATAATAGCACATCATACGTTCGAATTTCACATAAGATAACACTGAAACAATAGTTCTGTTTAACTCGAATCCGGTTCAAAATTATCGTCGCACTAATAATATAAAACTTGTTGTGTATAAATAAGTGAAATTTAATAAAAAACCTGCAATATTTCAATTGTATTAAACTTTGAATTGATTGAGATTATATAAAGGTAAACTTTACCCCTGTAAAGTTTACCTTTATATAATGTATCTTACTTTGATTCTAAAATACCTCCGAGTTTCCGCATTAAGATAGAAAATCAGCACATATAATATAGAATCATTGTTTTCAGAAATTCTTAGGTAGGTAGGTATACATATACCTACTATGTATACCTACCTACCTGCGAAGACCTACACGACCATGTGATCTTGAAACTGTAAAACTCCGCAATTGACTTATTTCCTTATGTTAAATTTAAACTGTAAAAACCTAATAATTTCACGGTATTTTGGGGATTCTACGTGATTACGTGTCGGTTTTTACGGGTGAGAATAAATAAGCTACGTAGGTACCTAACTTTTTAAAATTTCATGATTAACTATCTACTATACCTACTATGAAAGATTGCGGCCTTTTCAGATTAGTTTCGAAGGTTTGTAACCTGATGGAGAATGTCATTTATGTTTTTTTCTAGAAGAATAACGGTGCTTTTGCAGTTTACTTCAAATTTTATGTCCTTAATATTCATCAGTTTTGAAAATTGGTAGAAGTCTCTGTAATCACCCTTGCGATTTATTATGAGTCTATCATCTTCTAGAACGCAGGTTTAGGCCATAGACTAAGATACGCTAAACTAAGCAGTATTTAAAACAGAGGGTTCTACCGCCCTTTCCATCACCGTTAAAGCAAGTGATCATAAATTTGCACATTCTCAAAGCTCGTCGTATTGCATTGTATTAAAATGATTCTGCCTTTTTATTTTATTTCAGTTTTTGTTTAGGTATATAATATTTTAATTCGTTTAGAATAATATATATAGTTGTTTCGAATATTTTTTATGTATATAAGTTTTACATAATGTAAATATTTACCTGTGTTATCTCAATTAATTATCAACCAATTTCTGTATCTTATCTTTTATCTTGTAACAATTAGTTTGCACGCTTTTTTGCTACTATAAAGTCTGAGGGTGTAAAAGTGTGCATGCATAAGTACTTATGATAAGCCATGAGTGTTCTGGGGTTGGGTACATTCGGGTTCAATAAATACAGGTCCCAATAACTCCTGAGAGATCCCCGGATTATCTCTAAGTGGTTTACGGCCACCGCGGTGCTTTGAGCTCTAATAGCTGAAGTCGTATCTTGTATGTGTAGTTTAATGGGACCATTCAACTTCGTTAATTTTCTTACTGTTCTTAGTTTTCCAGGGATATCTAAATACACAGAGAAAGACCAAACAGTTTTTCCAAGTTCCAAACAATTTTCTTTGTTTTGTCTTACAGCTATTAATTAAAGTGGTGTCAATAAATAAAACTGGAAACTTGACGATTCATAAAACATACTTTCCTCAAATTTTGAATGATTATGGCCGACTGTTGACCCCCGAGCGTACCTAATATAACTCGAAATCTCGAACTCGAATTTTGTAGACTCCCATGACATAGAGTTCTGAGAAAGAAGTACAGTTAGAACGAAGTTCACTTTAACATGACAGCGCGTTTTTAGGCCTTTCCATAATGGTACGCCCATTATAAGGAATGATCATTAAAATCATAGACGTGATTAAGGCCAAAAAATGCGGCATGCGGCAATTATACTATTTACTGTTTCTTAATTGATTCCACTTGCTCTTAGTCCAAAGGAGAGTCACTCACATACCCACAAACTTACAAACATACATACATGCAGGAGAAGCTAATGTAAGCGCGTTAAAAAAATCTATGTTTTTGGGACACCCTAGTATGATTTTTTATTTCATTCATTCATTCCATTTTATTGCAATCATAGCATGATTTTCTATTTCCGTATACCTACCTATGCGTAAACCCAATTCAAATAACGGATGCTCGTCAGATCGTTTCCCGTTCACATGAACGTATAATATGAATAATATTATTATAATATCAGTACATTTATTTAAAAACCACAGTACGAGTAGGCATGTTGGTACACCTCGGAGTATACCTATATACCATTGTATTGAAATATTTAATATGCTATCAGTAATATAAAATTATTTTTGGAAATGAGGATTATAACTGAACTGTAAAAAGAATAGACGCAAGTATATACTACTTGCTTTTATTATTTATGGACAAATAGTTTAACATTACAGATTATATCCAAATTTTGGTACTAAACTAATAAATTGTTACTAAACTAGCTACTATCATTTTAATGGTTTCCATTAAAAATAATAAAGCAACGTTATAATGCAGCGTATTAACGGTAGTGTTATAAGAAAAAGCTTAAGCTTAAGCTTAAGGTTCAAAAACCACATCTACCACCTTTCTGGTGGTAGTTGTGCGTCGACTCTGGAGGAACTACCGCTAAACCTTTTCTGCCTAATAATAAACGTTTTAGTTGGCGGGGAGTTGTAATGGGAGATACTTATAGTAGGTGTTCGAACTTCCAACTCCATAGGTAATGTAATGCATCTATGACCGACCTTAGGTAGGACTGTAAACTTAAATGGAGTTGATTATAGATGATTGCTGGAGGTAGTTGTCATTTACACTGTGTACTGTACCCGTTTGCATTTTCTATATTATAAAAATGCTCTTCTATCAGCAAACATGAGTATTAATGTATTTCGATGTTGAAGTACATTAAACAATTACAATAAGTGCACACAGGCGCCCCCTGGCCGCTGGTGCGCGCAGTTGTGCCGCGGCGGCAGTTCGCGGTCGCTCCACGCAATCCCTGCTCTGGTATTGCAACACGAGCGCAATAGAAAATCTAATTAGCACTGGTATTACTGTTTTCTGTGGGATTCTGTGGTTTAATATCATGTCCGCCCAGGGCTTTACATAGCGCTACAATATTATTAGTAGACATATAGAAAGTACAGAAGTAATAACAATAAACATATTTAAATTAAAGGAAACAGATACATAATTTTAGCTACATAGGTAATTTACCAATAACATTCCCAATATGGGATACTATGCAATGACAATGCAATTAAAAGACTTAGAAAGTTGGAAAAATATTTCAATTTTTTTATTTTTTATAACATAATAAACTCTTGTCGGAATATTGTCAATCAAGGGGAAAATCAAGCGTAGGCACTTCACCTCCAATCGAGAGCGTTTCCCGGGATATTAAGACGAAAGTGGCGAAAACGTCAAGTTAAATTTATCGGGCGGTTAGCGTCGCCGAGCCCGGATCATAAAGCGTACACGTACGTATTAACCGGCGCGCAGTAAAACGATTTACGAATTTTACGACGCACGCTTCAACGGAGATACACACGTTATGCGATTTTTCAATTGAACGCATTTGTTATTGCTGGGTTTTAGCGGTAAAAAGATTTTTTTTACCGATCGCGAGCCTACGTCGAAATTGAGGGAAATTCTGCCCGACAGTTAGGCAATGTACGGGTTGTAAGCGGGAACAACGAATAACCTTTCTCACTTCTTATATTGAAGCAAACAAACACGCGAACGCAAAGGTAAGTCACAAATGAGATTGAATTTTTATCCCATTTCGTTGGTACCCTTGAGAGTTATGTCGGAACACGTCAGGTGACTTTTTAGCACTACTATAGAAATATTTACCTATAGGTATGTAGAGGTACTTTATACATAAATAACACAAAATGACTATAAGTACATAAGTACTTTAAATATCAAACCTGAATTCTATCTATTCGTGTTACTTACTCAATAGTGAGTTATAAATGTATGGGAAGAGTTTGATACTGGTTAAACATTTAATTTGTTGGATTAATATAATATCTTCTGCAGCGTCGTTCTCTTGATGGCTTTCAGGCTAAGACTTGGCAGCGAACGAGCGGCTGGACGGCGCGTCAGAATCGCCCGCGGTCTGGCGACGGCCGCACTCGTAAAGTTTTATGGATATTGTAACCAACTAGTTACTACACAGCTGGTTGGTTTTTGACAGCTTTGCCAAGAATTGCACATCACTCGCGAAGCTCGCAACACATCACTGGCTGGTAAGGGAATTACTGTAACGTAAATGAGTGGAACGGAATGGAATGAAATGAAACGAAATTTATGCATAGATCTACAGCTTATAATTTATCCATTACTAACTTTTCTGATGCTACTACCAGAAAGGGGCCCTAACATAAGTCTTGCGTGGTCCTTCTTACCACGCGTTTGAAACTCTGCTATGAAAAGAGATCAAACTTCATAGCACATCCTACTACATATTACACAATGTTACTACGATAATATGAATACAATGCACCCAACGCATGACTAACATACACTGCTTTTACGTTAAAAAAAACCCGTGAATGTATGCCCCATGACCGTAATTTCAACAAAAAACCCAGATTACGATTATCAACACCCTCAAACTGTGAGTGTTGTAATGAATCATTTTGTACCGTTGAAGAATTTTAAAACGTCGGGGGCAACATATGATGACGTTGATGACATACTCTAGTACCTACGTCACACTTATTTCTGTCTCATAGCAACATCTTCTTATTGGTGCTATTTTAGCTTGGTTTAATTGCAGCTAACAGTGTATAATTAACTTCTATAGAATTAAAAACACCCTTTATACTATAGCATGTACATATAGGTTGTAATCGTTTTACAGAGTTAAGCTATGTCGAGAGCGGTCTGCAGATGGATGGGTAACCGCTTATGACAAAAAATCATGCTTGTTTCCGATGTAACAGTAGCAGCAATAATTTTGGCGAAGTCTTTATCGGCGGTTTGAAATTAGCCAGCCCGGGTCAACCAGAAATTTTCTCCTACGATTCTCATTGTAGCAACGTAGCCGGATACACTTTAGACTGAGGTTGTGAAGAGAGATAACTGATACAATAAATAAATATCTCATAATCTCAAATGTCTTGAAAAGTTCTTCAAACTTATCATGATGAGCCGTTTAGCAAGGCAATGCCAAAGCATGAATGTACCTACAACATACAGGATTGATTCATTGATTCAGAATATCAGAGATTTATGTCTTAATAATATGTTTGAGTTCATTCCATTTGGTTAAAGATACATTACTTTTGAGGATTGAACTACACACCAAGTACCTATCCTGTTTACATAATATGCCGTGTAAATTTGCCATAAAAATAATATATTTTCCTGGTGCTCAGAAGAATCAATTTAAGCGGAAATGAAGTAGGTCAAATATTCTTTTCCCATTAAAGATGAATAATACAGGAAGTTAGCATTGTATCTGAGAATATTTGTATTAATTTGGACTTTAAAATATGGAAATTCCCTGCAGCGCAAAACAATACTTGATTATCAATTGTAGATTATTCACGTCATCATTGACGTACGATAGATTCAAATAAGATATAGTTTTGTTTGTCTTATCTTGGATATACTAATGTTTACACTTTATACTAATTTGCCCGTCATAAAACAAGTATTAGGTACATTGCATTTGTACTTGAATTGTACGTGACGATTTTGATGGGATGTTTGAACAAACATCAGTCTTATCTACACTAATATTATAAAGAGGAAAACTTTGTTTGTTTGTTTGGTTGTAATGGATAGGCTCAAGAACTACTGGAGCGATTTAAAAAAATCTTTCACCATTCGAAAGTAACATAGGCTATATTTTATATGAAGTATATTTTATAAAAAGATTTTGAGGCGGTACAAACTTTATTATAATAACCGATCGTGAAACGTACAATTATGAATCCAATTTCATGATATTAATTACGTTTTATATTCGTTTCCTAACATAATAATGTTTCGAATTCATTGTCGGGAAAATCCAATCTAAGTAAATTAGAGGATAAAGGAAGTTTAATTAATGAAATTTATTTTTCTCATAATAAGGACAAATCTTATAAATTAGGAAAATACACCGCCACTTACATAGAGAATGAATTACTTTTTACCTATACTTAATATTGAGTTTATTGTAACTTGTAAAATTAGCGTTATACAAGATTTTTAGGAAAATAGATTATAGTATAAAAAGTTCAATCGATAAATGACCTAAAATATTAATTTTCAAGTAGTTAGCAAAAATATAATATATTTAGGTCTAAAAAAGCGTGAGGTGATGTTACTACACTAAAATAATAATAATCATTAAGCAGTCCGCCACTGTTTGCTCTCCCCTATCTGCGTACGTTTTTACGTTGATAACAGATAACCACCGACTACGATGAGATCCCCGTCACAATCTTCCTCCGTTAGGAGATATGCATGATTGTCTTTTACTTTCATCTTATAAAAATATCAAAAATAAAATATAAAAACATGAAATAAAATCTTCTATAAATGTTATCGAGTCCTTCATTCGGGCTATCTGTCTCGCTGTCGCCAACAAAAGCAAAACTGCTTCGCTTAAAGATCAATAAATACAAAATTACATTAGGAAACAAGAAATTTAAAATTGATATGCCCAACTCGTAAATAAAACAACTGCTTAGACGATCGATGTTTATAGAAGTGAATTAAGGCTTGAAATGTTGATAAGGCCTAGTTAAATATTAATAAGAAGGTAGCATTCCTTTTAGCGGCTTTTGAATCTTGTGATAAGAGTTGGTTGTTCGAAAGTACACTCCACCCAGCTATTGCTCTCCATACGTCTGTCTGGACCACGGTGACTCATACATAAAGGTTTTTCAATGTGGATGTTGTAAGGCTAGTCAAAGATTTATATCCATATCTCGACAACCGTTGAACGAATTTTAATGTACTTTTGATATTATTTTTCTAGGATCTTAAATTTTATAGTTTAATTATGAATGTCGATAATTAAAATGTATATCGGGTATGTAAATATCTTCTTTGTTGAAATGGTTAAAGTAATATATGGCAGTACATGTTGGACACCATAAAAAGTTAAAATTAGCAATGATTTTACAAAGGTGCCTACTGCTTATTCATCTAACTATCTTGGCAACCAGGGACCTAAATATGTTATGACTACTCATGTAGGGAGGTACAATTGAGTAATAATTTTTTGAGCCTAAAATTCCGTATAATTAAGGAATTTTCGGCTAATTAGGCTTTTAAAACAAATTATTAATTACGTTGGAAAACCAACCTAATTAATAATTTGGTTTATAACATCCCCATTATAACAATAGCTTGGAATTTATATTCACGTTATTTCCAAAATACATTAATTAGTGTCCACTTATATTTCAATTACAATGCGTATTTTCCAAATTTAATCTTTTATATACCTCCTATAAGTTTGAAAAACCTTGTTATGTTATGAGTTTAAAAAACCTTTATCACAAAAGAGGACAAGGAGAGAAGCGAAGAGGTAATTGTGAGTCAAAACTGGCAGGAGGGATCTGTACTCCTAACTTTATTTATTTAACTCCTAAATTTATTTATGGTCATGTTTTTGTTGTTGTATGGTGATGTGATGGTTTTATGTGTAGTCACAGCTGCAACAGAAGGACATCCATTTTGAAAATTGTTACTATCTACCTAATACGGTTTTATCGATAAACTGAAATAGAACGAAAAATGCCGGTTTCTTGTTTGTATTTGGTCTATTATTAGTATTTGTGGTTAAAGCAGCTATACTCTATACAAATCAAGTGTCAATTTATTACGGTTCGATAAATAAAGGGTTCAATAGATAATATTTAAGTGTTTATTTTTTTTTATTTTAAGAGATAGTTCCACATTTATTAATTGGCACATTTCTCCGTAATGATACCTACACAATAATGTATGTAATTCAAGAGATAAATAGTCGGTAAGTTGTTGTTCGCTTTTTGGTGAAAGTTACGTTAAAATTGGTTCAGCCATTTCCAAGATTATAACACAAATATATCTCTTTATCAAAAAATATGAATACTGTATTTCATGTTCCGGGAATGTGCACATGCTGGAATTTCTGTATGTGTTCCAGTTTCTTTACTTGTAACGATAATAAAAAATCCTTTATTCAGTCATATTGCACTATTTCAAGAAATCGTTTCGTAATAAAAAAAACCGCCGACACGAAGACTACTCTCTGGAAATACCACAGGAATTAGTCACAGCGGTTTCAAAGAACTATTTGAATCGTAGAAATTAGTTCAGCTTACTAATTGTTCCGAAATCAGAACAAAATACTGGGAAAATGATTTCAGAATCATGTTATGTCGCCCGGAGTAAAAAGGTAGAAAACAAGATTGTGTAGTAAGGGAGATAGGCACATACGAGACTTTCCAGCTAGCAGACGATACGTCCTGTAAGTATACAATGTTATAACTGATTGAGGTAACAAATGAACATGTGATGTTAATGGATATGAAATACGGTTATAATCCCAATTCGTACCATCGGTCTATCTCAGGTGAGGACTAACTCAGAGTTTCTCACATTTGTATCTCCGTTTGGTTTCACTCTCCAAACAGAACACAGAAGCTCTACATCATTATCATAGGGCTAAAATAGGTTAAAACAGAACACAGAAGCTCTACATCATTGTCATAGGGCTAAAATAGGTTAAGACAGAATACAGAAGCTCTACAGCAGACAGAATACAGAATGAGCTTCCTCCCGAGGTATTCCCGGAGCGCTATGACATGGGGCTCCTCTGGTGTTGCAAATGTCCATAGGCGACGTTAACTACTTTCCATCAGGTAGCACGTCTGCTTTATCGTCAGATTCAAATATAAAAAAAAAAAAATACGTGTGGCACTCGGAGACTGCCGCGGTAAAGCTATTGCATAGAATTTTTTATGCTATGAAAACGCTCAGAAGGAATTCCAGAAATACAATATATTCTTCCATAATCATCAACATTTACATTAATACATCTTTATCCACTATTTTATCATATCTCCATTATATAAGACATTGCAAATATCAGCTGACATTTCATAACTCCAAGCAAGACTGAACATTCTCTAAAATATAAAATAGATAAGTATTTAATAAGTGACATAAAGTATTAACAACCAGCAATATAAATGGATCAATGCGATGTGCCTGTGACATTTGACCGAATGTTACAGGTACATCGCATTTTTTATTAATAAATGCACTTTGTTTATTCATATTTAAAACACTTTGTACACAAATTATTTGTACCATAAATCATAATGGCGTTTTGATTTTGTGCTGTCAAGTCTGTCAGTTGTAATTGTACGTTTAAAAATAACAAACACTCTTTTACGTTATTTTATCAATCTAGAATTCAACATAGCTTATGTTGATAAAACATATTATTTGGATAATATGGTAGATAATATAATTTTGAATTTTATAATGGGAATATAAAATATACTTCACGCAATTTTAAGATTTCTGCACGGATTATAAAAAAATGTGTATTACTGCCATCTGTGTTCAAGTTGACGAATTAAGGTTATCAAATAAAATAATAAGGAATGTAAAATAATACTTTATTCAATTATATCCATATTTTTCTATTGACAGTCAACAACTCGGTTGCCTGGAGACTTGATATCCAACAGTCCTCCACCGCTATTTTCACTTACACCACCAGGGGCGCCGGCAGCATTTGGTCAAGGTGACGGCGCACCAGTATGCCATTTTCAGTTCTGACTTCATAATGGAGTCTACCTAATCTTCGGATGACGACTCCGAACTCCCATTTAACTCTTGGGTTGGTGTAACTGCGGACTTGTACCTTATCACCTTGTCCGAACTCCTGCGTTGGCGGTGCATTGTAATGTAATCTGGATAGTGGGGCGGATTTCTTAAATAAGGCATGCATATAGGGTTCTTACCTCTCTGCCGAACATTAACTGATAAGGTGATAACTCTTTTGTATTAGGTGTACCTACGTCTCAAGCGTGCCTTGACAGTTAACAGTTTATCAAATAAACTTCCGCTCTTGCTGATATAAAAGAACATTCAGGTATTAGCCGATTATTTTCTTTTTGTACATTCAAAAATTTAAATATTAGCTTTGTATATATTTCTTCAAATTCGTACCTGTATTTTATTTCCTCTTCTAAATTTTCTTCTTCTGTAAGCCATTCAATTTTTTCTTGAATCGCGTAGAATTTGTTCAAATTTTCTTGTAAAGAATTCAGTCGTATATTTATTTCTTCAATGTCAATTTTTTCTATTCCCGAAATGTAATTTTCGGTTCGTTTCATTAACCCACGTAATGTGGCTCGTATTTCCTTATTGTTTTTTAGTTCATTCGACATCTCGTCGCCAATATCAAATAAAATAATAAGGAATGTAAAATAATACTTTATTCAATTATATCCATATTTTTCTATTGACAGTCAACAACTCGGTTGCCTGGAGACTTGATAGTTGGATATCAAGTCTCCAGGCAACCGAGTTGTTGAAAGGTGTTACTTATTTTCGTTACGGAATTTCTCGATTCGGTCGCCGCGCTCAAAGCCCGCGATAAAAGCTATGCAATAGCTTAAAAACTTTAAGCCTCGTTGCAGAATTAATTGACATATTATTTTGCTCTCTGAATGAATTTACAAATACGACACTGTATGTACTGTGCTATTTTGTTAAATTTAAATTTAAGATACCACACTACCCCTTTGGGAATGACCTGTAGTGATAGCGTTGTTTGTGTAAAATAAATAAATATAATAAATATAAAAGTGTAGTATTAGGTATTAAATTATCTAGGTTTTCACGTCAGGCGATAAATTTATTTTATTACGTTTTTATCGAATTACATTGCACTGATTGACCGGTCATGTCATCTCAGTATAGCGAGATTAAAATTTACCATTACGTCATTCCTTGATATATAATAAATAAATGTTATGTTGTTATCAACTCTAAATAGCTACGTTTTTACAAAGAAATTTAACACTCGCAATCGATTATATTTTTTAGGTATTGTACTTCGAAAGGTGTACGAAATTGAAGGTGGTAGAACCCTTTGTTGTTCGACTCCGGCGGCACCACCGCCACACCTATTTCTCCCTAATAACAGGCGTAGTAAGCGAAACATACCTTTCCGAGGCGTTCCAGCCTAGTCCTCAGGGGTACTGGCGCATCTGTGGCTGACCTCAGGTAGGAATATCTAATCTTATTTGGCGTTGATTACAGATGTCCATGGTCGGCAGTAGCCACTTACCATCAGGTGGACTGCATGCTCGTCTGTTACTCCTATATTATAAAAAAAAAAACCTACGTACTTAGCCAGCCGCGTTAGGTAAATACATACTGTCAAAGTGAAATTATGACAAACAAAAAAAAAAAATACAAACGTGCGCTATGTAACACGAAAACTACAGACCTACATGAAAGTTCTTTTAAAAATTACGTATCCCATCCTAATATTACTAACTACATTTTTTATGTTTAGCTTTTGTTGCTATCGCTGCACAATCGTAGGGTACGTTGACGATTATTTTGGCTAAATTGACTCACCCAGATGATTAAACGTGTTGCCGTGGATGGTGAAATTCTATTTATGATGTCGGAGTTTCATCACAAATACTAGTTATCATCTTACCAATATCGCTGCGGTCTAACTTTACACAACCCTTTAATGTCCCACTGCACGGGACTCCACTAAGAAAGAAAGGATTAGGCTATAGTCTACAGCGCTGGTCGGTATTGGTAGAACCGATGACCATGATCAAAATGTTTGTTTCTGTAATTGAATACTCTTTACAAATAGGTACGTTAGGTACTCCTATTAACTCAGTTGGAACCCCATGTCTACACACCTTTATAGAACTTTACCTTGACTCTATATATACTATATGAAATCTCCCTACTCCCTAGACTTTACAGTTACACTGTAACGATACCCACTGACAATACTTGAGTTCCAGTTATAAGAAGTTTAACTATTTTAACATTTCGAAAATATTTCCCAGTATTTTTATTTAGTTTCGTTGGAGAATACCATTAAATCATAAATAACGTCAGAGGCGGACAGGGCGGGCGTTTAGTTAAAAATTCCCCAACATTTTATGGACACTTCCGAAATCTCGTGCTGACGTTGATGTACAACCGACCAACAAACCCTCTTCAAAACACTTGGATAATCGATTTCGCATATAGTTCGCACTTACTGTGTGCGGGGAAACAGTTTTTGAGGGGCTTATTCAGTTATATTATGTACAGAGTGATGAAATGTACGATTGCACTGCCTACAATTCAAATTCATTATATTATTTGCGTTTTTAGCTGATTGCAAAGGTAACGTAGGGACCAATACTCATGCCGCATGCAGAAACTTATAATAATTATTATTTATTTTCTATTTGAACAAAATAATTTTATAATTAAAATTTGTTGTTGATGTTGGAATTTTTTCCTTTCTCAGACAATATTTTTAAGCATTATTATGCACAATATGTACCTGGTATCACCATATTATTTATTATTATTTGTGTGACACCGAATATATAAGTTTTAACTATTTTAAATCTATTTTCCATGTTTCTTTGCATCGATTTGATTTAGTATTCAAATGTAGTATCCTATTGTGGAACTGATTTTAATGAAATTTCCATCGAAAACTAACTAAATGTAATTTAAAAAATGTGTAAGAGTTGAAAGACAATACCGTGCTAACGATTCTACTAGAAGAGCGTCAGGAAAATCTTGTAGGTTTTAATGTTTGTTTTCTACTAAGAAATGTTATCGAATAAAATACATAGTTTAGATCCATTAAAATACAATTTATGTATTGTAAACCAGGTCAAAGTGAAGAATTAACAGCAGAATTGTCAGACCCAAGTTAAATGGTTTATCCATTTCATATCATCAAACATTAACACCTCTCTTTTGGTGTCATAAAATGTGAAACGGCCCTCTTTCACACCGAATTGACGGATGTGCATGTGTGACAGAAGAATGAGATTCTCGCGGATCCGCCTACATTTCATATCGACGATCCGACACATATGTCTTCATTCAAATCGGAATAGTTTAGAGTCATTTTATACTCAGTTGGAAAGTTTGTGGCATTCACGTAGCTTGAGAAATGTTTTCATGGTGCAAAGTCCTGAATTGTCACACGGTCAATTATTCACTGTCGGCCGTTGACATTTGTAATTAACTCTAAATAGAACATGGTCCTCCCTGTGGACTAGATTTGAACGGTCACGCATATGGCTACCACTGCTAGTTGTGACGTGTGGGTGACAAAGATGGTGACGGTGCCGTCGTAGTTAAAGTACAAATTTCATGTATAAATGTGCTGTCCTACTATCCTACTGCTGCATATGGCAATTCTCTCAGTAGCTGGGAAGATAGAGTTTGGAAACATTTAATTACCTGTCTATTGGAAGTTTTGACTATCCCAAATAACCACAAAGCACGAATTATTATCTAGTAGGTAAATGAAATACAATTGTACTGTACAATTAGTAATGTTTTATAGCTTTGATAAAGTATTAATTAATTGTGTGGCCAGTGACCAAACGAATATTAAACCAGTTACCGTCAGGGGTATTAATACCTGTAGGAAAATTATATAAATTAACCACATGAAGGAAATTCAACATGATAATGGGAAATGTTTATATGTTAAAAATTTTAATGTAAGGAGGTGGTTGAATATTTTCCTTCCTTATAATTCTTTGTGCTTTAGTGTAAATAAAACAAATTATTATTAAAACAAATCCCCGTCCGACAAATTATATTTCTGGTACACCGGGGGTATTGCAACTAATTTAATTATATAACTTTCATTTCATGATTTCATGAAAATCAGTGTAATATTAAAGTTAAAATATAGATATTGCTAATTAGTTTAATATATGACGGGAAAATAATTTTGTCTCGCCGTCGCGGATACAGTGTAACACCACACTTAGCCAAAAGAAATATTCCTTATTTATTTTTTGACTGTGGTCGATTGTGCCTCAGATTATTATTATTATTTTCTTTTATAATATAGGACGCAGACGAGCATGCAGTCCACTTAATGGCAAGTGGCGACTGCCGCCCATGGATATAGCCCGCCCATAGGATTAGATATTCCTACCTGAGGTCGGCCACAGATGCGCCGCTACCCCTGAGGACTAAGCTGGAACGCCTCGGAAAAGTATGTCTCCCTTACTTTCACCCTTCAAACCGGATCACAATAGCGCCTAACACTGCTGTTATTAGGCAGAGATAGGTGTGGCGGTGGTGCCGCCGGAGTCGAACCACAAAGTGTTCTACCACCTACATATATATAACTGTACATATAATTCTTATAATTATTGATTAAAATAAGTTATAAATTTAAACGTGTTTGATTCTATGAGTAGTTTATTTTAATTTGTGGACATAGTTACACTTACCTCACCAAAAAATTGACATGGGGTAATTGTAACTTATAGGTTAAGTACTTAGCTGCAATTTTTAATAAGATTTTTATATTAAATGTAAATTAATTTTCTTGTGTATTTTTTACTAATATTTCTAACATTATCAAAAAGAGTTCCCCAACACTAGTTAAAAAAATACTTGTAGTTACTTTCGCCCCTTTATATCCGTGGAAAATTCATTGGTAGATCCAACCGCTTTATATAACTTTCAAAGTTAAAGAGATGGAATATTTTATTTCATTTTGGTTTTCATCTAGTTTTGAACCTTAAAGTCCTACTATGAAACACATTTATGTTATACACTTGCATTTACCCCCGACACGAGACAAATCCA
The DNA here is from genome assembly GCA_014595695.2 of Epargyreus clarus clarus. NCBI lineage: Eukaryota > Metazoa > Arthropoda > Insecta > Lepidoptera > Hesperiidae > Epargyreus > Epargyreus clarus. The sequence continues at coordinate 396,193 of JACTTY020000029.1, forward strand.
ACTACTTCTACTTTCATACTGAAATCTTATTACTATCCCTTAGTTATTAAGTTATTCTTTCGTTTATACAATTAAAACAAATAGAATTAGCTTTGTTATGATGTACTAAAGTCTAATTTATCGAAATGTTTAAAATTCACCTATTACGATTGTACAAAGCTCATTCAAACTCTTTATTCGCAATAACCCTTGTGCACCTTACGTCCTTACCTGAAAAGCAATATACGTATTAACTTAAAATGCTAATTAAATATTATTTGACAGGTCTTTTCTGTAATGGTCTTTGGAATCGAACCACAAAGGGTTCTACAAACTTCAATACTGATCGTATTGTCGAAACCAATGAATAAAACAAAAAATATACAATTCACAATTTTCAGTGAGTCATAAACCATAACGACTATGTTGACTAGAATCAAAGTTTCAAAAACATTACTACTGTGTGCATTATCCTCTTACAGTTTTATAAATAAGGAAAAGAATAATAGGAATGGCTACTCATCCATCAGTACAGTATTCCACACTATGCTGTACTTATCCTCTTTAAATGAAAACGGTTAAATGACACACATTTCCTCACTGTATTTTCCTTTACCTTTGCAACAAGGGAAATAAAGTTATGTCATGAACATGACTTTCAGAAATCAGGCTAATCTGAGTTGCCTGAGTGGAAGACTGAAATGCATACCATTTGGCTACGATAGTTCAGCTTAACAAAGCATAAACCTGTGAAGCATGTGCACAATATAAATGTGTAGAATATCCTCAGCGTATAGTTTCTTGCCTCGCCGAGCTTCAATATCCAGTATCCCGCTAGGTGAGGAGGTCGATACTCGACACTGTCGGCACATGACGGATCAAAGGGTGGTATCAACTGATACTAGTCAGGTAACAGAATATCTGACGGTAAGTAAGTGAGATTGTAGTTATGTATTATTTATTTATTTATTTATTCATTCTTAATATACCTAAAATATGGTATAAAGGCGGACTTAATGCTATGAACATTCTCTACCAGTCAACCTTTAGGTCAAACAGAGATCAGCGAGGACGGTATTGATATAATTAAATATAAATAAATTTACTAAATAAAATATTCAACAAAATAAGATATATATTGTACGTATAGATGTATATAAACGGTAATTTAATAAACATATAAATGCAGAAATAGTGAAAAAAGAAAAAAAATAATAAAAGAAAAAAGTAAAAAATAAAAACAAATACAATTAATTGTAATAAATAGATAAAACTAAATTAATTTAATTCCCCAGATGTTGTCTCAGATAGTATTCTGTGACTTTTGATTTGAATGTCTCCCTGTTCAGAAGGTTTTTGAGATTAATGGGTAGGGCGTTCATCTGTTTTAGATATCATATGGTAGATATCATATGTTTTAGACGTTGCCCGCTGAACTAGCTCCGTGGAGCACTTGTTTGGAAACCAGCTGGAAACTTGAGGACAATTGTGAATCATGTGTGATGAATGTCTGTACTGTACATTTCTTGTAAACATGAAGGCAACAAAAGTGCAAAAATTAAACATTTCTTTAAAGTCGCAAGGAATCGCCACCAAAAACTGTATTTTACACTTATACATTTTATCTTTTTAGGAAAACATTTCTTTAACTTGTACCTATCACTTGATATTCGACAGTTGAACATGATTTAATACTTGACAAGGCAACATGATTGTAGTTCATGAAGTCAACAAGTTTTTCTGCTTAACGCGTTAAAGGGTTTTAGGGTTTAAATGTGTGCGGTTCGTAGAATTTGATTGCTAGAGAGATCCGATAAATCAGCTTCTTCGATGGTCGCTACCAACATCTGTATGATTAGCATATTTTATATTTATCAAGAAATTTGCTATTTAACTTTTCTTCTTCCTTTATTACATTAATAATAAATCAATATTAACTATGCGCTAATATTAACGAGTATTATAACTCAGTGTATTACTGGAGTTCGAGAGTGTGTGTTTGGGCACTATGAGTGTTATCCGAAGGTTAATAAACAATTTGTAGCATTAGATAAACGGCTAATGACCTGCTGTGGGACCCCGCGGTGCAATTTGCCGAACAGCGCCGGAGTGAAACATCGCTCTCTAAGTATTGGGGTTAATAAGGACTTACATTTCGGGCTATAAGAAGATTAATATTGGCCTACTTTTTGTTATTTTTTAAATATTCAGGGTTGGTACGGTCAGATGAAGTACCAATTTGTGTTAAGTCGAGCGGGAGGAAATAATATAATAGGTGATTGTTCCCGTTTCACAAGATGTAATGTAATGCCTTTCATCTCAGGCCACAGGCCGCAAAACATGTGTTGCTGTCTCCAGATAGAACTTTAATTATATTTGAGTATAGATTGATTAGTATTGGATTTATAATACTAAAGCGCTTCTTTATTACCTATTAAACAAAATAAAAACTGTGAATAATTAGTAGAATGCATGGGGCTGCATGTTACTAGAACTCTCTACAATTACATAGGTACAAAAGTAGGAAATAAATACCGTCATTAAGTCTACTCCCACAAAAAAGTATTCCAATTTTCCTTAATAGTCCTTAATAGGTTTAATTTCAGTTTAGTTAATTTTAGTAGTTACCACGCAAACTTACATGGGAATCCCACAATTAGCCACAATAATTAGAATTAACTAAATCAGTAGGTACCTATATCTATTTACGATCGTATGCTAACCGACAAAGTGTGTTTTCCCCTCATACACGCTAATAAAGATTATGGGTAATAACAATTATAAATACGTATTTCAGGGTCGTGCAAATATATTACTAAACTAATTGTTATGGGAAAATTAGTTACAGTATGTACCTACCTAGAGCATGTCACGTATATTATACGTGGTTCTAAACGGATTTGAAACCACAAAAATGTCGTGGTTGCGTTCTGTGACACCTATAATTTTTCCACTTAATTTTAAATGGTTACTAACATCCATGGATCATGGCAATCAACCTTAAACTATGGTCTTCCTCCAACTAAGAGGTAAGTTGGGACACCTCGATTGCTCGTGTGTATGATATATAGTTTTTTAAAAACTAAAACAAATAAACGTATGCGTTAGAAAACCGACAGATTCACAAGCTTCGCAGTTCCATTTTATTTATTTGCGTAGGTAAATTCTAACAATAGAACTGACTGGTAGGTAGACATTGAACACAATTCATGGAAGCCGTACCAAGGGTTGATCGTCGCACCCGAAGTTTTAAATCGATTCGCTTTGCTCGCTGACTTTTAAATAGATAAAATACATATTCAACGAGAACCAAATGTCAGTCCCACGGATAGTTTACCCAACAAATTATTCAAGCCTAAGCCCTCCGGGAGGTGAACGAGGGAAAAACGGTTTCCCTCCTTTCACGCAGCTTTTAGGGAGAATCAATCAATCAAAACATTTATTTGTTGTCTCCGGGCGCCGGCGAAATATTAAAGCCTAATAGAATAGAATGTTTGCTCTGTCGGGATTCGTTATTTTACATAAATATACCGCGCACGGGTGCTTGAGGTCCCATGTCCGTCCCCAGTGGCTATACACACAAGTAAAATTGCAATAAATGATACTGATAAAACTGCTATTGTATACCATCATAGTGTTGCATTTATTTTTGTTACGTTCATACCAAAGTTTCAAAAAAGTTTGTCAATATTTTTATTAACGTACCCGTATGAAATCATTTTATAGATGGCTTTGAATATATTTCTATTATTTTCTCGTAGAATTTAGGCATTTCATAGAATTCTACATATGCAAGAGTAGCTTACCTAAATTAGCATTTCTGTATAACATTGGAAATACCGAAGGCGCACGTGCACCGCCAGCAAGAAATTCGCTGAATCCCAAATAATATTTAGCAATATTTTTTCGGGTTTTTCTCGCTACTAAGAAAGGCCTGGAGCGTATTTCCCCATATTGATCAATTTTGGATTAGGTGGGACGAAAGTCGTCGTGAAGTGAAGTTACTTTTACATTCGAATTAAAAAAAAAGTGTGGGAATCATTAAGGAAGCACACATTGACATAAAACATTTTACATATTTCAGTATTAGGCATTTCGCTGGATTTGTTTACTTGTTCGCCACTACACTGGATTAATTACGAACAATATAACGTAATAATGTATAGTAGAAAGGCGAATGATTATTATAACACCAGCAAGAAATTAGAACAGGCGATTCAAGGCACTTGTTTTATCGTACCCTGACAAACGATAGCGCATATAGAAATACCCCTATGTCAAAGAGGTCACGACGAGATATCATTGCCGTCATTTTTTATGCATCTGGAGTAGTAAACAAGCTTGTAGTTCACTTGATAGTAGGTACTTTGATCAAAGCCGCTTAGCCGCCTGTGGACATAGTAGGTTACTTTACATAAGCTAGTGTCGTCGAACATAATTATAGTTTTGTTAGTAGATATGGCTAAGATGTCCCAAAAAACAGATGATTCCTGAAGGTGCTGCATAATGCCAGGAAAAGACATTCTAGGAGTTGGCCTTTTTGAAATTCATTACAAATGAACTTTTTCTTTATAACTATAAAGTTAATTTAAAAGAACTTCGTTTGCTATCATCGCAGCTATTTATGGCAACTAATTTACTCGTTATCTTTATTTTTTAATCGCTGACAGTGAGACAGTTTCCTTAAGCTTCTCCGCAATCTCAACCTTGATCCTTTGCGGGACTTACGTTTGAATATAAGGTATTAGGTAACCTACACAACTGGAGGATATTGCTATTAGTAAGCAAGTGCTAAGGCTTTACCTTGTATGTGTAGCTTTCATGTGGAAATTCTCATGTGAGTGGTAAACCATGAAGGATTTTACCTGGTAAGCAACGTAAAGATCTATGTCTATCACAAAAACAGGCACTACTGTTTACAGTTGAAACCAGGGTTGTTGCTGATGCAGGTTTTTACTAGATCAGCGGATGCTGATGCTGATGCTGATTTTTTCAGATTAATATCAGCTGATGCTGATGCTGATGCTGATATTTAAAAATACTAAATATAAATATATTTTATACTGAGGTATTTGTACATCCCTTACGAGAATAGTATTTTAACCGACTTCACAAAATGAGGCGGTTTCTCAATTCGACCGTATATATGTCTTTTTTATGTTTGTTCGCGATATTTGGATAACTTCGTCGTTTATGATACAAACTGGATAATTTTTATTTTGTTGGAAAAAAAGATATTTCTAAGAGGGGAACTTTCACAAATCGTAAGGGCGACTAGTGCGTTTGTAAGATTTTTAGTATGTCATCACTAAAAAAGAGGAAAAAAAAATAATTAAAAAATACAATCGAGTTCCATGTCACTACAAAGCAAAAATCAACTGAAACAAATTTTGGCTCAGCACATATCTCCGAAGCCGGCGCTCATATTGAAAACGTTGTTTACGCCGTTATCCAACGAAATATTAATCAAGATTCATTGACAAAGTTTCGTAATTCAGTAGAATTAAATTAATCAAAATCGTTATTATTACGTTGTCAAATTGTTTAGAGTTGCAGTGTACGATTAAATTGGTACGTCTTTCCGTTTCTGCATGATGAGTTTATCTGTAAGTAGCTGTACATTTTAGACTTTATAACTTTAGATGTATAGTTTGTAAGGAAGATTTTATTAATGTACAACTGTAGATAAACCTGAATAAATAAAAAAAAAATATATATATATATTTAGCACCGACTTCAGAACCATGTACCAAACCAACATCCACTTCAGCTACCCTCCAGTCTGCAGTGACACAGAAGTCGGCATTTATTTGTTATTTTTTTTACAAAAACTACACTGTGCCCTATCTTTGTTCAATAACGAAATATTTGGTCATATTGCACTTTTCACTGGATGTGGCATTATGAATTGAATACATAATTCTGTTATTGATTGATTGAACTATGATCGAAAGTTATTGATGTCTGACCAAATTACATTGTCAATACAATCGAATGATTGTTTGATGAGGGGGAAGCAAGTGACAACTTGAGTTTATAAACTTCTGTGATTGGCTAAAACTCCACGTGATTTAAGCTCGGTCCCACCTTCAACGAACACGTTGCAATTTCAATATCAGCATTATACATCAGCATCTTTTGTTGCGGATGCGGATGCTGATGCTGATATTTAAAAGATAGCTGATAATCAGCGGATGCTGATGCTGATGCTGATATTCGCAACAACCCTAGTTGAAACTATGTGTTAATAAGGCGAGCTTAGAATTTTCTTTGTTTTCTTTGAAAGCTGAAAGCTGTCTACGCTTTAAGGACCATTACTATTTATACCTACTGACTTATTATTTGGGATACAGTAATGTTAGTATAAAAATGTTTAATTCATAATAAGACTTCACTTCTAACATATTCATAAATCTGAATAAAATATTTTGTCGCATATTAAAACTGTAATAAAGGCATTATGGTAATGGGCGCCTGCCAAAATGAGACAAGCAATATGATGTCAATAAAATATTGCTGTAACTTATTACACAGGCGTTTACGCTTTCATATTTATACCATTTCAGCGTGTTTGGTTCCCCGGCTTACGATAGACAATGAATATAATTCTTGTTAGAATTTATACTACTAATGAAATTTGTTTGAACTGTAAATCTAAAGTACTTGTACTTGTTGTTTTAAAGGTGGTAGAACCCTTTGTGGTTCGACTCCGGCGGCACCACCGCCACACCTATTTCTACCTAATAACAGCAGTGTTAAGCGCTGCTGTGTTCCGGTTTGAAGGGTGTGGTAAGGGAGACAGACTTTTCCGAGGCGTTCCAGCTTAGTCCTCAGGGGTAGCGGCGCATCTGTGGCCGACCTCAGGTAGGAATATCTAATCCTATCTGGGGTTGATTACAGATGTCCATGGGCGGCAGTAGCCACTTACCATCAGGTGGATTGCATGCTCGTCTGCTACTCTTATATTATAAAAAAAAAAAAAAAAAAAAAAAAAATCATTTTACAATTTCATACTTAGTTTTGGCGGTTAATTCTTGAGTTAATTCTTTTTGTGTTTTTTTAATTTTATGTTTGGTTGTCATTCATAGAATACGAGGGAATTTTCTATGAAGTAACAGTTGCTGTAATTACGAATAAACTGTCGTAATTTACAAAAAGTTGTACGTAACTACACAAATAGGTAAGTATCTAATAAATTATACAATTTAAATGGTTATCTAAACAATTGGTAGTTCACCGTGAACACAATTTACAAACAAAAACACGTGTAGACTATAAAAAATTGAAGGTAGTAGACTCGACTCCGGCGTCACCACCGCTAAAACTATTTCTGGCTAATAACAGCAGTGTTAAGCGCTGCGTTATTGTGGGGCGCTGGGGTGTTGAAAGGGGACCGCCCCGGGCCTAAAAATGTTACCGAATTATATGACACATTTGTAATTTTGTAAAATCAAGTCAACTTTTTACACTGAGTGGCCTTACCTTTACCTTAGTTTGCCACTGCTCCTATAATATAGAAAAAGTAGAAACTACATTTGCAAGTATGGAATGTATTTTTTTAGTTTTATCTATCTCCTTATCAAATTTTTATGTTACCTAAACAAACAAGTTATGGAAATTTCTGAACCAATATAAATAAAGTTTGTAGGTACTGAGACATACAACTTTTTGGACCTAATATACCTAGGAGTCCCGGGTAAACATTGAAGTTTCTTGAAATTAAACGGAGCAGACACGCAAAATCAAATATTTTCCACTTGAGCAAATTTACAAATACTCGTATCAAAACCCATGACTAGAAATGTTTTTACAAAGTACCGAGTATTTACAGTATAAATCAGTGGCGGATCCATCGGAAAACATTGGAAAAGTGTTTTCCCTCTGCATCAGAGTCGAGCTCGTTCCTCATAATTTATACTGAGGCGTCATACTGATAGCGAGATACGATGAAATATTTAATCGATATCGGAGTTGAATCACACAGGGTTCTGCCAGATCTACCACCTTCAAACTTGCTAACTTAAGTAAAAGCGGCTATAGATACTATTTTCATGTCATACTCGTACCACACTATTTTTGAAGAGAAGTCATCGAGAGAAGTGTCGATAACTTTGTACACGGCCAGAGTGGCACAGTGATGAAAGAAGTCTGTCAGTCAGGGTTCTGGGTTTAATCTCCGTCCACACAGACATCAAAATAAGACATTTAGATTTAATTCATAGTATTTACTTTATTTCAAACTATAACACCCCGCTGGACACGGAAAGTTAGATATATTTCCACATTGTTTGATATATATGTATTTTTTGTTTATATCGCTATCGGCAAAAATGTTTTACAATTTTGCAAATATATCAAAGTGAGTGTATTTTTGTATTATTTTTACGTTTCTGTAGAACAGTTTGTTATTCGTTTGTAATCAAATGCGGCCGTGTCTACTGATTCGAAAACACGCTTTTTTTTAAACTATATAGTATCTAAATGTCGGAATCCTTTGTGACACGTTTGATTGTCTTATACTCGTCCACTACATAAATGTTTATTCAACAGATTGATTTAGTAATGCTTAAACCGCATATGTACCTACTAACATGTATCATATTTGCATAGCGTTTACGACGAATGCTTACAAGTTTAATTAGGTTTTTAACCAATTTATTCAAGGAAACTTTAAAAAAACGTCAGTATTTTTTTCTTCTAACGTCAAAGTGACTGTAGAAGGGGAATATTCGGTACCTACCTATTATTCCTACTACCGCGGGAGTGGTTACTAAGATTTCAACGATTGAGTTTAGGTTAGTTAGAAATCCTGTTCTACAAGAGCTTGGTTATAGATGTACATGCGGCAGTGACCTCTGTTCAAAATATAATTAAAGAGGAACTAGAAACACTACAAAAATTTCCATAATAAAATCATTCACAATGTAAAATAAAATATATGTACTTAGATATATACGGTCGGTCTAATTGAGAAACCTCCTCCTCCTTTTGAAGTTGGTTAAAAAGAGTTCACTTGGAATAATAATATAAAATTGCATACGATCAACATGTTATTTAAAAACAATATTTTATAGCGTTTTCGTATTTTTCTAATGAGTATATATCCTATTTAAGTGAAACCGTGCCACCTAGGAGATTTGGCTTCCTTACATACTATATTTAGTTAGTACGTGTACGAAGCAGCAGATGTGAATTAGCATAACCCCTTTAACCGCAAGGCGACGACGGTGGCGACAGTCGCAGTCCGCCTTGTGGTCGGGTATCTACTACCCTCTGTGGTTGGATCTATTCGACCCATTGCACTGGATGCTGCAAACAGGTGAAACTAAAATTAGAACTGGGATTTCGCTAAGCAAAATAAATCGGTTTTATCCATCAGTCTTTAGGGGAGATCTACGTCGACTGCTGGACTTCCGCTAATTGGCGCCAATTCGACCATATCTATACTATATGAATTCAACGTTTTCCTGTGGTCTCATTTGGTTGTAGGTCCACCTGGTACTCGAGGACTTTTATTCCCTATTGTTTATCGGTAATTACAGCCTTACATCCTTCGACGAAAAAACCATAACTGTTAAAGACAAAAACTGTTGTGGCGGTGGTAACGTCCCGACTGAATAACCGATTCTACCACCGCTTAAAACCAGTTAATAAAACTTTCAGTTTTAATTTCCAACAGCAACAAGACCTCTAAAATTGGAGTAAAAACGCAACAGAACACAGTTATGTTCACAACTTCACAGGTATAGTTAGAAAAAATCTCAATAAATCGCGCAAGTTTTCGAAAACCTTTCCTGAATAAGCCACTTTTCATTCTTCCTCGGGAAGGTAATGCCGTCGAACAGGGCGGTTGAATTTGCATAATCAACGCGGCTTTGTTTGAGCACAAACATGCGGCAACTTTCGCGTTCTTGAGATGATTGCTATTCGCTGTTAAAAGATTTCTCCCCTACTTCATCACGGAATTGATGCAGTGCAGTGCACCCACTGTGTAGATTGAATGCGGGAACTTTTTGCTTCGAGGTAAGGTAATCATGTTACGAGTTAGCAGATACGAGATATAAATGAATGTGAATTATAATCAGATGTTAACGAAAACGGAAGCAGATGTACAGAGACGACAGTGGATACTGACCTTCCAATATCGTGTATGTCGTTTGCTACTTCTATTTCATAAAAAATGGCTCCATCTCATATACAGGCGACCTCGATGCGTGCTGGAGCGGCGGCTAAATCTGCGGAGGCTGTGAAGCGGCGCAAGTATGCTATCGTCTCACAGGGTTACATGTTTGTGCCCTTCGCAGTCGAGACGATGGGACCGTGGGGACCGGAAGCGAAGCATTTCTATAAAGACTTGTCTTCGCGCCTGATTGAGGTCTCCGGTGACCCAAGAGCTGGAGCTTACCTCGGTCAACAAATTAGTTTGTCAATTCAGCGAGGTAATGCTGCTAGTATCTTGGATACACTTCCTCGAGGCAGCGATTTGCCTCATTTATTTTTTATGTTATCTTATTGGTTTTAGTTTAAATATTGTTTAATTGATTTTTTTTTAATGTATTGTAAAAGTTATCAGTCACATTAATAAATATTGTAATCGAAAAAAGCAAAATACTATATATGGTATGAAATTGTGGGGTTTAAAATACGGTATTTCCAACAATGACACAACGAATGAATTACTCAAGTTCCCCCGAACTCACTTCCAATTACCGGAAATGGAGGCGGACGTAATTAGATTATGTATTACTGGAGGCAATGTACAAGTAATTTGAATGTGGCCTTTTGTATACTATTGTAAGTTAACGGGTATTTCCGATCGCTTAAAACGACCGACATTTTTTTTCACTGTTCATATCATATGGGTTTTCCACCAAAACCATAGTATAATATTTAAATACACCTATTTACATACTTAAACATAAATGTTTGAGTTTTTAAGCTAAATACTATTAATGGATTTGTAATTGACTCGAAGTAGAACATTATGCCTTTTACGAAAGGATATTCATATTTGCATTTTAATTCCGTAATAGGAATTTAACTTGAGATCCTTAGATCAGTTGGACAAGTTGTATCATATAATCTGCTTTACTATCTAATATAAGTTTCCATGGATGATGATATGACGTAACCATCTCAGTCCTCAGGAGTGTCAACGTCCATGTCCAACCTCAAGGCGATAACAGAATGTGATCGGCTTCTTGTTGAACTAGGATAGAGTAAAAATCTAAGTCTATGGGTTGAACCCATAGATACAATTAATTTACATGGAGTTGGTTGCAGATATCCGTGGCAGTGACATTACCAGGCTTACTGTATGCTCAATTCTTACTTCAATGTTAGAAAAAAGATTACGTAACAATGAAATTTAATATTTAAACTATTACGTAATATACAGCATATTAATCCGCCGTGTCTATTATTAACTCGCAAATCTCAAGTATCCGATTATATCGCCTGAAACCCGGACCGAAACACAATGAGGCGTCAATTTTGGACATAGTTGAGATTTGAATGCCGGTTTTCCCTGTTTAGAACCTATTGAGGTTAATGGACGCGTGAAAAATTATCCCAAATGTCCAAACATGTAGAGATTAAACTTAATATAGACTGTTGGTAACTATGGGGAATACTAAATAATAATGTTACGTGTGTCGTATTTACCGCTTGGTAATTAGTATCCACTAGCTATTTATATAATAAGTATATCCCTATGAAGGTAGTGATTGCCTTATTAGAGAGATTACAAAAGGCCGCGGATTTTGTGGGAATATTTTATCGCTAGGTCCAAAATTTCATTGTGTGTGGAATACGTGTTTCAATAATTCATATTTAGGTCGCGGTTTTGTCATATTCGAGGTCATGGAAATCCATGCTAGGATAAAAAAGCCTACCTAATATGTTTCCCTTTCAAACTAGAACATACAAAAACACTATACCCTTCAAACCAGAACACAGAAGTGCTTAATTTTTTTATTGATATTAAGTCAGGAAAAATGCAACGGTGACACTTTTACCACGTGTTCTATGGTATTTCAATTAGCAGCACATAAAACTGTAGGTATTGTGGCACTATACATAGCACTTTGTGCTGTGGTGATGATAATTCCAATTATATTTCTAAATTACATACATACATACATTATATGGGCATTGTAGGTAGCGGTGTGCTGGTAGCTGTGATACCTTATAACGTGAGTGGATTGGGCACTCAAATGTTCTGTTAATATCATATACAGTTGCAATAACCATATTTCTTGTATTGTTACTATTTTATTTACTATTAGCGTACTTCTGCTTTCAGAACCATACTGATACTGATTAAATTGTAGCTGTTAAATTCTAATCAAATGTTAGTGGAGAAATTACAGAAAAATATTTAACAGTTGAACAAAACACACTGCTTTAGATAATAGTGACAGACATATCTCGTCCCAAATACAATAATTGCCTCAAAACCAAACATGTTACTAGTTACCAACTGCCAATGAGACGTAACCGGAATACCGATACCTAAGACAATACATTACGCAACAGAATGCCTATCTCCAGCACATCTCCCAATACCCGTATTAAGCACAAAGACGTTTAAACTTAGCTCGAGATGCTATCAGGAATTCCCTTACGTGTCCGCCCCACCTTCGGGTAATGACGCAAGATAGTGACGTAGTTGCGCGTGAGAGATTAGTCCTGATGAGATAGTCCCGTCTGTTTATCAGGAATAGGCTATTCAAAATTTGCGCCTCAGTAGCTCGATTCAGAACTTATATGAATATAGGATTAGTTTCAATGCGTAATTAAATTCAATTTAAAAGTAAAGTTAGTTCTTTGAAGATATCTTGATCTGTTTCCAAAGAATAAAAACAGATCCTGATTACTAACCCTCCGCTGTCTGTCCGTCTGTCACAGGCTGTGCGGGCTATGTCTCTTGAACCGTAATAGCTAACATTCGAAGGTCTACATTGTTTATAACTATAGCCGCTATAACAGCAAATACTAATGAAGGGGTTTCCCATACAAGAAACCGGTACTTCTTGGCGTTTTTATCTACTAAACGGTAATAGGTAAACACTCCTTACATAATATCATCACAAAGATTGAAAAAAAAACCGTTTACGAGTTTTACCTTAACAATTTACAGAGATTATATTTAGGCTGTTTTTTGGTCTATTGAACCATCAAATGAATATGCAACACACATAAATAAGCACCTTAACTTGCTAATTTAGATGGTTCATTTCTACTTCTGACGAATAATTTGGGATACCTTATAACATTAGTGAACAGCGTTAATCATTCTTTATCACACCCCTCGACTTTAAATCTGTAATAAAATTTCAGTTACAATGAAGTGACCGCTTCATTTGTTTGATGCTTTAAATAATATAATCTATGACTCGTGTTTCATCTATATTCGTATCGTATATTCCACAAGAATTATGGTCATCAGTAAAATTCAATCGCACAATATCAGAGTTGCGGCTCGCCGGAGCTTTTCATCCGATGACAAAATGCCTGATGATTGATTAACCGCGCACTCATCCAGTCGTTGATAACATTAAAATTTATTCGGGTGCACTTGTTTCATATTTCATACGTTTTAGTGTATGTCAAATGAGGTATGAAGCCCTATTCGTATTATCTATCCTATGTATGCGTACTTTGTAATAAAATTGTGATACATTAAAGGTAAAATCATTTTAACTCTTTATAGCAGTTCTTGCATAGTGAAAGTATGTGTTTTTTTTTATAATATAAGAGTAGCAGACGAGCATGCAGTCCACCTGACGGTAAGTGGCTACTGCCACCCATGGACATCTGTAATCAACTCCAGATAGGATTAGGTATTCCTCCCTGAGGTCGGCCACAAATGCGCCGCTACCCCTGAGGACTAAGCTGGAACGCCTCGGAAAAGTCTGTCTCCCTTACCACACCCTTGAAACCGGAACACAGCAGCGCCTAACACTGCTGTTATTAGGTAGAAATAGGTGTGGCGGTGGTGCCGCCGGAGTCGAACCACAAAGGGTTCTACCACCTTCGAGTGGATGATGGCCACCTTACCTACGAGGCGATCATCTTAGTCTTAATAGAGACAAAGCATTTGTGATCCGCTTCAGGTAGGACCTCTGTTCTACACTCGCGCAAATCAAGCAAAGCGACTGACTACCCAATTGCGCATTCAAAGCCGCTGCATTTGAAAATGCAGATGGATTTTTATTACAAAATTATTTTTTCTTAAAGCTTAGAAGCTTAGTTTTCTAATGAAACCATTGTCATGGAAACCTGTACGGTATAAGTATTTGGTTAACGATGTCCGTGGTTGGCAGTGTCCCCAGTTCAGGTAGACCGCATGCTCATTTGCTATTTCAAGCATAAAAAAGTTATTACAAATAACCTAGCATAATGTCATTTCTAGTGTCATAGATTTGTAGAGTTTGATGGACATTTATGTAGGTAGTAAAATATAGGATTACAAAGATAGCTTACTAGTCACCTTTGGAATGACGTCGTTATCACAATACGCTGGAGGGAAATGATAGACTTGCTCCGCTGAAATGGGTTCACACTGTCTAACTTGTTATTACTGTGTGCACTGTACGGCTTGTGTGGTCTTTGGTTTACTGTGGAATTTATTCTTATAGAAACTGTATAGAATAGAACTATCTCCGATCCCTTTAGAATTTGATTCTCTGTAAAATATTATTGTATTATTTAGTGTAATTTATGTTTAAAGGTTTTTTTCTCCTTTTTCGGAATTGGTATTGATATGACCTAAATGTGTGATATGATGGTGGTTATAGCTTATGTCTCAGAGGTTGTAACGTTTATATTATTGGCTATATAATTATATTTGAAGTTGGTCATGTGTCGATTGAGTCTACAGTACCCTTACCAGGAGTTTTTACGTTTTGACAAATATGACTGTTTTGGTATTTGTTTACGTATTGGCCCGTACTATTTCCAAGTTCCGACACAATCCGCTAGGGGCGCTGATTGGAAATTGTATGGGCAAATACGTAAACAAATACCAAAACAGTCATATTTGTCAAAAAGTAAAAACTCCTGGTAAGGGTACAGGCCACTTACCAGTTTATGGACTTTATGGTACTTTCAAAGACACTAAACAGACTTATACATCCGGAAGGGAATTGTAAATTTATTATTTATATACCTATCTATCCGAGTATCGAACCTGGAACCTTACGTTTCAGTCCCGTATGGCAGAGGTTATGCTGCGCGGGTCGTGGTTTAAACTAGAACGCAATTATTTCTTCTCTTGACTAGACTCAAAAGTAATAAACCATGTCCCTAATTATTTATTTATACGCAGTTGCCGAATGTATCTTGACACCTGACGTAGCTTTGATTTTAATTTCAGTTTCAGGCTTCGGGAGCCGGCGCCTGGCGTGAAACAGTAAATTAATTAGGACACCCGCTTTGCATTAAGATGAAATTCGAGATAAGGTCTCGAGGATACAGCTGTAAAAATTCTCTTTGATCCCAGAAAATACGAATGTTAATTATGCGAACCTGTACGAAATTTATTGAAATGGTGAATAAAATTTGTAAAGGTAGGAAAATTGTTACGTTGGCTTCTATTTTGATTCGGTGAAAAGAATAATTAAGAAATTGATATGTTCTAATAGGAAAAATGCTAGATATTTGCATTTGTTTATTTCAATATTTAATATTATAATCCGGTTATACGAGCACTTAGTATAAAATTGATAATAATAGTAAGTAACTAGACCTCAAGAAAGGCTTTCACACCTCATGTATTTACCTCAATCCCACTAGCTTAACTTGTGTCAGCAGGAACGAACCTTTCGCGCCAAAATGATCGGGGATTTTCATATTTTAATATTAAGGTAGAAGTCACGGAGAAGGGATTTGGGGTGTTTTTAAAGTTGAAGGGAAAAAAGTTTGATTAGCTGGTTTTATCTGAGAGGTCAGCCCCGGGGCGGGCCATTTAACAGAGTGGCCGCATTTATCGGCGGCTCACGTTTGTGGCTGTGGTCTGAGACATAAGCGTAAGGCGGGATGGACGCGACTGCATGTGGTATGCATTTGGGAAAAAATAAAACATTTTTTCTCAATCACATGCTGTAGTAATTAAAATCGTTATCATCAGATAAATTTTTTTTTAGCAAAAAACTGATTTATTACTACAGTGCGGCATAATAGAGTAACATTCTTAAAATAGCGTAGAAGCGATAGCTTCGAATGTAGTCTATACATGAATCCTTTAATCGTAGCATGATACTTTTGTCATAATAAATTAAACACTCCCTAAGATTACCATATACAAATTAACAAAATAAAGAAATCCGATTTATATTTTGGTACCGAGCAAAAAACAACACAAGTAGCTATATGCTAATTGAAATCTAAACTATGAATTAGTATTCTTAAATGGTCTCATTGCTTACTAAATGCACTTTCGTGTATTAATAAGGGATCGTGTAGCACGAGGATTGTAACGATTCGCGCTACGCCTTAATTTTTTCACATTAACTCCCTACATTTTATGACTTACGACCGCAAAACTGGCGCGGAATCGCCAATGGCATACGAAATTCATCTGCAGATATTTGTAGGTAACTTTGTTCTGTCTATAAATCGCCCAGCGGAGTTCGCGCATAATTCAGCACGTTCGGCTCAGTGGGTAGAGCTGGGGACAGGAGGCTGGAGGCCGAGCGGTGGGATCGGAACAAAATGCAATTGTTACTTTTCCTTTGATCACAAATTCAAAAGAACTTCCGTATTATGACACCGATAATAAAATAACTCGGAAATGTCAACATTAATCTTAGATCACTGTATGAAAGGGATTTTATGACAACGTAACTTGGAAAGGTGTGATAGAATGATAGACTTAGAATTTTTTATATATAGAATAGAGGAGAGTTCGGCGTCAAACCGTAGATTCGTTGATAGGTCTGCGATTTAACTTAATACTATATTTAACATGTAATAACGATGTGATACTAATTTGTAAACATTAATATAAATTAGCAAAGATAATAGTGCTGTCGTTAATTTATAATAATTTTCAAGACTTGAATTTGGCGCTCAATAAATTATAAAATTGGACTCTATGGACCTATACATTACAAAAACACAATAACATAAAATTTGCAATTTGCAACTGATCTCAGAGTATGGAGTAGAGTAGGTAGAGTTCCTGATGCATATAAACCGTTTACCTATATACGAGTAAAACCTATACGTCAGTACCATAGGAACACGGGCACTTCAGTGGTTTTATTCCTTGTTAATTAATCTCCATCCCCCCTCAATATCCCCGGTATTTTCAATATGCGAAGGGGTGTAATTCGAGCACCGCGGTGCACGTCCGGGCGGCGTACGGTGAATGCGAACATCGCGTGTGGCAAGGCATACAAGTGAAGAGCTGATTGTTCAGTTTCACGAAGGACAGCTGCTAAACTTATTATGATGGGTATACGATCGAAAATACAGCGGACGAGTGGTCGTGAACTTCGTTAAATGGAAGTTCTAGTGGTTCTGATATGCGCACTTTTGTGGTATTTTTTAGCAGTAGTCGCATCATTTTCGGCTCACAAACTTTGTATGGTGCTCCATTCTTACAAGCTTTTATTGAGGTTTCTATGTTAGTTCGCAAAATTATGTATTTGGGTCCAATCTTGCAACTGAATTTTAAATCTTTTAGCCCAAACGAATTTAACTTTTATTTCCTATACATGTTTGGTTTGGATGATAACACATGATTAGCTTCGTGACGTCATTCTTAATCTCATATGGCGGACGCATCAATGTGATGGATCTATTAATTTTCATGCACCCATATGATATGACAAGCCAAGATTACAAAAAAACATGTTACTTTTTCTTTTAAATTTACGTGTATATCAACTTTTAGCACTTGTCCACTTCTTGTATGTCCATTCTATATGCACGAGGTTTCTATAATGCAAATACTCAAAATGTTTAACTAAAAAGCAGATAAGCATTAGCCAAAATCTCAGACAGGGCTGCATGTTTATTCAGAGGCGTTTTTAAAGACTTTCCGTGACACATTTTAAATTTTAGTACTTAGTACATAAAGTCCAAAATGGACGTTAATTTTTACCGTTGCGACGCCGCGTTACGCATATTATGCAAATGTAAGCATGAATTTTTCGGAGCTCTTTAAACAAGACAACGTAATCAAATATACTCCTAAAGCTAGACATACAATTTCTGTTAATACATTTCCTCCTCTCCGTTCATCATCGTTCGTTTCATTTTGATTTTGATGTTACGTCGCGTGCCCGCAGCGAGCTCGTACCACAATCGTTGCGTACACACAACTGGATTGTAGAGTTATAATGAGCAGGCTAGCAAGACTGTGCTCCCAAATTAGCTACCTAAGGTCGACCACAGATGCGGCGCTACCTCTGAGGACTAAGGTGGAATGTTTCGGAAAAGTATGTCCACTCAAACCAGAACACATTAGCTTAAGCACTTAACACTGCTGTTATTAGGCAGATATACATAGGTGTAGCGACGGTGCCGCTGATGTTGAACCACAAAAGGTTCTACCACCTCCTGCCGTTCTTAATTTTCTGACTCTACTACGAGTATATCTGACTTTCATGTATATTAATTTTGTATTAATTACATTTTAACGCTTTTGTTTACGATCTAAATTTTATTTAACAGACAAATAGTGGTTGTAATCTACATTATTATCCTCATTGTCATTTGATTGCCGTCTTTAACAATTGCGTCGCGGAACTCAAAACATTTCGTTCCAGCAATGATAATATGGATAATGAGCGCCGTTAAAATAATTATAATTGTTTCCAACCGGACCGAGGTGGATAAAACTCTTAATGAGTTCAGGGCTGGCGGATGCGTGGAGAATAGTAGCGCGTAATGAGAATATCCTTTGTTTGGCATCCTTCACGCGGCGCTTCTCCACTCCTCTCCTCTGGTTTATTGCGTAATGACTTTTATCATTAAAGTAGGTAAACTGTACACTGCACAGTTAACCCAGATATCCTTGTTAGATTTCTTCAATGTACTGCCGTATGAATAAAATTATAAAGCGGTTCTTTATTTGTTTATATTCTATATTTTTTTTAGCATACAAGAAGATCAATTAATTATTGTTTTGAAAAAATATTTAATAATAACTTTAAGAACAAATGTTTTACATTTATTTTGAGAATGATAAAAATTATTTCATGTGTTTAAAATTAATTTGTGCTCGACCTAAAGTCACGAAATTTATGGGCTACAAGTGCTACAACCATAGATATATTATCCTACTGGCTAAAACGCTAGTTAAACAAATAAAAGTATGACATCTTATAAAATCATGAGTGAACGCCGGGCTTACGCTCAATCCTTCTTTAATATGCTAATACTACCCCTGACATGCTTACACTTCATTTAAGCATAAATAATTGAACATCCTTTTCTTGGAAGGGTAAAATTTCGAAAAATCCTCTGGGGGTGATTATGTCCCGTATGGAAGGAAAAACACGCCTACAATTTTATGTGTTCATTGTTTAGTGGCATCAGGAGGGTTGCACGCGAGAGATACGACATGCCGTTACGAATTTATTTTAGTAACACCCTGTACTTTACGTTTGTATAAATAACGAAAGGGTAACGGAAGTTGTTTTATGGAAAACGAAATGGGGCTTAATCGATTAAGTATCGGCTCTTATATAATCATAATATTTTATTACAAAAAGTCCCGCAACGCACTCAGATGAACGAGGCCTTCAAAGCTATAAGCGTTATAGAAATCAATTAAAATTTCCTTAACGGCTTTGGAAATTATTATAATTAATTATGTGTGGTGCTACTCGATATACTTCTTAAAGGTGGTTAAAGTCTTAAATTCGTACTTGGCACTAAACGTGGCAAAAAGAATGAAGGAGGTAGATATTTTAATCTAGAAAACATATATGAAAATCAGTTAAATAGTATATAAATCGAATTCGAAAAGAATTATCGTTTCGTTTTCATGCGCCACCTACAAGCCTTACAAGCTTGTTGAAAAGTTACTCAGTAAGATAAATGGTGTTCATAATAATATACAGTATGATTTTTATTTTTTCCGGGAAATATATTGGTGTTTAAAAGGGAATATAAAAATATTAATACACACATTTTTTCTTGAATATCGTGGTGGAATATGGTGAAAGATACAATAATAGTACATTACAATACGAGGACGAAAAATTTTTTTCTGACAAGTGTGAGTTTGCAGGCCGAGCCGCAGGCGAGGACTGCAATCACACGAGTCAGAAAAACATTTTTCGTCCGCGTGTTGTATAAAATTTTATATTATGGGGTCGGAAATGGGGGTTTTGCGCACGCGAAGCGTGCGTAAAACGTCCATTTACGCACGCCGTGGTATAAAATATGTAGTAATAATATTATTATTCACCGTTTTTAAGTACAGAATTAAAATTAACAGCTTAAATAATAATTAGTACACTATAACGAACATTAATAGATTTGAAGATAAATTTGAAAATTCTCACTAATTGCGGAACTCAATGATGACGTCAAATATTAATATCCTAACTATAAAATCATGAAAAAGTATATTTTGCGTTGCCAATAAAAATTAAAAATATTAATTGGCGTTATTGACAACCCTAACGAATTTTCGGGGCGGAAGTTCGGCGATGATCCAACATTATTAGTCTCACTGATGTTTCGGCGACGTCGTTAGTTATAACGGTGCGTCGTTACTGTTCCACGTTATTGCTTTAAACCTAGATAAATGCATTGGTTTCTTTCAGTGATAAATTGATGTTACTGATTTTATTTAAACCATAGTTAGTTTTATTTTCATTAAGAATTCTTCATGTTTAGATTCCGGAGGCAAAATCACCACACCTCTATTCAGTTCACATTTGTCCATTGCTGGACATAGGTTCTACCTAAATACGCCAATAATCACGTGCTTTGGCTCTTCATGTCCAGGTTGTAGATTGCCATCTTATTAATGAGTCTATTTAAGCGCTGTAAAGAAATTCTTTAAATAAATTCCTTAGAAATCTTCAAACTGCTTATGAAATTTTCGCCAAAATTCATTCAGCCACGAAAAATCCACCTTTTCAAATTTTCAATGTTATTATACCTATCTATAATTTATGTTTCATATATTATTTTTGGTTTGGTTTAAAAAAAGGTCACTATGGTTTAAAACAGTAAAGTAAAAAAGAAAAAAAACATCCCTGTATGAGAGCGAGGTTCCCAGGAGGGTGACATTATGAGGCAACATGTCCCACTACATCTGGCGAAACGTCATCAATTTTAATTTGCTGAACAACATACAGCGTGTTGGATGGCAGTTGGGTTCAAATTGCCCTTGTTTTGACATAGAGGTTGCAAATTGACATTCGTTGTTTGTGTATTTGTATTATCTTACTTGTATGCAGTTTTACTGTCTCGTCTTAAAGTATACTATATTCATAAAAGTTTTATTGATTTCATGGACTTCTGTTCTGACTGCAGACCAGATCATGTGATGTTCTAATTTATATTGTTTCGTGGAAAGCGCTAAAGATAGACAAATAATTAATTGGTTCGCTGTTAAAGCGCTATTGATTTTTTAAATATGTACGGGTAAAATAGTTTGAAATATTTTTAAACATGTATTCGGTTTGTGGTTTGATCTGTAAAAACCATTTGAAAAGCGGTAAACACGTTTTTTATTTACCTACGCTATCAACCCATTATTCCCACTGCTGGGTACGGGTGTCCTCTCAGAATCAAGACGATTACGCCATAGTCTGTCCAGGTGCGGACCTATTGGTAGACTTCACATACGTTTGAGATTTTTTTATATAAATTTCTCAGGTATGCAGGTTTCCAAATGAATTTCACGAAGTTTTCCTTCACCATTTTAAGCAATTGATAATTAATTTCTAATACGCACATAACTTTAAAAAATCCGAGGTGCGTGCCTAGGATTTAAACCTCGGACCCCTCGTTCGAGAGGCCGAGTTTCTAAACCATTAGGCTATTACTGCTTTTTAATATTATTTACTTGGTATAATTAAACTTTTACTTTAACAAAAGAGACGAATACATAGTAAAACAAAACATTCAATCCGTTTACTGCATTTTGTGTTCTAATTCATCTGCCTTTTACTGACTTCTCTGTATGGCACAGCAAATGAAGGAAACGGTTTAGTTTATCTCATTAATTAATACGGTTGTGTAGTGGGATGACACGCTGCAGTATTACACACGAGACGACTTGTGTAGCTACGAATTAAGAACTGCTTCTCAAAGTGTAAACTCTTGTCTATTTTATCTTTTTAACACCAAGTCTTTTTCTTTTTAGTCTACCAAGAAAACATTTGTATTTTGTGTTTAACAGTATGGTACATAGTTATTTTCTCGCTATCGCATTCGGATTTCTATTTAGTATACTTTAACTTGGTATTTTAAAATTACGATTTAGATTAATTTAAAAACGTTATTATTGAAAATAAAAAAATAGATATATACATTTAAGGAAATTGCATTGAAAAGGCTAATAACCCTTTTTTTTCGTCGTCTTAGCAACAGGATCAAAATAATACATCTTTCGCGGTCCATATCAAGATAAAAACTGTACGATGTTTTCCCGCGGTGCACCGCACAAAGCGCCGTGTCGCGGCATGACGCCGTGCCGCCACCCGGTAGCGGCGCCGTGTCGTTACACGGTAGCCGGTGCCGCACCGTAGAAATGTGCCCACGCCATAACGTAACGGACATTATAAATGTTTTAAACATAATAAAGGAATCGTCACTGAATCTTTGGCTGTCTATCTGCTTGTTTGGAGACCTTAACAAAGTGCCATAGGACTTTATTAAAAAAATAACAATTTGGAAATACTTAAGAAGGAAGTTTACTCTCCTTAGCGTAATATGCAAATCGGTCGCTTAGTCAGACAGCGTGTTAAACGTATAATCAAGATAAAAGTTTGAGAACCTCATGCACCAGAGTATCTTGTTTCCTTAATTCGTCCGCCTCTCGATTGCTTAGTTTAAGGCAATTTATATACGGGTCTTACGTCGAGTTGTAGCGTGGGGCCTTTCGCTTTGAGTAATTAGAGCTTTTGACTGTAGCACTAATTCTAATTAATGAAATTTGGATCAATGTGACGATGGGAGTATTAATTGAGTTTTAAATATTTCTTATAAATTATGAATGAGATGAGATGTATGGCTTTAAATAAGAATCACATAGTCGTATTGACGACATGTAATTGTGTGCAGAAGTTTCTAGGTTCAGTTCCATGAGAGATAAAATTGTAAATTTTTTGATATCTCACCTGGGCTTCAGGTTTAATTTACTTTGAACGTTTCCATACCGTCCATAGCAGTTTCCATAACTCGAAAATTCCTAGTAGAATTATGTGTATAGAAAACGTGATCCGATCCATCACTTGCAAGAAACACTATCATCTCCTATTTTACGATCCATCTCCTAAAAGCCTAAATGTTTGAGAACCTTAAGCGCTAGTATCTAGTTTCGTTTCTCGATTGCTTAGTTTGACGCAATTTATATACGTCGCCTCGTAGCGGAGCCCCGCTTTGAGTAATTAGAGCGTTTGACTGTAGCATTCCTCTAATTCTAATTAATGAAATCTGGATCAGTGTTATAAGAATATCAAGTATCTGTATCATTAATACATTGTCTTGTCTCATGGGTCATTATTCGGAATAAAAAAAACATAATTTAAAAAATTGCTTTAAATTTTAGACGTTTATATGAGTGTATCATAAAGAATTGTGACTTTTTGGAATATTATTCAGCGATTCATTACACTCGTAATTTAACGTCTCGTTAAGTTAATTTAAAAATAAATATAACTATATCTTTACTCATTTTCACTATCCAAATTGAGTTCGTATAATATAATCTTTAAATTTTTGTATGTCTAAAATGTAGCTTTTATTCTTTGTCACAACATTATATCATTGCTTTTTTCATTTTTACATCGTTATATCAATCCATTGAACATTTTTGTATAAAAACACTCCAAAATGCTGGTTGGCCGTAGTGAAGAGCGATTTGAGAACCAATGGACTTACGAAGGCATGATGCAAAGACGGGGAAATATGAAGGAAATTGTGCAGGAAAGCCGACCCTGAGAGGCTTGGGTATTTCTCGGTGAGGCAGAACTTGAAACTTGTTCATAAAAATATCTCTTGATTGTTGAACGTTAAAGTGTATATATATTGTAACGCAGTGAGAATTTCATCGTCAATATTAGTGTACCACTGCTGGGATCATGTCTTTTTTAGACTGCCCGCTCTTAGGGTTAGGCCATAGGTCACTACGTTTGCCAAGTGTGCATAGGCTTGACACACAAATAATATTTTTTTACAACATTCTGAGATGTACACTTTTCACAATTTTTTCCAGGTGAACCTTTCTTACAATTAAAATTAATTAATTTAAACAAAAGACCCTACGCTATCATGGCATGGATATTATTTATCCACTATACAAGATAAGTGGAAACTTTAGAAGTATCAACAAATTACACCAAACATTCGTAATGGGTGCAGACAATCGTCGCTCACATTTAATAAAATTGTTTGTGTTTGTAAATTAAGTATCATTGTCTGTAACCGGCTGATGTTCTGGAGCACCGCAATGGTAACTACGACCTGGCTTAGGGCGAGGTATAATATGCTGTTTTTGGTACGACACGGTAATTGCGTGCCGGAAAGATCACGGACGCTATTACGATGTAATCTTATTGTTCCTTATTGTATTAATAATAAAGTTGTAAGTATTATGTTTTACTTATTTTAAAATTGCTAGTCGTTTCTTTCATTTCATTTTCTTATGTAGCAACCAATTGTTTATGGTAAATGATGTATTGGTGTATCAATAGCCTTATTAAATGGTTTAATTAACGCGTGTTGTAGCGTACGTCGCGTATGCATACATACATGCATCTTACATTCCTAACATGTTGCTAATCTTGATCTTTATTTTGAAATAAAATAAATTAATTAAGGGTTCGCGCTACGCTATCAAATTCAAAATTTATTAAAAATTGATTCATATAGAATACCTTTTGAAAGTCAACAAACTGCCACCGCTTTGGAAGGTGTTTCGCTATGGAGAAGAAGCGGCGCAAGAAACTCCATAGCATGAATAGCATATCATAGCATGAATATTATTTACCCGCTACAAAAGATAAGTGGACACTTTGAAAGTATTAACAAATTACACCAACTATTCGAAATGGGCGCAGACAATCGTCGCTCACATTTGATAAAATTGTTTGTGTTTGTAAATTAAGTATCGTTGCCTGTAGCCGGCTGATGTTCTGAAGCACCGCAATGGTTACTTCGACCTGGCTTAGGGCGAGGTATAATGTGGTACTTTTTGGTACGACACGGTAATTGGGTGCCGGAAACATCGCCGTCCTATTACGATGTAATCTAATGAAATGAGATTGTAAATATAAAGTTTTACTTACTTTAAAATCGCTGGTTGTTTCTTTCATTTAATCTTACTGTGTAAGTGTTGGTAGTATTGTTTATTGTAAAGGATCAGTGTATCTTGCCTTATTAAATGATGTCATTAGAGCGTGTTGAAACATATGTCGCGTATGCATACATACATGCATCGCACATTTCTAACATATTGCCAGTCTTGTCTGAATTCATAGTAATGAGGCGTTAGATCTTGTTAAATGTTATATATAAAATAGGTGTTAGTTCGGTAAATAAGGCATATAATAACATTTGGATATATTTTCAGATATGTTTTCTTTACAGCTAACACTCACGCATACACACGAGAGTGTAGTTGTCGATAACTCTAAAAAAATAATTTTACATATACTCATTAACAAAGTTGATTTTGCGACTGTATCCCCAAATCGCATTACAAAAATAGCAAGGCAACACGAGCCCTTACACAAATACGATTATGCCTTTGTGTTAGATGTGGCTGTCCCCTTATTACGTCTGGCCCGAACTTGGATATTCATTTCGTATTTATTCAGAGTTGTACTTTGTTTGGATGGGACGTAGACAAATAGGCTGGATAGTTTCTAGCACTTTGGCCACTTGAAGGGTTAAACACACAAGTGTCGCTAGGGATTACGATTCTTTTATGTAGATAAGGGTTGATGTACAGAATGATCCGCTTCGAATATAAAAGAAGATTCACGACAATTGTTTGGAGTGGAGGGTTACAAGAAATAGACAAGTAGGTATCTAGGAGGAAAATATTTTGTTTTAAGTTGTTATTTTATATAAAGACTGGTACTTTTCTTTTTTCTATAACATAGAAGTGGCAATCCAGCATCGGAAGTAGTATCTGACGTCCATGGACAGCTGTTATCAACTCAGATAAGATTAGAGTTCTATATGAGGTCAGCCACATAAGTGTTGTTTCCCCTGATGCCTAACTTGGAACACTTCGGATAATTACGTCTCCCTTACCACACTATGGGACTTTTCCACACACGAACACATTATAGAACTTCAAACTCTACCAACAAACGGAAATATTGAAAGATTCTTCAAAATCTTTGCATGACATTGATTGCCAATAAAGATAGAAGCACGACAAATGCTATTGTGAGACGAGTAGCGTCACTCGGTATTGCGACGAAGACATTTGCAATATTGCGTTGACAAATAGTTCGCGACGGCATGCAAACGGCGCTTGGATTGTTTGAGCATCGATCTCGTCCTTTGGTACATGAATGACGAGAGACAAGAGCTGAGTAATGACGTCATATTAGATTTGTTATCGTCAGTCACTGTTATAATTAACTGTCACTAAGTATTGAGGTAAATGTCAAGTGGTAAGAGATATCATTATAAGGTGTGGCAAGGGAGACATGCTTTTCAAAGGCATTCCAGCTTAGGCCTTAGCTCATCTGTGGTCGATCTTAGGTAAGAATGTAACCTTTTCGGGGATTGATTACAGATGTCTGTGGGAGGTAGTGTCAACTTATCATCTGGTGTACTGTATGCTCCTATGTTACTTCTACGAGTATATAATGAAATAAATATATTATTATGAATAAATCATTTTGTGGTACTCTCTGTTTTGATAGTATACATGGAATGCAGGTGAATTTGCTTTAGTCTTACTTCAGTTAACACTTCAAAATTACACTTTCTTTTGTAAGCAGCTAAATGAATTGTAAACTTGGAACTACTTCGAAGTTCCCAGTAGTAACAATTAGCTTTGAATTTAAACAAAGACATTGGTAATATAGGTTTGTTAAACAGTATTGGAAGAACGTCTTTCGTACTAGGCAAAGGGGTAGCGCGATTATTTGAACGATTCCCTCCGAAGGTTCGGGATGACTTATCGTTTAGGGCGTTATCACAATCGCGATTTACGACTGTGTTTCCTACGAGTGATATCAAATCGAAGAGTTTGCAACAAGGGAGGTGAACAGGGTTGTCAGAAAATATAATAAAATATGTACGGTTGAATTCTTGCCAGTAAACAATATCGGTATTATAAAAATATTTTTGCTATTATAAACTGATGACTTTTACGCAATCATCCGCAAACGTATGGCGTCGATGATGAAGCGGGTTGTGGGGAGCACCAACGCCGTCCTTAGCACATTGGTATGCAAACCAGACAGCCCTCTCTAGGCCTACTGGAATGGTGTACACACACGAGCGAACAAGTGTGTGTGTACTTAGAATTTAAGTTTTTTGTTTTAATTGTCTTTATTAACATAGGCTAAGTTGTCTTTAACACTAACCCCCTTGTTTTGTTTGTTGTACACTAACATAAATTTAAGAAAATATGTACTAAACAAATATATGGACTGTAAAAAAAGGGTCTGAAATAAAGAAATATTATTATTATTATTCACAGAAAATAACATTATTGTTCATAAGATAAATGTAGATTATTTTAGGATTTGACAGCCATGTAGAAGTAATCTGTAAAAACTAATGAGTAACATGTAACTACATAATGAGTAACATATTTCTTTAGTAATAACTAATGAATAATATCTTTTGCAATATTGGTCTTATGCTAATAAGACGGAAGTAGTAAAATGCCGTCATTGTAGTGTAATCAAGTGACTCATATGAACTTTGTAAAGCTATTTCAAAGTTTTTGTATCCTATACTATACTATACTATATATGGAGAGGATACTAAGGACAACTAAATTATACGGTTTCGGCATCCAATTATACAATCCAGCAGCCCGGGAGATTAGAATCGGTAAGGAGCACGGCAGTGGCCACGTTACGTTATCGCAGCGTACTCGTTGCACATACGCGACAGATTTGCTCTAAGCACAATAATTGATTGTTTCGTTATGCTTCTACGTCACTCTGATAAGGACCTAAGATTTCATAGCACGAGAATCTTATAAATACGGTATTTTATTTAAGCCTTCGTCATATTGAATTGTGCTTCATTATCGAGTTTCATGTTGATCCTTTTACGTACTACATAATTATGTTTATATTATTAAAATTATGTCTTACTAATTCTGAAGATAGTTAAAGGAATTAAGCCGTATTAAATTTGTGTATTTCTGTGAATATGTGCCTCTTTTGACATGCATGAAAGCCTCATGCTAATTTCGTTTGACCCTCTACTAAAATTAACTTGTACAGATAGAAAATAATTGTTACAATCAGTTATTTTACCGTCAAACCAATAAAAACAGGCACAGGCATCAGTAATGATAGTTTTCAGATCAACAAATGGGGACTGAGATGTGACACATGCAAAACGAAAGGCGTGGTTATTTTTATTTGATGTCATAGATAAATTTAGATATCTCACCGCCTTGTGATTAAATGCCAACATGTGCAGTTAAGTGGTGCAAAAACACGAAAATTTAGAAAAAGTGCCGAGAAATATCTTTTCATTCTCATTTTTTTAAGGCAGAAAATATATTTGGGAAATAGATAACTGCAGATTTATACGGATCAACAAAAGCAGCCTGAGACAATGTGATATATGGGTAGATATACTAGCGAAATGCATATGAACATTGTTTAAACAATAAAAACTCTGTTCTACCCGTATTTTTTTCAAAAATAAAGTTTTGGTATTTAATATAGGTTTCTCGATAGCAATGGTCAAAAAACAAAATACGTTCAATGTCATCAGCCGAGTACTGCCCAAGTCCTGCGAATGAGTCTTTCCTCTGAGTAAGATATGTTTAGGTCATAGTTCACCACGTTAAACAAATATTAGTATTCATAGAGCCGTTTAGCAAAATATTTTCAAAAATTGCGTTTTACACAGAATGAACGGTTTCAAATAAAAAAGCGTGAGATGTTTTTTATAATCTCCTCTTAATAGCATTTCCATCTAATTCCTCAGCTGCGAAACGCACCACCTGGCTACATGGGAAGATGAAAAATGTAATTTGCGTCCGACACCATTTGATCTTTTTATCCTGGTCTGATTTAAAGCGGGTTTGAAAATAAAATGTTGGTATTTTTATACGACAATATTATTTAGAAAATATTGCAGACGGTGCAATTTTATGAAAAAATCGGAGTGACGGGTTTATTTGGGGTTTGCAAATTAATAATTATATATTTTTTAGTTATATTTTTTTACTTATTTAAAGGCAATATTTTTCGAGATTTTGTATGTATGTATGTTTCATTTTTTTTTATAATATAGTTTTTATAATATAGTAGTAGTAGACTACTGGCTACTGCCGCCCATGGACATCTGTAATCAACCCCATAGGATTAGAAATCTTGTACCTGAGGTCGGCCGCAGACGCGCCGCTATCCATGAGGACTAAGCTGGAACGCCTCGGAAAAGTATGTGTCCTTACCACACCCTTCATAACGGAACACAACAGCGCCTAACAGTGCTGATATTAGGCAGAAATAGGTGTGGTGGTGGTGCCGCTGGAGTCGAACCACAAAGGGTTCTACCACTTTGAAACCGTTTCATTTCTTAGCACTGTCCTGCAGCCCAAACGGCTTGACGGATTGTAACATGTTATAAACTACTCGCATCTTTGGATGCGTTTTAATCGTGAACTATACTTTTGAGCAGTTGGTTTTTTTTATAACAATTATGTTTTATCTAACGTTTCTAGCTGAAAGATCCTAAATCTCATCACATGTCAAAATATCCAAATCTTAATATTTTCGCTTACATAAAATTCTTGCATCACTGATATGAAATCTGCAAACTGTGTGCAAATATCAAAGATGCTTTGAACGCACCGCTCTGCAGTTTGCAGCGTCGCGACGCCGAGCGTCTCCGCCTCGGAGGTGGAAATGTAACGGCTTATTTTGCATTTTTATGAGCATAGATCGAGTGTGAGTAGGTAAATTTGTTCAAAGTTTGTCGTTTGAGCGGAACACTAATGTAATGTTAACTCGTGTGCCGAGATCATTGGATTTTAGTAATGGATATAGCAAACTATTGCCATATTGGTTAATGCCTATGAATATCTCTAATCGAATTGAAATAAAGTAAACAAACATCTTGTTATATTTTTGATATAAGATTGAAGCAGAAAAGGAGCTTGCTTGATAGCAAGTGGTCGCTGCCGGATATGTGTGGCGGTATCCCTCCCTGGTCAAACCATACTGGCTGTGCAACCTTTCCAGCTGCTATCTACGGTGGATTTTAAATGTGTTACTGCTCCCGAAGAGGAGGTTGGAACATTTAATTTATAAACTATGCCGTCAAACTCATCTTTTTTGTATGGTGGCAGATGATAATGCTGTGTTATAATATAAAGGATGTAATTAGTTAAAAACATAAATACGTATTACTACAAGAACGTTTCCATTCCTAATATTATTAATAGATATTATGTCTGTTAAAACCTAAAATTTTGTCATCTACCACAACATTCTGAAAGTGATATTCATTTGATCTGCCTGCATGCAGAGTTGATATGTCAAAGATACATGCATGCTAAACGTATAGTCCTATTGCAATAGTCGCACGGATTATGCACGGTATTTGCATTTATGCGCTTTTGATCGCCGCAAGAGGCCGAGCGTGCAATTAGCACGGAGTTCAGATCAAACGAGGGTGTCCTGGAATCGTAATTTACGAAGCATTGGTTCATCAACGGTATGCTTTTGTAATGTTCCGAAAATTCAACGGCTGCCGAATTATAGCTGGCTTCACCACTGCACATTTTTTACGAGGGAATGGTGACTTGCTTATTTACGATTAGTAGTAAATTAATGAAATTTTGATATGCGATTGCAGCGGCACCACCGACAACCTTATTAATGTCAATGATTCTTGCATTTCATTCGAAGGATTTGCGCTTCCGAATGATAATCTGAGTAATAATCAAACTGATTATCATTTATGATCACTGGACTGTACGATACATTCATAGTTTTAACTGACTGCAAATCCAAAGCTTAAATTTGCGGATCTAACTGACCACGTTATCAATTAGTTATATGTTCTTATGCAAATGTTATGTTTGTTCCTCATAAGTTTTTTGGATGCAACTAGTTGACAATTTACAGTTGGATTCGAATCTCGGGAAGCCCGGAGCTTTATCATTTAGCATGCTGCTCTAATAAACAAGGTAGGTAATATTCGTTGTTAGCGGCAAGTTAGTGTCGAATTATTTAAACTGGGCATAAGGCTTTTAAAGACGTCAGGAACTGAAGGCCTAACGTGCCTTCCGAAGCAAAGAGTGCTTCTCCTTCCAACCGTTCAATATAGAGGCTTTTCATTAATAACTTGCCTGTTAATTGCCATCGGTGTGTAGACCGCCTAAGACGAGCTTTTACCTTCTTAAAATGCGCAGAATTTCAAGGAGGGAAACAGAAACAAAAGGAGTTGTATTAAATGCGAAAAAATACCAAAAATGCAGTTTCATTTTGCCAGCGCTGTAGACCTGTAGGTATTATTCAAAATGACTGAAAAGCTCTAAACGTGAATGCGTAAAGCACAGCGCAAAATGTAAAATACCCCGCCATTTTCCAAAATAAAGGAGATCTTTATGAATTTTATTTTCGAGTCCTGTTTGCCACCGCGTTAATATTTATCATTTGTATTTAAATAAGGCAAATGTAAACGGTATTTTTGTGACCGAGTTTTGTGAAATTAAAAGTTTTTTAAGGTAATATTCGTGTTTCTTTCGTTTTTACTAATGGATTCGCTTTTGATTAATTTATTAAACTGTGGTGGTTGGTGGCAACTGTTTATATACAGTACGAGCGTATGGCCCACTCTATGGTAACTGCCAAGTTTTTGAAATGAGATTATGAACCTACTTGAGGTTGGCCACAAAGGGTGGTAGTGCCTCTGAGGGAGAGTACCTCTGAGATTTAATTTAGTATTCCTTTTGTAAGGGTTTCTGCCATACGCAGCGAAGCAGTACAACAGTTTTTAATATCGCTATCACCAAATGTAGTGATGGCGCCATTTTATTCTGAATACGAAAACTGTACCTTATATTTATTTTAATCAAAAAACAAACAAGCTGTCTATTTTCCAAAAATAAGTACCTGTAAAGATCGTAGTATCCAAATCGTTCTAAATTATAAAAAATGCATTTGTTACTTTAGAACATTCTACGGTTATTCCTTTAAAATTCCCAGCGACTAAGGTACGAGTAGATGGATAAAAGAAAAGTTAGTTAAATTTCTTAGCAACTGTCGTAAAGTCCTTATTACATTTAAAGTTAAAGTCAAACTGGAGCCCGAAGTAGCTGCCGGCAGGTAGGGCAGAGTGACTGAACATCCGGCGAGGAATTGCTTCCGGAAGTTTTGTTGGAATTAGCGATTGTGCGCTAGGGATGTGAAAAGAATCGATTTTCATAATAATCGTTTTTTGTGTAGCGATTTTAAAAGTAGTAATAAACAAATCGATAAACAGTAACAGGTCGATAACGCGGACCCGTGTCACTCTAGCTGTACCTGTACGTTGCTTGAACCTAGAATTAAAGAGCTAATTACTGAAAGTCTTTTTTTTAAATTTTGTTACAAAAATCGAATATTATTCGTTTCTTCCCAAAATCGATTTTGAAAAAGAAAATAATCGATTTTTAATTTATCGATTTTTACACAGATACTAACATCCCTATTGCGCGCCGGAAGAGTTTGCCCGGAATTATGGCCGCACTCACCTTTGTGCTGGGAATTATTCCGTAGATGTATTGAGGACGGTAGTTGGTTAAACCATAAAATGTATGCTTTGTTGTAGCCGCTTTGTTCGTGTCGCTGGCCATGCCAAACTTTAAAGTGATATTTTCTTAATATAACACAAAGCGAAGAAGAAAAGATATACCTAAGATAGTATAGATATACAACAATTTGAGGCAGAAACACTGTTTACGTACTACATAGTTTCTATTGTAATAAGATATAATACGTCTCTTTTTATTATAAACATTATTTATCTTTAAATTCATATTGTGATCATTTTTGTCATAAATTACACGCAAACAGTAATTTTATTACTTTGTATACATGTATTAAATCGTTATAGAATCAAAGAAGGCTGAATATAAAACTTTATCGCTTAGTCATTGGATTAAATTTTATCGCACAAACCATTTTGTAAAGAAATATTACATGAACTTTGGATAATGATAGGTACTTATTCACAGAGTTATTTCGAAATGTACATTAATTTTGGAACTATGATATAATTTACTACATAAACAATTTGTTAAAAGCTATACAAGCTATTAATTAAATACAGGAAAGTATCGTTTGAATACAGAAAGTTATTAATTTAAATGTCTTATTTCCTTATCACTTGTAACAACGTACTTTGGCTGGCAGATGGCTGATCTCATCCCGCAGGTGACATTAAGCGGAGCGTTTAAAAAGGCCCGACCGAATCTCACATCGAATTAAGTAAAGAGGCCCTTATTTAAATTCGTCGCGAGCGCATTCTGACGCGCTGATTTAGGGCCGCCATTACCGAGATCAAGGCGACGCCTCCGCCATACCGCCCGCCATTCGCGTTATTTTTCTTAACGGCTCATTCGAGAGACTTTCTGATTTTAAGCAGCAGTTAGGAAGAATGGCTCATACTTAAATGCGGTGATTTTTAATATTTTTAAGTCGTAGGACTTGTGGAGACTTTCCGGATCGGACTAGAAATTTATGAGGTTTTAACGCATTCACGCGTCATTTGCACTCGGCCAGCGCAGTGGACTATGGCCTAAATCTCTTTCTTGGAGACTTTGAGAGGAGAACTGTCTTCAGCAGTGGAACAGTGATTGACGACGAAGTACATGGGTTTATTTACAAGAATGTAACTCAATAATAACATTGTCGTGTGCTGACAACTTCGGTGCCTAGTTTTATAGATTGCGAAATCATGTACCTCCGCATAAAAGCTTTTTACGCCGTTATTTTTTCTAGGAAAATATTTCTTCAGTAAAGCGTAAATATATTACTATCTTAGGCGACAAAAAATGTCTTTATTAGATTTTGTAAGTTGCAAATATATAGACGAGTAAATGGTAATTTCTGTTGGTAAATAATAACAAAGAGATGTCTCTGTGTGCGACTGTAAAATTAATATTGTACATTGAAAACGGTTACCAAAAGGTAGGAATTTAATCAGACAAGTTGTAATGGAGAGATTAGTTCGCAGGCCATTCAAATTTCATGGGTATTTGCGGACTTCCAAGGATATATATATTCCAAGGATATACGATCAAAGATCCAAAAATAGCTATGTTAATCAAATTTTCTTTGTATTTAAATAACATTGTTTGAAAGTTAAACTCATAACTTTTCTAATTTAAAAGGAATATTCATAACGAATATTTTATGTATATACCTATTAGTTTATTAAAAAAATATAACTTTAAATTAAGACAAGTTTGTTTATTGGAAAAACACATTTACGCAAGTAGTGTCGCGTATCAAAACAGCAATTTGGATGGAAAATATTTTTAAATTACTGTAGGTACTCGCATGCTCAATGCTCATGTTATACGTATGCCATAAAAAATAACTTTTTGCAATAAATTGTCACAAAAATTGTGAGAACATGGAATTAAACTTGAATAATGAAAATGAACTCGTTACCTGCGCTGTCGACTGCTATAAAAATTACAAATGGGCCATAATTTATCAGGAGTCTCTTTTTGTCCAAAAAGTTGTTGTCAAATTCATTCCATTTTATTGTGTTCTTACATTGATATATTGTAATGTAAATCAAGTTAGTACTCGTATATGAGACGATAATGGGGTAGTAGACATAATATAGCAGTAATAATTTTTTTAACTCTAGTACCTCTAATAATAAACCTATCTACTCTAGTTAGCTTGCTGAAGTTAAGAGAAGTCTTTGTTTGGGCTAAGGCATTCCAATTTAGTCTTCAGGGCAACGCCTCTGTGTTCAATCTCAAGTAGGGTTGTAATGTTATCAGGGGTTTATTACAAAGGTCCATGGGCCACTTACTCAGGGTGAGTGCCTTTGCTTCCTTTCCAAAAAACGCATTTCAATTGCAGTTTTCTATCTTATTTTAATGTGCCGTGTCATTTGTTTTATGAATACAAGTCACATGCATTGCTACTCTCGGGAAAGTGGTTGCAAATTTGCTCATGCCGCGTGCTCCAGATATTGAAAAATGTATATTTCTCCTGTACTTGCTGTGTATTTTTTGAAATTGGAAATTCCATGCCGAAGCGTTCGGCGTCACATCCCTATCGTTTCCGGGAGCAACGTTTGCACCTTTCTGTCGATAAGGGCCACGGGAACGGGTCTCCGAAAGTGTTCCATTGTGGTAAATCGTGTTCGCATTTCAGCGTTCCTGATTTTCTCGTGTGCTTTGTGCTTGAACAAGTTGTAAACAAAGCGAAGATATATCTCACATCTTTGTAATTTTTCGAGTAGGGTAATTAACGATAGTAAATACTTTAATTAAAAGAAGAACCATTGTTACTTGGCTGCCATGGCTGCTTCTTAGGCTGATGTACATTTCTTTAATTTGAATATGTTAGAATATGGATGACTTTATGAAGTTTGTGTATTTACTTTATTTTACTTGAAAACTTTAACTAGTCCTTAGTCTGTATTCAAATATGAAAAATATTCCTAAACCGTCCAACATACAAGGTCTTTGCGTTGATGAGCTTTATGTAAAGTTTGTCTCTGCTATTCCCAAACACGCAAATGCCGCTTTGAAGATAGCGGGTATATATCAAAATTGTCACATGAATGCCGTTTCCGGCGTCGTTTGCACCTTTGTACCGATAAGGCGCACGTGAGCGGCCGCGCGAACGAGCCTTCCATTGTGATAAATCGTCTTCGAATTGAACTGTTCGCGATTTGTTACGTATTGATCACGTAGCTTGTACGCACCATCTGGCCGGATTTGTACCATATGAGTATATTTTATGCAATTATTTTGCTGTATGGTACCGTATTGCACGCTACTTTTTCACCCTCCGCTTCACCCGCGTATTAAGTACGATTTTGTTGGAATAAAAACGTGTGTTTTGATTTGCTGTGTATTATGAAAAAAGATAGACTTCAATTTAGGCATAATGTAAGAAGTACGAATTTACAAATGAGTATGATGTTAATGTATACATTTAACAAAAAAACTTTTTTTTGATTTTTATAATTTCTTTGTTGTACAAAGGTAAAGCAAACAAGAATCAAACTTTCATCTAACCTTTGACCAACCATTTAAATTAAATTGTCAAGAATATCTTCCGCAAAATTTCACAATATACTAATACGGATGAACGCAGTAAAACTTTTAAATAAAACAATACGAGTAAGCGGAATTTAGCTTTGATCTTTGTACTCGTACTAAATTAGCGTGGTATGCACAAGGAATTGATTAATGAAAACGTACTCAATTGAACCTTTTACGAAAACAACGCGGAATGACGGATCAGGGTAATGAAAAAAGGCTCAATTAAACATCGAACAAAAACATTGTAAGTAAGTAGCTGAATGACGAAGTAGAGTACCGGAATTGCGACTTGATCTCTCTGTAATGGCGGTTGTAAATCAGCGCGTAGATAGTATTAAAAAAATCGTAATCAATTAAATCTTTTACAAAAATAATGAAAGTAAATAATTAACTAAACTACAGGAAGACTACTGTAGTTTTGCCTTGTCATCTATAATGCAGGGTTAAATAAAATTAAATCAGTGTGCAAATAACACAAATAACACGTAACGAATTCGATCCATTAAAAAACCTAAACATAAAAAATATATATATAAAATTTAAAGCATAATACTTATGTCAGTAGGCGAATTAGAGAGCAGAGTACGAAATCGCGATTTTATGCCTGTAATAGCGACTCTACATTAGTGCATAAAATATCCAATAATATGGACAAATCAAAAAAGGGCTTAATTAAACCTGCTACAAAAATAATGCAAGTAAGTGAGTGACGTAGCGAAGTAGCTGAATGACGAAGTAGAGTACCGGAATCGCGCGTTGATGTCTGTAATAGCGACTCTAAATTAGTGCATAAAAAAACAATAAATTTTACTAATCTAACAGTCGGGTAAAAAGGGCTCAATTAAGCCTTGTACAAAAACAATGTAAGTAAGTTAGTAGCTGAATGACGAAGTAGAGCACCGGAATCGCGCGATGATCTCTGTAATGGCGGCCCTAAATCAGCGCGTTGAATGCGCTCGCGACGAATTTAAATAAGAGCCTCTTTACGTAATTCGATGTAAGGGCTTTCTGTCAAGTTTTTAAAAGCAGTCTGTTTAATGTTACCTGAGATACCGTCTGTAGTATACAAGTGAGATGTAATAAACTCTTTAGACAGAAATGAAATAGCATTTGGGGACCTTTCGTTTGTTCAGATTGTGGATTTTATTAAAACCAACACCACGATAACACAAATATGTTTAAAAATTAATATGTGATTCGTTAAATAGAAGTAAGCGGTTAGATTAGACTAAAAAGTAGACATATATTTAAAAGGCAGCAGCTTTGTTATAAATATCGTTTACATAAACTTTATTATTATCGAAATTATAACTGATTATCAGATATAGTAGCCTGAAAACATAAATTTTACCGATATCACCGATATCATTATAGCCATGTGAGTAGTTTATTAATCACACGTTACCGTGATAATGGAAATTTTATTTAGTCTGTGTCGTAAATGTGTTCAATTACCAACCTAGCGGTAATTTCTATAAGTACCTATATTTTTATATTTGTCTTCCTTCTTAGGGTTCCGTACCCAAAAGGTAAAAACAGAACCCTATTACTGAGTCTGTGTGTTTGTCACAGAGCTTTATCTCTTAAACCGTACTAAATAGAGCAGGTAGTCATATAACTGTGGTCGCTATAACATAATCATCAACGAATAGTTCAAATAAAAGTATCTTGAAAATAAATGGAGGTTGCTATACAAGGAACCGCTACTTTTCAGCGTTTTCGCTTTAACTATTGAACCATAATAGGTACGGAACCCTGAGTGCGCGAGTTCGATTCGCACTTCGTGAATTATTATTTCTATCTGACCTATCTCCAGATAAATTCTTCAGCCACGATATCAGTAACAAATGAAGCGACCACATCCTAGATCCCCTTCCGCAGCGCCGCAAAATCGGTGCTAATTACCAACATAAACTTCCTGAAGCAATTCTCTACAGGATGTTCACCCACTTTATTCTACCTGCCGACTTAATTCACTTCTGAAAACACTTTTAGTTTAATCACCGTTTTCTTTAAAACTGTTACTAGATTCTTGTTAGAACTTTTATTAAATCGAGTTGATACAATGAATTAAAATCATTAAGATCTTTCTTTAATAAAAGCGAAAGTATTTTCAAATCGTTAAGGGGCATAAGATAAGGAGTACTAGAAATGGTTTTAAGTATTTAGTGAGAATGAAGACATGATGAGATTGATGTGTTTTTATTCCTAATCTCATTAATCTTTTCTGTTGGGTTATTGAATTTTAATCATGTCGTTATGGCACAATTTTAACACAGTTTTGTCAAAGTTTTTAGGGCCTTTTTCTTTTATTTCGTCTACTTATTTCACAAGTATTGTAAACACTTATACGAGCGTTACATCTGGTGTATGGGGGGGCGTGACCATTTACCAAAAGATAGCTTCCACGCTCTAACGGCTTAGGGGGGAGGGGGGGGGAAGGGCGGTCACACCGGGCGTCCGATCCTGGGGGGCCTCCAAACGCAGTTGCCAAAAAAAGCTGCCAAACAACTGTTTAAACAACCTGACTTTATGATGAAAGAAAGAAACAAAATTAATTTATTCGGTAAATTACATGAATAAAATAATATTAATAATTGGCCAAGTGCAAGTCGAACTCACACACGGAGGGTTTCGTACCACTGCCACTGAAATAAATATATTGTGAAAATTTGAACTACACCTGTTACAGTTCAATAGATAAAGCGAAAAACGTCGAGAAATAGCGGTTTCTTGTATGGCGACCTCCATTTCTTTTCAACTTCTTCTTCTTTTTAGTATTTGTTGTTATAGCAGCCACCGTTATGCATCCTTTATCATAATTTCAAGTGTCTGTCTATTACGGATCCAGAGATAGAGCCCTGTGACAGACGGACAGACGGTCAGACGGACAGACAGCGAAGTCTTAGTAATAGGGTCCCTTTTTCCCTATGGGTAGGGAGGGAACCCAAAAATATGAAGAATTACTATAAAATAAAGCTCGTAGGTAACCGGGGACACCTTCAACACTGGTATTCCGTGGAGCCTGTATGTATGAATGTATGTATGAGGATAATAGTCAAGAATTATTAGATTCCTTTTAATCCCTTCCTCTATGACAACAACACAATGACAAACAAATATTTAGACTTTTACTTCACAATCAGAAAAGCAATTACATAGTAACATATTATATTAAATATAATATACATATTATTTCATATAAAAAGTATTTGAAACACAAGAGCCAGTTTTATTAAATGAAAATACGCGTGAATTACGCTTTTGAACAGTTTATTGCAGCTACTTTTCAGTTAAAATTTGCAAT
This sequence comes from Epargyreus clarus clarus, assembly GCA_014595695.2. Lineage (NCBI taxonomy): Eukaryota > Metazoa > Arthropoda > Insecta > Lepidoptera > Hesperiidae > Epargyreus > Epargyreus clarus. The sequence continues at coordinate 436,128 of JACTTY020000029.1, forward strand.
TGTAATATTGTTTAATAATATGTTGACTATGTTGTTTCACTTTATTGCTTAATATTTTTATATCTATCAAATTATATTTTGAATATCATATTCTGTTCGTGAGAACAAAAACTCTTTGAAGGCAATTCTCGCTACTATTTTATTACTACTATGAACTACATTATTATCGATTTACGTACTAATGTTTCTTTGATTTAATAAAAAAAGTAAGATTCCTAAATTTTTTTTACTAGAACATTTTCGTACCAAGAAATACACATATATATACATATGCAGACAATTGAAACCCTTCCTTTCGCTCGGGTAAAAATCGCACACTACTACTGTAGAAATTCGAGAATATTCGAGAGTTGAAACTGGTTATTGTTGCATATTCACATAAAATAAAAGAGAACGTATCATTCGGATCTCAAAAACTCTGTAACTCGGCTAGAACGTTTCATCCCCCACAAACACTGCGCGGCGCATTTGCGATAGCAACCCTTATATTTGCTCACAGTTTGTAGTTTTCATATCCGTACGGGCACGTGTTCCGCGTAAGCAAAACTCGCAATCTTACACATTTACTTCTTACTATATATTATTCTTTTTTTTTTGTATATGAAGACTGGTTTTAGTCCAAGGGGATAAAATATATACAAAGATCCACTGTATTTTGAACCTTTAAAAGGTTATTTATCTTTTTAACCGACTTCGAAAAAGGAGGAGGTTACTCAATTCGACCGTATATATTTTTTTTTTTTTTTTTTTTTTTTTTTTTTTTTTATGTTTGTTCGGCGATTTTTTCGCGATGCCGCGACCGATCGACATGATTCGTACACGATTGTATGCGGCTAGTTTCACAGGGGGTCCCATTTCGAGGAAATTTGAAAATTTCCGCCAGTTTTCCCGGAAAATTGGAAAAACCCGATTTCATATAAACTTGAATAAGTCGAGTATTTCTTAACCAATTTTAATTTTCTTTTTTTCATATGAAAGGGTGTTTCGTTGCGGTACTTTCCTACCTTAACATTAGTACGTTCTGATGATTAGAATTTAAGTTATGGGGTGGAACTCATCATCACTACCCCTGCTTTTTACATATTTTATGACAACTTACCTTCTGCCCACTCAATTCTCATGAAACTTAAAATGAACATTGAGTGTCTAGGTTATCATGATATGATGGAAAATTTGACCTTCAACTCTTCAACCCTGGTAATGCAGAAGTGCCTCCTGCCTCAACCATACAAGTTAGGCATTTGGAACTTATGGATATTTAATAAAGTCGATAAATTGAGATATATGATGGAAAATTTGACCTTCCACTCTTCAACTCTGATAATGCAGAGGTGCCTCCTGCCTCAGCCATACAAGTTAGGCATTTAATGCTTATGAATATTCAATAAGGTTGATAGGTAGAGATATATGATGGAAAATTTGACCTTCTACTCTTCAACTCTGATAATGCAGAAGTGCCTCCTGCCTCAACCATACAAATTAGGCATTTGGAGCTTACGAATGTATGATAAGGTCTTTGAGTAGAGACATATGATGGAAGATATGACCTTCAATTCTTCAATCCTGATGATGCAGAGGTGCTTCCCATGTAAAGTATATAGATTAGACATTTGTTGTAATGAAGTAGCTAGACAGAGATATATGATGAAAAATTTGACCATCAACTCCTTTTTCTTTTCTTAACTATTGAATTAAGGTAAATTGGACCGGTTCACTCGCAGAGTTTTACCACCTAGTTTGATTTATTTACTTATCTGTTCCTACCTAACCTAGCCAATAACTAGTATCTCAAAAAGCTTAAAGAATTGGTTAGGTTAGGTTGGAACATATAAGACAATATAAAACTAAGCGAGAAGGGCGCGGCAGCGCCCTGCGAGCGGGTGGGTCCAATCCGTATCTATTCAGACCTTACCTTTATTCATGATCACATTTATACAATTTTACATAATATTAATACAAACGTTAGCATATCATCACTAAAAAGGGTGAAAAAAAAAATTTTAACAAAAAAATAAAACCGACTTCTATGTCACTACAAAGTAAAAAATAATTGAAATAAATGTTGGTTTAGTACATATTTCTGAAGTCGGCGCTCATATTGGACACGCTGTTATCAAACGAAATATATTGAGCGCCGACTTCAGAAATATGTACTAAACCAACATTTATTTCAATTATTTTTTACTTTGTAGTGACATAGAAGTCGGTTTTATTTTTTTGTTAAATTTTTTTTTTGTTTATAATGTATTTCATAAGCTGGCCATGTAATGATTGGCCTTACACAAAAACCTGCTTTTTAATGGCTAGCATTTTCACGTTATTTTATAGGGAATAACCAAGGCAATTTCACATCGAAAATTGTGCTTTAAAGCACAAAGTGGGAAATATTCGCGACCTCGTTCGGTAGATTACACATTATAGGTAACGATGACGTTAAAAATAAACGTATTTAAAGCGGTGAGAGTGGAACGGTGAAATTACCGACTTTCAAAGCTGACTTTTAAGTTACATGATACTTTGGGAGTTAAAAAAGTCACGTTAGGACGACCGTTTCACTTTGAAAGAGTTATCCAATGACACTCGAAGGGGTACACCGCAAAAAGTCGAAGTGATGCCGGCGGCGCATTTATTTTAATTCAATTCGCAAAACACGACTTCATTAGCCCAGCGTCGCCTTTTGGCTTCAAAATATACGTTTTTAAAATCTACTAGTATTTAAATTGACTGATAGAACTAAGGTATAACAAAATTATTTACTTTTTGTTCACAACAACATTGTTGTTGTAACACAAAAATACGAACTTAGTCTAATTTTTACTTAAAGTACTTGTCTGTTATCGCTTACTGAACTGATTTTAACGTTTACTAATTTAATTAAAGCAAGTAATAGTTATTAGGTTAAAATTTCCAATATGATTTTATTAGTACGAAAATGAAGTAACTAAAGATTCCTTTCCAACTAAATTGTAAAAAGAATAATATGTATTTAATACTATTTTGCGTCACTGATTCGGTAATAATATCCTTTTGTAATTTTAAATAGGTAAATATTTCCTAGAAAAACATGGCATTAAACACACACAATAAAAGCCATTCGTCATTACCTGGCTGCGTTAAATTTGCATTAAATAAACGTGCGGGGGAATGATTTCACTACGCATGAACGTCCAGGGGAGTGATTCACTGCTGTTATACGGCCGCTAACAAAGAGTTGCATTGTCTCATCCTACGTTTGTTTAATTAATGTCACGTTTATTGTGGGACTGTTTAATTAATTCCACGTTTATTGTTTGATTTATGAACATCGGTGTGTCGACGAAGCGCGTAGCGAATTCAGTCGCCATATTTGAAATTATTATCATTGAAATTAACGCTGAAGAACGATTGTGTGAAATTCTGCTCCTGATTTTCAGTGGCATTTTATGTCCCATTGCTGGGCAACTGACATTTATTGAGTGAGTTCTACAAGGCTAGTCTGATTCGGATTGCCGAAGGTATTGGTTAGTTCCCAACTGGTGTTGGATGTTTTCAAACTTTTATTAATGTCTTCTATAAGGTTTACATGTGTTACTTGTCTGAAGCAAGGAAGCGTGAATTAAACTACTAGTGGTAATCGATACAACTCGTGATTTTGCATTTGGCGTTGCTTAGTTCACTATACACAATATGTAAACAGAGATTAACTCCTCTTCAAAATCAATCTATCGAATAGTTTGCCTACCAAAGACTGACAATCTCTGCCTACTAGAATTATTATGAATATACGTATAGGGCTATAGAGCGTACATTGTCAAGACTTTTATACAAAACTTTTCATCCTTTTTGGGACTGACTGACAGATATTTGGCACAACTTATTACCAGTTAGTAACTCGGTACCCCATGTCCAGTCTGTATAGTTGAATGTTTATGGGTATATGTACGAGTATGTGTCCTAATTAGGTATGTTGTTTATTTTCCAATTAAATCGTCTTTATCTGAGACACTCTTTAGGGAATTTGAAAATGTTTAAGGGCACGTCTTAAATTCACGTTAAATAATTATACAGCTTCAAAGGCGATGCCGTTCCTCCCGTTTCATGGCAAAAGTTAAATTGAGGTGAGTGGCTCATACACGAGTGAATTATTGTGGCCCTTAACGTTGAGTCGGCCCTTTATGAGGGCAGGTTTAATTTATAATTATGCGGTAACATTAGTATGAAATCCTCTTTCGTTTTTGAGGCCGTAAATTACACGTTTCCAAGGTTTGCTTAGCGGTTAAGGAACACGAGGCAATGTTATAGAGTGTATGTTATAGATAGAGTGACCACTGCGGAAATAAATATATACTTATTTTTTTTACTAATTAATAACTTTACATTTCTAATTTATTTTACAATAGTTCGTTGATAGGTATCCGGCATCCACATCCTACGTGTGGATGCCGGTCGATTGACATATGAGACGAGCATGTTAGTCCACATAAGTGGCAACGCATCTGTGATTGAGTTTAGATAAAACCTCTTTTTTATCTGTAGTTGGTTACAGATGTTCAATGACTACAGTGACCACTTATTATCAGTCTGGTGAAGTGTATGTTCGTATGTAAGATATTTGATTTTAATCTAATCTCTCTCTCTCTCTCTGACATTACAGGGAAATGTAGGGACAACGATAATTTTATTAATCTCTCCTTTTAAAAGTGACGATATTGGAGTTAAATTCTAGCGTTAAAGAATGTAAATAATTAATTGAAAAGACATCACGTCTTGTTGGTTTAAAACTTCAAAATTGTGATTACATTTGACCAAGTAGATCAATGTAATAGCGCAGCTCGGTCCACTCTCAAATATTTACACACTCGTTACAAACTGTACACAAAGGTTTAATGCAAAACATGTTTGAACAAGAATCAAAAAGTATCACAAAATCGGTCTCCACCACGCTCTCGTATCGACCCATCTTTTGTTAGTGTTCTCAGTTTGGCCACAAATATTTGGATAGCGTAGGGGTAGATAGTGTGTGACCTTAGTCGCTTAAGTTAGGGTGTAAATTGTCGCTTGCGTTGCTATAAATTACGCTATTGTTAAATTCGAATGAATTAAAGGCGTCGGAAGCAATCGTCCCAATTGTTTAATTATGAAGCAGCTGTCCTGTCATCGTGTAGCGTTTAAGTTTAAGGCCCTGTTGACATTAGCTCTGCCCGACACTACATACTACTTACTTACTGTACCATTTGCAGAAGGCAGGTTTTCACTGTTCACATTATGATAATGATTAATCTATCGGTCCAAGGACAACGCTCTGATTGTTCAGTGTAAAAGCAACACAAGAGAATGGTATCTTCTTAGAGGGCGGTAAAATTTTCAAGTGAGAAATGCTTTGGTTATTATTGCCCATTTATTCGTATAATAGCAAATTCAGCTTAGCTTCCATCTGGGAGGCGCGAACTCGTGCTTATACTAATACCTCTAAACCCTTAAATTTCAGACACAGGTAATGGTAGAAAAAATCATATTTTGCAATACTATTACTTATTTGGGCAGGTATGGTTCATTTTTGCGCGGCCAAGATATAATTACATCACATTAAGAGATTACATTTTTCTGGTCTACGACATGCGTCCGAAATGCTTCATGTCACTAGTCAGTAATCCCGATACCCCATGACACGTGTGACAATCGCTATCGTTATATATTAACATGGTGCTACGTGGCTGTTTGACACATCACGAGATAGCTTGGAAGCCGTCCAGCTGACTCGACGGGATTGTGATCTTTGGTGGGAATATTATGAACTGTGATTTATTGCGTTAAGGTTTGAAATAAAGTTCATTATAAGTAGTTATTGCGTTGTTCGAGATGCGTTTTTGAAAAATTTAGACATATACGCTTGTTTATTGATTATTTTTATGTATTATTAATTGACACTTTACTACACTAGAACTAGTTACTAATTACTTGAGTCCTTGGTGAGTCACTTACACTTAGGCCAGAAATCTTAAGAAGTCTTGACTCGTAGTTTTGTAATTTTTAAATTGGTGATGTCCACCTATTTTTAAGATTAACAGGCCACCTGATAGGTAAAATTTGTCACACTTTAGTCACTTCAATAACCAGTTTTCATTAAGAGTTAATTCGAAATGTGCATTTCTGTTCACATCATACGAGTTCTATAATGTATAAGCGAGAAACGTACACAACAGGCACGATTTTGGAACATATCAGTTATTGAAGCAAGTTACACATTCGATGACCTACATTCCGAGGCATGTAACAATCATTACAATCGCGTATATATTAAACAAAGGAGGTTGACATATCAGTACATAGATAGGAGGTTGGAAGCTGTCCAAATGCCGCCTCAGTGCGGAATGGTGATCTTTGACTGCTCTGTGTTATATCGGGCGTAATTTATGACGACCTACAGCACGATGACAGACTGGTGTTTCATATGCTGAGTGTTCCAGGTTCGATCCCTGCTAGATTTTTGCAATCCACATGATGCTACGTGGTCCCTGCCGCGCTTGGACATCTGTGACCAGTTGGTCTAAATCAAGTTTGATATAGACCAGGTTCTATCTGAAGCCGATCAAAGTTGCATTGAAGACTGGGATGGTCAACTCATAGACAGACAACCGGCATCGACATCTAACGAAATGTGGAACTGTTTTACGCTAGGAAGAAATGTAGTGGGGATACCTCCCTTGTCAAATTATACTGACTCTACCACTACTACTACTATTGTGTACATTATAAGCATGTGACATAATACAGATAGAATATGGGTAGTTCTGCTTTAGACTATCTGTGTTCTTGTAGTATGTTCATGGACATAGGGAATTATAGACTTTAAGACATTTCAGATTTATGGTTAAAGCTTTGTGGTTTATGGTTATGTGTCCTAGTGCTGATAAAGTGACATATTTCCTCAACTGAATCTCTATTTAATGAGGGATTTTAACTATCTACTCGTATATCCTACACTATTCTGTAGTTTATGATGTTTTAGACCATGTTTTACTTATTCCCATATTTAATTTTATAAACTGGGTTTACTATTTTTCCTTCTCGGTGGAGTAACAATCTTATGTGGAGTAACATCTATTCTACCACTGTCTATAACCAAGTTTTCAATTCGAAGAGTTTTGAGACTCTGAATCTCATTCAGTTGTTTTTATTTACATTAACCAAGTTGGCAACACTCTTTCGATCACAACATACATTTAGACTAAACGTTCAGATACTTCCAGAAACAAAATAACTAGCAGTCACCGTATCTGGTACACAACGCAAACAACATAGAGTTACCGCCATATACAAGTGTAACTTAATGCGAGTTACTGTGATTGCGTGTGATTACGCAGACTCTGTCTGGCTTTCGCTGCTGATTTGCTGTTTAACGAATGATAGTTGTAAATATGTCGGCAACAATACAAAGCCAAACTTTGTTGTAAGCACTAAAAGTAACTGTTATAAATAAACAGTATTAGTGAAATGCTTTGTAGTTCGACTTTGGCGAACTCTTGCTACATCTACTTCTGATTTGTAAGAACAGTGCTAAGCTTGAGAGAAGTGGTTAAATACATTTTTACACGCGAAAACATTGCCTTAAGGGGTAACAACACATTTCTAGCCAACAAGTAAACCTTCTACGATTACAAATCGATTACAGACGTTAAACCCACGGCGGTAAGTGCTTACCGTTAGAAACAAGCAGCATAAGTTGGTTTCCGTACCAGCTACTTGTGTAACGAGCGCGCCGGGACCGCTGGTTGCGAGGCGTGCGATTGCGGCGTCATTACGTAAATGCGTAACTCCGGCCGCTCATTTGCCGTTAAACAAGCATTACAGCTTGCAAATCCACTGCGAACACAGTTAATTTTGCGCTATTGAATTCCTCCTATTGCGCTATTCTCTAATATATACTCGTAGTTGGGAAAATACTGTGTTGGGTATCAGTGAAATTGTTTGCGCTTTTATAGAATTAAATCATCGAAAAAACATAAACTATCATTCAAACTAAATTGTCTTTGAAATCTGTGAAATTTTGATCATTCAAACTAAATTGTCTTTGAAATCTGTGAAATTTTGATCATTCAAACTAAATTGTCTTTGAAATCTGTGAAATTTTGAATCTTGTGAATTTGTCGGTGAAAAATATCCTACTGCGCCTGTGAGCGCGGAAATACACATGATAAACACCAACTTCTGGTTTAAAACAACATTCCTGGTTATGTCTGTATCATAGCTTGAAAGATGTGATAAGTTAGATTTACTTCTACAGACATTGCAACATTGCCTTCAGGGATAACATCACATTTGTAGGCGACCTTAAGTTACCTTTTACTACTAGTTTAGGGTCGATTATAAATGCTCATGGGCCACGGCGGTGCTTATCGTTACAGAAACAAGCAGTTACAATAGCATAAGTTGCTTTTCGTACCAGCTACTTGCGTAACGAGCGCGCCGGGACCGCTGGTTGCGAGGCGTGCGATTGCGGCGTAGTTAAGTAAATGCGTAACTCCGGCCGCTCATTTGCCGTTAAACAAGCATTACAGCTTGCAAATCCACTGCGAACACAGTTTACTTTGCGCTATTGAATTTATCGTATTGCTATCCGCTATTTGGATAATACTGTGGAATATAATGCAATTGTTAACGATCTTAGCATAACTTACATATTGGAATATGAAGAATATGAATCCTCTGTGTCTTTCGAGGGCGTAAGGTTTTGATACAGCTTTCAAGTATTTGTTACGTTAGCTGTTTACCAATGATTACTTATTATTTATGATATCAATTATTACATGCTTTATTTTAAAAGATTTGCCATTTTAAATTAAACTAGTGTATTAATTATTTAGATAGAAAATGACAAGAAAGGAAGTAACAATAGATGGATTAGAAGCTCGTGGAAATTAAGCGATCTAGTGCGATTTGTTAGCTTCTCATTAAGTATGTTAAGCTGTTGCTTAGTATAGTAGGATTGACGGAGATCTTCCTACCCTGGTTTTTGCCAAAGTACAAGATGTCCAAATTTAGTTTCACTTAAGAGTTCAAATAATAATCATGTTACATTTAATGTAACATGATTATTATTTGATCCCAGAATTTGACTTCCCAGAATTTGATCCTTATAAGCGACACTATCAGATAGTGCAATAATATAGGGGGCGTATTTTTTTTTAATGAACTCGTTCGATTCCCGGCTAAGGAAAAAGATATTTTAAAAAACTAATGATGCAATTTTAGTTTTTATCAAAATCGGCCTCGTAACTCCTTTCAGCATTTTTCGCTAATCCTTATAGTTTCGGATTTAGCCCTGAAGGCCTATTCGAAAAATTCACCCTGTATAGATACATGTGTGTTCATTCCTTTGAAATATTTTAAAATTTCAAGCATAATATGTTTTCAGGTCCTCGTCATTTACAACCCTAATACCCTACATCGTCTTAAAACTCGAAGCTAAAGTGTTTCAAATTAGTGGTTAGTACTAAGCCGGGACATATACCCGGACAGTGTACCAGGACAGCATGAGCAAACAAGGAACGACGTAGCTTACGGCGACCAAGCGCATGTTCATTAAATGCAGCGGATCACCCTTAGCCGCTCATTAAGAATGTCGAGGCTTCGCTTTGTTCCAAGTTGCTACAAAGACGCCTAAGCTCTAGTCCGGCGAGGATCAAGGCACGGCGTCTTAATGAAAATTTATGTGTGTCGTGTTTGAAGATTACATTTCGTTTAAAATTATGTAATAGACAAAGTAAACTGATTTGTAATGCAAGATTAACAATACTTATTAGTATTACCTAAAGTCTGAAAATAGTATGGTTTGCTATAAAACCTTATGGCAGTGTTGTGTTTAAAGGATGTGGCAAGGTATGAGGCGGTTAAGCTGAGAATTCAGGAGCAGCAATCCACGGATGTCGAATGTCGCTTACAGAAGACTCACGGCAATAATCACTTAATACCAAAATATTTTCATAACATGAAAAAGTAGTTGTAATTCATTGCGTTTTTATCCAAGAGTCGTTTGAACTCTTAATACTAAGTTGTTGCACTCCTCGTATAGATGTAGGGATTAGTGCTACTAGTGTCCTACTCTGCTGTTATAAGTCAGAAAGAAATGCGACGATATTGTCGTTGCAAAAATAGAACCATTTTAAGAATTACAAATCAAAAACATAATTTATTATCTATGGCCCGAAATATCTAAATATCGAGACTGTCAGCAGCAGTTACATAAATACAAACCATACCCAAGCCTCCAATAAACAAACATATATCGTACAAACAAGAGAAGTCCCAATCAAGATCTCGCTCCGAGCTCTTCAATGTTTGCACGTCAATACGTAAATCACATTGATTAGGCTAATGTAAAATAGGTCACGTAATTAACGGTCCACGGGCTCCTCACTCTGATTGGTAATGAGAAGAATGAATGAGATCATTTCTATGTCCAATCTGTAGGCTAATTAGCGAACACGAGGTAGACTTGACTCGAGGTAGAACGACTGTGGCTTACATAAATTACATTGATGTTTTGTTTAGGCTAACAGCTTTAGATATTACTTGAGCGACTGGATGTCATAGTGGTTAAGTAGTGGTTAATCTCTATTAAAAGTTTAAACTTATGCATCTGAACATATATACATACAGAATTGAATGTCAACATTTTTTTAATAAAGTCAAATATTTCCCGCTCATCAGCCGCTGAAATAACGAATTTGTCAGTAGCTTAAGGGAGAAGAGCCTTGTGTATACTGTACTATTCAATCGACAGTAGCTTATGGGCAGCAGTACTGTTGAATACGGTTGTGTTGTGGTTCGATTAGAGTGGTAAAAGAGACAGTTATATGGGACATTTCATAGATTTAAACGGCATTTTCAGCAGAGACATTTTCACACAACATAATCATAATGCAGTATGTTAGGTTAGGTATTTACGAGTCTTCCCCCTACCACACGCGTTCAGGAGTAAGTCAAGGCTCGGTATTGGGACCTTTACTGTTTCTTATTATGATAAACGACCTTCCGGCGGTTCTTAGGCATGCAGAATGTCTTCTCTACGCTGACGACCTCAAACTATATGCTCAGATACAGTCAGAAACGGACGGCCTAAAACTCCAGGAGGATATTCGTGCGGTATATGAGTGGAGTATCATAAACAAAATGGAGTTTAATTTATCTAAATGCTATGTCATGAGTTTTGGTCGAGCGCGGCATCCGGTCATCTTTGACTACAAAATCGGCAATACCACCATGCCCAGGACCATAATAATGAAGGATCTGGGTGTCACATTCGACCAAAAGCTCACTTTTCATGAACACATTATGGCCATAGCCAAGGAATCCTTCCGACAGTTGGGATTCGTCCTCAGGAACTCCCGCAGTTTCAAGACGGAACGTGTTGTGAGACTTCTATATAACACACTAGTCCGAACCAAACTGGAGGCCAGCTCATGTGTTTGGAATCCTCATGAGCCTACTTATGAATTGATACTAGAGAAAGTACAAAAAGCGTTTCTCAGAAGTCTGTACAAGCGCAACTTTGGATATTATCCGCTCATGTATCCTACAGCATACCTTCTAGGATGTCTCAACTTTAATTCCCTTAAGACTAGGAGAGCAAACATACAGTTAATGACTGCGTGCAAAATTTTTCGAGGCTTAATCGATGCGCCAGACCTGCATAACGAGCTAGCCAATTTTTTTTTTTTCACGCCGGATAATTACTATCGAAGCCGGAAACATAAACTACTTGCCGTACCTTCTAGCCACACAGTCGCACATGCCAATTCGCCTATACCTCGTGCCCTCGCTGGTTTGACAAGTCTCCTAAACGCATATCCTGACTTCGATCTATTTGCTGACGGATGGCAGGAAGTTTTAAGTGTGTGCCTTAAGTTTACGGATAAATTCTAACCTCCTATATTCTCAGTTGCTTTTCTGTAAATGTAATGTAATATTAAATTTCGTACTGACATAGTTTATTTAATTTTAATTAATAATTAATTATTGTTTTTCTTATTAATTCTTAAATGTTACTATTTTATTTAATTTACTTTCAGCTATTATATAAATGTTTATTCTATTTAATAATGAAGTCTCCTGTATTATGACATTGAATTTGACATGTTAATTAGTGTAATTGATTAATGTATCGTTCTAATTAACAATAAATAAATAAATAAATAAATAAATAATGAAGGATAGAGTTAAGTTTAATAACTAAGAAAATGTGCAAGATTTTACGATTTTTGTAGTAACACGGTGCCGATAACGTAAGTCATATCGGTTCCAGCGGTAACGTATGAGGTCTTATCTCCAGCTAACATAAAATACCGTAGGTGTAGAACCAACGGCGCTTTGCTCAGCAAAATGGGGGCGATGTTCTCTAGTCTTTGGTTACAAAAAGGTTGTGCGGGTATCTACATTTTTTTTATTTGTCAAGAAAGTAATAGAATTAAGAGAATGCTGTTGTACTTGCTAAGGGATGAAAGAGATTTATTAACAAAGACATGAAATGAAATGAAATGACATGACATGAAATGAGATGAGAACAAATACTTAAAAATAAATCTAAATGCCAAAATAGAAATTTGTCAGCTTTGAGGACTAAAGTATTGGACTAAACCCTTCCAAGTCCAGTATGGTGGACATTAACATTCATTGATCCACGGCCGCTAACAGTTTTGTAAGCAAGTGGCAACCCTGAAAATAAAGATTAAAACAACAATTGCCGCGATGTTGTTAATCTTTGATATAAATAACAAAACAGTTTTATTTGTAATCCATTAGAAGTGAATTTGTCACAACTAGTAGCGGAAAGAGTTCTAAATTAATCTAAATATTTTTAAACCGCGCAAAACCGAGAATTGTAAAATATAAAATTGAATGTACGATTTATTTGTGACCGCGGATACTAACGGATCGCCAATAAAACACTAAAAGCCGGTTGGAAATCGTATAGAAAAAATGTACACTATCCGAATCAAAATCTGCTCGTGTTTTACCATTAGTTGCCGGTTAGTTCAATGAGTAAGTGATGTTTGTGTTTATAAATTGGGTTTTAAAGTATGATACACATCTAAAGGTAGCGGACATAAAGTGCTTAGAGACTGGGCTACATGTGTGAATAGTTATAATAATAATAAGCTATAGCTAGTAATAGCTACACATTAAATTTTTAATAACCCAAAATTAGTTGCAAAACCATTAGTTTTAACAAGAAAACAACTTTAAAAATAATGTTAACAATTTAATCGTTTCTTTTTTAATTCAAATAAGAAAACGTTTGTAATCTCTTGGAGGAGGAACGGAAAACGTTCTAAATATTTTTAAAGTGCGCAAAACCGAAAACTGTAAAATATAAAATTGAATGTACGATTTATAGGTGACCGCGGCTAACAGATCGCCAATAAAACACTAAAAGCCGGTTGGAAATCGTACAGAGCAAAATGTACGCTAACCGAATCAAAATCTGCCCGGGGTATACCGTTAGTTAGGGATTAGTTATGAATAAGTGGCGTTCGTTTGCTAAAATCTAGTGAAGGGTGCTTTTCAGGAACAACCATCCTTTTTGCAACACCAGAGAGGTGCAAATGCACGCTTGCTTTGAAAACAAGCTCGTTTTGCGTCTTTTGTGTTTCTGCCGCCATAGCTTTTTTATAGGAAAACACTTGATGTGATCCAGTTGACGTTTCCAAAGACCTCTTTTGGAACTGATTTTACTATATTATTACATTCTTTTTTTAAATTTTATTTATGCTTAGGGTTTATGTCATTTAATTCATCAAATGGAAGTCAATTTGGCAATGGGGCCCCTATGGTGAAGTACAATTTGAATCAAAGTTCACTATGATATTAAAAGAAGAATAAAAAATGATAATTATGAAAGCGTAAAATATGGCCACGTGTTTATTTATTAGAGAAAAATAATCAATTTCAACGAATTTTGTAAACATCTTCATTGGAAGGCAATTTCGTTAGGTATTATTTACTTACACATTTATTTGTTTATATTATTAGCTCTTAAAATTTATTATCAACATAAATACTACTGAAACGAGTACACAACAAATACATTAAATGACCAAATGTAATTAATTTTATTTCCAGGACATTACATAACAAAAGCAGAGCTTCCAGCGGAAACGCAGCGGTGACAAATTGACTAATGACGTCGCTGAGTTTTAAATTGTTTAGTCCTTTTTTGCCATTCTAGACTTTGAGAAAGTTTTACTTTTATGAAATGAAGTTGTAAGGAAACCAGTGGTCTAATATTTTGAATCTATTGAAATTGCACAATTTGAAATATGGTTTTTTTTAGTTGGTGCCGTCCATAAACACAAGAAAATCAAAGACCTTAAATCAATCCTCTATGGCATATCAGTTTGCTGAACTGCATGTTAAAGCATTTGTGATAAACCACACTTTGCATACCAGGTCGTTGCAGCTAAACCAAATATAGTCGTTGGCCGCTCTAATGGTGGTGGATGAAAAAAGATCATCCAGACTCCCATATATGATGTTTTGCCACCATATAAAACGTGTCGCGGAACAGATTCTAAGTCGAGACGAGCTGCATAGAACCCGCAGACCAGCAATGCCCATTGTCCATATTTAAGTAGTACACCACTGCCCAAAATTACTACTGTGAGGAGTAGAACTGGTTTCACAGTACAGAACACGTGAAATTTTGAAGGTGGTTCGATTTTGGCGGCACCACTGCCATACCTATTTCTGCCTCATGACAACAGTGTTAAGCGCTACCGTGTTCTGGTTTGAAGGGTGTGGTAAGGGAGACATACTTTTATGAGGCGTTCCAGCTTAGTTGTTAGGGGTAGCGACGCATCTGTGGGCGATCTCATGTACAAATATGTAATCGTATGCGGCAGTAGCCACTTACCATCAGGTGAACTGCATGCTCGTCTGCTACTCTTATATTAAAAAAAGTCTGTAAAATCTTTCAAAACTTGAAAAGAGAACTCTATATCCTATCAGTAAATTGACTTACGATCGTTCAGCATACAAATGATCCGTTCAACTTAATACCAACATTACGTACATAATGTGACGTTAAACCGGAGACTCCGGTCACGCTCAGTATTTCATGCGGCTTAACCGCTTCTGAGGTCGCTCGACCCACCGAATTTAAAATACTTCTCGGTGGAACAGTAAACACAACACTTTTGGAAATAAACATTTTGCCTATTTTAAAATCATTTTATAGGTAAGTCAGTCAGTGTGGTTTGACTCTGGCAGAGCCATCAATGCAGCCACTGTGATCAGTAAATAGTGTTAAGCGCTACTGTGATCAGCTTTAAAGGTGTGGTAAGGGAGAAATACGTATCCGAGACATTCTAACTTAGACCTTATGGGCAGCAATGTACCTATCTATCCCTGCTCGTTTGCTATTTCTATATTAAAAAAAGTCTACGTACTCGATTTGCATCTTCTCTTAGAATATGATGAACTAAGCTGAAGTGCAGATCGTGACTGGACGAGTTCTAGATCGGATTTCTAGATTTTATAATAATATTGAAATACCAAATGAGCATGCAAGCCTTGATCAAGTGCCGTCCCGGAAAATCTGTAACCGACTCCATATAGAACAGGGGTTCTTTCTGAATCTGATCCTAAATGCGTTGATACTCCTGAGGACAACGTTGGTCGCATTACTATGAAGTAAAATGTACCCTACAGACAAAATTGTTCAGCTAATATATGAAACAAAAAGGGTACATTAAATAGCGTTCTTTCCTTTGTTTGTAACGAGATAAGTAACGGAAGTGTGTCACAACAAAGAAAATATAATTTTTCAAGACGAATGCCGCTGAAACATTCCTCTGTCGCAATGATCCTCCAGATAGAAGCGAGATGTTATCTGTGAAATTAAATTAAGTGAAATTTGATTCTCCCTTTGATTAAGAAGCTTTTTATTTGAGAATATTAAAATTTTTCCTTTTTTCCTTGTATTTTTTTTCAATGTTATTTCAGTTTTATATATGATTATTTAGCAGTTTAAGTTACATTAAAAAAAATACTCATTAGTCTTATAGTAGGCTAGATTGTAATTAATATAAAGTACTGTTGTCGCGGGGCGCTGTGTGTTCGGCGGTGTGGTGGTATGCCACGCCGCCACCTAACCTGCGACCGTATAGGGGTGCGGGCGTGATGTTGTACGGACGGCCTTCTTCCGTCCGGCGCCGGAAGCCCGCTCGTGGTGATAGTCGTCGCGTCGGGGAGTTGCGCCTGTCCCGTGCCGTAGAGAGGGTAGGTGCGGGGAAGGGGTGACGTGCAATAGAAACAATAATTGACGTGCAATAGAAACAAGAGTGTAGGCCAGCCAAAGCCTCTTCCCTATCCCGACCTAACCCCTACTTCCTCTTCTTGCGCAGGAACGCTTCCGTCTTCAGATTTTCCTTCTTCTTCCCCAGGAGTCTTCTTCTTCTCCAGGAGTCTTCTTCTTCTTCAAGAGTCTTCTTCTTCTTCGGGAGTCTTCTTCTTCTTCAGGAGTCTTCTTCGTATTCTTCTCTGCTGAGACCATGCTTAAGCCGGAAAACTGGTTTTCTGAGCTACCCCAGAGCAATACCGTAAAGAGAGCCGCGCTTATTTAGGCCCATTTTCATGTCATTTTCACTTTGGCTGACCTAGTTTTCACTCATTCTTTATTCAATTTCCAAAAGTTACACATATGTATTATACATTGTTGGAATCCTCATAATTAGCCCTATCTAGCTACATAAGTTATATATTCATATCTCAATTACTTACGAAGTAATTCCTAAAAATATTACAAAAATGTACAAGTTACGTTATTTTACATGTCAATAATCCTAATTATCTCGAAATTATCACAATTGATTCTTACTAATCTTATATCAATATGAAGCTAGAAACATATTCTAGAAGATAACATAAACATTAGAAATATAAAACATGTCTAAATCTCAAAAACCTAACCTTAAATACAATTTTCGTAAAAATACCTAAAAACTCTAATAAAATACAACAAATGCGACCGATAGCGCCATCTACCGTGTCTTATCCTAAACTTAAAATTTACGTAATTTATTTCTCTCATTTAACTTATATAAACATATTCAGATAGACATAAAAAACAAGCTTAATTACATATCTTAATTAAATAACATTAGTCAGTCGCCGACATCCTCCCCCTCGTGCGTAGCACCAACTCCTGGCCCGGCGACTCCATGCTCGTGGCTCGACGTGACGACCGCCTCCCCGCAGTCTGGCTCGCTGGTCGATGCTCCACCGCCTGTGTCGTCGACCGCTTGCTCTTCATCACGCCGTGCTGGTACCAGCAGCACCAACTTGGAGCTGGGACGTTTCAACACGCCCCCCGTAGTGCGCACCTCCAATACCCTGGTGCGACCGTCGGGCCCAGGGAAGGTTCGGACCACCTCACCCCTCGGCCAGGCTCCTCGTGGCAGCGTGGAGTCCACTATTAGAACCGTGTCTCCACACTGCAAGTCCCTTGTGGCAGCTCTCGCGTCGACTCTTCTCGGGATCAGAGTTGGAAGATACTCTTTCACCCATCTGCTCCAGAAGTGGTCGGCTAGTCGCTGCGCTGTCCTCCATGTGCGCCGGCCGGTGAGGTCTTCGTCGATGAATGTCCCCAATCTTGTGCCGCAGGATCTCCCAATTAAGAAGTGATTGGGAGTGAGGGCACCTTCTTCATTGTCTTCGTCGGCTTCGATGAGAGGTCTTGAATTCACCAGGTGCTCCGCCTCCAGTAGCAGAGTGTGCAGGACTTCTTCCTTGGGATGCCTTTCCTTGAGGGTGACCGTCAAGGCCGTTTTGATGGAACGGACCAGGCGCTCCCATGCCCCGCCCATTTTCGGAGCCCCAGGTGGTATGAATTTCCACCTGATGCTCATCCGCTCGGCTGTGGTGATGAGGTCTTCTTTGTTGAGGCTGGCGAGGGCTTCTTGAAGTTCCTTGTTGGCCCCCACGAAGTTGGTGCCGTTGTCGCTGAAGATCGTCTTCGGCATCCCCCTTCTTGCTGCCATTCTTCTTAGCGCCAGGATCATGGCGTCCGTTGACAACGATGCTGCCAGTTCCACGTGGACGGCTCTGGTTGTGAGGCACGTAAACAAAGCGCCCCACCTCTTCTCATGACGTCGACCCACCGTGATGCCCATGGGCCCGAAGTAGTCCACGGCGGTGCATGTGAACGGCGGTTCCCCATGCCGTAACCGTTCCAGCGGGAGATTCCCCATCGGCTGGAGACGTGGCGTGCCGCGGTACACCTTGCACCACTGACACCGATGAACCGTCGCCCTCACCGCAGACCGTAGTCCCAGGATCCAGTAGCGCTGCCTCAACTCGTTGATCACCGTCGCGTGGTTACCATGGTTGAATACATCATGGTAGTACGCGTTGAGCAGTCTGGTGATGTGGTGTTTGCTGTCTAACACCACAGGTTTCTTATCTTGCCGAGTGTGTCTTGCCGCGTCGATTCTTCCTCGGAGTCGTAGTAATCCATCTTCCATGACGACATCCAATTTCTTAAGCCTGCTATTCTTCTCGAATGGCTTCATCTTCTTGACGCAGCGTACTTCATCTTGGAAGCTCTCTTCTTGGCTTCTTCGTAATAGGATCTTTTCGGCTTCTCTTATTTGGTCGGGTTCGAGGGGAATGATTCATTCCCCTCGAACCCGACCAAATCTAAAATATCTTTCTTGGGTGTTCTTGTTCACGGGCTTCATTGCTACCTTGGCTTTCTTCTTATTTCTTTTCCAGGTAGGATCTTGACGCTCAGACTTGCGGGACACGTTCACTGCGTGTTTCTTCTTTCGGCACAGGTCGACGAACTGTAGTACCCTTGCGGTTGCTCTCACTAGTCGAGTCCAACTTGAGAACTTGACTGGGTTCGGAGTCGGATGCCGATCAACGGGCTTCGTTGCCCCCACAGTTGACCTCTCCTTCTCTTCTCCCGTGAGCTCCGCCTTGAAGGTACGTGGTTTCGGCCAATCTTCCTCCTCTTGTGCCAGGAACGAAGGTCCATTGAACCATCTGTGTCCGCTCTCGAAGTCCTTGGGCACGTCCCTCGTTGCGTCGTTACTATCGAGATTCTTTACCCGACTTTCATACTCCTGCTTCAGTGCCGGATCCCCATCCAGTTTCTTCTCGATGTTTCTTAACCGGTTTTCCGCTTGCTTGTAATTGTCAGGCATTTTCCCTTCCTTGTTTTTCCATAGCAAGCCGGTCTCGAAGCGCCCATTGTCCAATCTCTTTGTCGTTTCTTCCAAAATTGCCAGAGCCCTTTCTTGTATGTCTGTGGTCGGACGACGTGGCTGGATCCCCAACGATTCCACGGCGAAATGTTCCTTGATGACCTTTTCTAAATCCTCTTCTTTAGAAGACACGTGCGCGCAGGTTACGAAGTTCACAGGTCTTGATGCTGCTCCATCGGACCCGTGTAGCACCCACCCTAGGTAGGTCAATGATGCTACGGGTTGACCTCTTTTCCCCTTGCGTGTGGCTCTGGACACGATGAGCTCCCAATTGTCTTGTCCGATTAACAACTTGGGTGACTCTTCTTCATAATACAATTGTTTCGACATTGGCTTGAGATGAGCGCATTCTTCGATCCTTCTTATTTCCAACCTCTGAGGCGTCAGGTTGATGTCATCTATCGTGCGGGCCCCAGAGATGGTTCTCTTCTTGATCTGGTGCATTCCCTTCAATCTGACGTTGACCTTCATTGAATCTTGCTTCGAGATGGTCTTCCCACCCACTGTCTCCAAGGTGAGTGCTTCCACGGGTCCTTTGAGGCCGATTTGTCTTGCAACCGCAGAGTCGAGAAGCGTGACAGTTGACCCCTCATCCAGTAACGCCAGGATCCGGGCAGCTCCCTTCGGTCCATATAGCTCAACAGGAACCATCTTCAAATATGCCTTCGCTGTCCTTGCAGTGTTCACCGGGAGCATGACGTTGTTCGCAATTTCTTTCTTCTCTTCGGGCTTCGGGTGATCCCATCGTTCTTCATGAAGCACGAAGTGATGCCACCGCTTACATGTCTTGCACGGTGGACGCCGACATGTTTCCTTTCGATGTCGTCCTTGAAGACACTTGAAACACATCTTCGACTTGGTAGCGACGTCCCACCGTTCCTTCATTGGCAGCTGTTGAAATTTGCGACATTTGAAGAGGTGATGCTCGTACTGGCAATGTGGACAGGTCTTCTTTTCTTCTATTTGTTCGGACGTGGTGTTCGTGAATTGACGTCTGGGAGGCTGGCGCGGCTGCTGCGTAGTCTCCTGCGTCGCGTATGGTCCACACCGGTCCGCTTCCCTGTTGAGGAACTTCATTAAATGCATCAGGTCTGGATCTTGATCTTCTGCGTCGGCGGCGAAGTCGTACCACCGATACTGCAATACCGCCGGCATCTTGCTCACGATAATCCTTACCATTTCCGGTGAGTGTAGATACTGCGGTCTTCTTAGCCCCCGTATTGTCGCGACGGTGTTGTTCACTCGACTGGCGAACACGCAGATGTCGCGCGCATTTTCGTTGATCCTAGGAAGATTCTTTACCTTTTCCAGTTCCATCAGGATCAGGGCTTCTGGTCTTCCAAACCTTCGACGAAGAGCTTCTATTACTTCTTCAGGAGGGCACTCTGAATATAATAGACTCTTGATAGCCTCCCTTGCCGTGCCCTTAATTGACCGCCGCAGCCGCGCCATATTCTGTGCATCCGTAAATAGCGGTGCGGTGTCCTCATATACCGTCCTGAAGGCGATCCACTCTTCGCTTCTTCCATCGAAGTCGGGTAATTCATGTACGTAGTTAGGTTGCGATGCATTCCTCGGAGCAACACTAATGGCCTTCATGATGGCCTCAGCCAATTCCTTGGTCCCGTTGCTTGAAGGTTCCGCTTGGTCTTCAGGCTTGACGATAGTGACTGGAGGTTGACTGGCTCGCCCCTCCCCGGACGCCCCCAGTCGGTGCCCCTCCCCGGACACCTCCCCCTGATGCCCCTCCCCGGACATCCTCTCCACCGTCGACTGCACCCACGTGTGGATGTTCGCGTTGTGCGACCAGTCTTCATCCTCGACCTCGGACTCTTCATTCTCCACCTGGACCAGCTCCCACTGCGCCTTGGCGAGTTCTGCGGCTGCCTTTGCTTCTTCCAGCTGTCGGCGCGCCAATTCCAGCTTGGCTTCCATCTCCCGACGTTTCGTAGACTTCACCGACCACGTTTTCCGGGTTCCAGCTGTTGCAGCAGTTGGAGCAGCTGGAACACCTGGAGCAGCTGGAACAGTCGCCAAGGTGCCTGAAGTGACTCTAGACTCATATGTTGTAAGCGTACCCTCAGTTGCGGTGCCCGATGTCCCCGAAGAGTCAGTTGTCCCCTGCGCGCTTTCCGTGGCGCGGGGCGCAGTCGACTGATTCGGCGGCGAGGTTCCCCTCTGGCTCCGTGTGATTGGCATGGCGGCGTCAGTAACCCGACGATATGACGACTAGCACGATGATCCGGCTCGAAGGACCAGCTGTTGTCGCGGGGCGCTGTGTTCGGCGGTGTGGTGGTATGCCACGCCGCCACCTAACCTGCGACCGTATAGGGGTGCGGGCGTGATGTTGTACGGACGGCCTTCTTCCGTCCGGCGCCGGAAGCCCGCTCGTAGTGGTAGTCGTCGCGTCGGGGAGTTGCGCCTGTCCCGTGCCGTAAAGAGGGTAGGTGCGGGGAAGGGGTGACGTGCAATAGAAACAATAATTGACGTGCAATAGAAACAAGAGTGTAGGCCAGCCAAAGCCTCTTCCCTATCCCGACCTAACCCCTACTTCCTCTTCTTGCGCAGGAACGCTTCCGTCTTCAGATTTTCCTTCTTCTTCCCCAGGAGTCTTCTTCTTCTCCAGGAGTCTTCTTCTTCTTCAAGAGTCTTCTTCTTCTTCGGGAGTCTTCTTCTTCTTCGGGAGTCTTCTTCTTCTTCAGGAGTCTTCTTCGTATTCTTCTCTGCTGAGACCATGCTTAAGCCGGAAAACTGGTTTTCTGAGCTACCCCAGAGCAATACCGTAAAGAGAGCCGCGCTTATTTAGGCCCATTTTCATGTCATTTTCACTTTGGCTGACCTAGTTTTCACTCATTCTTTATTCAATTTCCAAAAGTTACACATATGTATTATACATTGTTGGAATCCTCATAATTAGCCCTATCTAGCTACATAAGTTATATATTCATATCTCAATTACTTACGAAGTAATTCCTAAAAATATTACAAAAATGTACAAGTTACGTTATTTTACATGTCAATAATCCTAATTATCTCGAAATTATCACAATTGATTCTTACTAATCTTATATCAATATGAAGCTAGAAACATATTCTAGAAGATAACATAAACATTAGAAATATAAAACATGTCTAAATCTCAAAAACCTAACCTTAAATACAATTTTCGTAAAAATACCTAAAAACTCTAATAAAATACAACAAATGCGACCGATAGCGCCATCTACCGTGTCTTATCCTAAACTTAAAATTTACGTAATTTATTTCTCTCATTTAACTTATATAAACATATTCAGATAGACATAAAAAACAAGCTTAATTACATATCTTAATTAAATAACATTAGTCAGTCGCCGACAAGTACCTTATTACTCATTCGGTACTTTAGACATGCAAAAAAAAATCAGTTTTATGTAAGGAGAATGAACCAAAGTTTTACGTATAATATAGAAGTAGCGGAATTGTATTTAAGCTTTGGCATGGAAATCGATATTTTAGTTGTTTCTACTAATAATTTCTTTCTCGGAGAAATTGCTGAAGTTCTAAGTATATTATCATCATCTATAGTATAGTATCATTCAACTACGGGCGTTGTTTAGAACTAAAACAATCGGAGTAGAGGGCGCCACAATGTATAACAGGGTATATTCATAATTTTACTGAGATTACTGTACGATCCTTAATATTACTTGATTTTAACAAATAACAGTCAATTTTATAATCTCCCGCTGATTAATTAAGTAATATGCTCTTTTCAATCTACTGTCCATGTTTACAATCTCAATCGACATTGAAATGAATTTATTGAAATGTCCCCGTGTGATTTAAAATCGGCGTGTTCAATAATTTATTCGACAGTACCCAGAATATACGGGGCACTTTGTCCAGATTTCTTTTGTTTTAAAATTAAATCCCGCGGAACAAAGGTTGTTTAATTTGCAGAAAGCCTTCCTGCTTTTTGTCGTTTAAATCAATGTTGTGTTAAAGAATTGGCGATTGGAGGGATATTTCAAATGTGATTAAAATAACAGGTACACTCAAGCAATGTTCATAATTACATACAGAAATAAATGAAGTGGATGTATGTGATATCTATACATGTTATGTTATTTGTTTAGGTTATAATTGTTTTCATCTGTGCTGGCTTAAGAATACTAAAAAATATTTCTGCAGAAAGGGATTTCGTTTAAAATTTACATGTGTTTGGAAAAATATATTAACTCATAAGGAGTGCGGCAGAGAGGACATTGGAATTGGGAAGTGTTGGTATTACAAATCGTACAACAAGAGAGTCGTCACCGCGTTGTATGTATGTATGTACGTAACACAGATGCTGTGTAATCCAATATTGCTGTGATATCTGGAGCATTAGATTCTAGTCCTCTGCAGAGCTTGATTTTCAGCACCCATCTGTATCGATCTGATTGAACTGTTCAACTTAATTCTAATAGCTAATATATTGCTAATAAGTGATGGGACACTTTCATCATTAAGGTAAAATATTTTCAGAATGAAGAAACTCATAGAAGATAAATTATACTAAAATTCAAAGAAAACTGAATTGTTACGTAAATGTAAAATTATTAAATTTCTGAGAATGTGTAATATTGTCATTAAAGTATTAATGTTAAATTAAAAGCCTCTATAAAATTCTACATTAAACTTTAATATACAAAGGTCACTTTGCATAAATCCTCAGCAAGTTCGCGGATTTATGCAAAGCTTTTTAAATATAGTGCTATAGTTTTATAGAGAACTTCATATAATTTTAACATTTATTAAATTTATTCATGTGCACGTTTATGAAACTAAATAAATGCTACATATTTTATTCATATGTAGCTCTTACTAGTGATATAAATTGGTTAAGTTGCGAGTATTTTAAATAGATTAAATTTCTTACGTTTTGAAGCCGGCGCATGTATCAATTTTGGACACAATTAACGTTATGATGCAGTTTATTTAAGTTTCCGATCATAATACTAAAATATCATATGGTATTCTTGGTTGCTACAGATACAGAATAACTTTTTTTATAATGAAGGAGTAGCGACGAGCCGTGGACATCTGTAACTAACTCTAGATTCTTTCGCCGCTTCTTCTCCATAACGAAACACCTTGTGAAGTGGTGGTAGTTTGACATTCAAAAAGTGCTCTGTAAAGAACCTGTAAAAAAAATTGATTTGAGATAAGATAAGTTACCCACTTGAGGTCAGCCACAGATGCGCCGCTATCCCTGAAGACTTTACTGGAATGCATCGGAAAAATATATCTCCCTTACCACACCCTTCAGAGTAGAACACAGCAGCGATAACCAGTGCTGTTATTAGGCAGAAATAGTTGTGGCGGTTGTGCCGCGGGAGTCAAATAGAGGGTTATACCCAAATTCTACCACCTTCAAAATACTCTATCCTGATAAAAAATCTTAGTAATCTGTACTTAATGTCATTTAGCTACTCGTTCCAAAATCAAGCCGCACTCCAAACTCGAAAGCTTAATCCCCGTGATGGGTATGCAAATGTTCCAATATCCGTGTAATGGTTTAAAGAACCTCCGCCGCGGTGTAACGAGCCAGTTCCAACGGCGGTTATAACTTCCAAGTTCCTGAGCGTTGCTGGAAAGTAAATTGTTTGATAGGAATTGCCGAACGACGCAAACTCTGCTACTCAAGTATTGAATGGAGAATGAAAATAGGAAACGGTTTAAAATTTTAAATGAAGAACATGTTTAAGATTTAAATAAAGAATGAGAATAGTGTTTGTATTTTAAATGTCCTTTTCAGTATTATTTTTATTAATAATTAATAAAATTAACAACCTGGAGGCACGGCAGTGCCTCCAGGTTAATTCTCAGAATAATTACTCCGCAAGTCGAACAAAAAAATATCCTTTTTATTAATTATTATTATATAATTTTAAATCTGCAATGCTATTTATTTATTTTCTTTAGAAATTAATCGCAATTTTTTATCGAATACTTTATCATTATTATGTTAAAAACAATTCTAAAAATCTAATTTAAGTTTTAGAGCGATTACGTTATTCTAATAACACCTGTATAGTTCATACACATACGTATAGCTTTAATTTGCATAATCGACGGCCGAAGTTGCTGGAGGATTTATGCAAAATATTTCTTTAGTATGTTAAACAGTTTAATGTAGTGCCGAGTTCCCGTGGGCTTCGAGCATACTTTGCATATTTTATGAACGGTGCGATCACTTCATCGTCCCAAATACGGCGAATATAATAAACGCTCACAAGATTCGGCCTATATAATATTAGTTGTGAAATGTGCTTACGTTAAAACGTAAACGAGTTTTGTATATTATGGTGTGTGGTGTGTGTGGTGTATGTGACTAGTGATATGTGTGTGTGATTACCAACATTAATAGTTAAGCGCATTCGTTCTGGTTTTCTGGGAGCGCTTATTTGACACATATTTTAATGACACTTAGTCCATATATTTAGTTTACTGGGTTATGAAATGAATGCATTTCCGGACGTCTCATGACACTCCGATACTTTGGGCTTGACGGACGGACGGACGGCATGGATGTTAGGGACTACTTACATTCAGTTGCACTTGATGTAAATTTTCTAGTTCAATTTATTTCAATAGAAAATCATATTCCTAAGCCAATGTAGTCATAGATAGACACGAAAATATTCCTTATAATAAACGTGAGTGATTGATTCCATTTGTTCGGCTGCGGTTTGCGGAGATTGAACGGAATGAAGGGCTAAAGGTCGTAGTAATCTTCCTAGGTTCAGCCGAAAAGGTATTGGACCCTGATTTTCCAATTCGCGGAATCCATACTAAGGAATATGAACTATGCGATAAAATTTTCGTTATTATTTCTGAACGACAAGAATTTTCCCTATGACATGTATGATATCTGGTTATGAAACTTTCTATAACATTAAGATAATTAAAATGTGTTAGTAAAATTATATCAAATATTGTCACAGCTTCTACTCAATAGCGAAGCACGTTTCAAAGTGGTGGCAAATAGTTGATGTACAAAATAATTCTATAGTAATCAACTAATTTAACAAAGAATAAATTTGAAATTTGAGATGTGGTAGAGCTAGCCTGGTTCGTCTGAGGAGGTACCACTGTCACACCCATTTCTAGCGTGAAGCAGGTCTGTACAGTAAATATAGTACATTAGAAATTAATTGTCCTGAACGCCTGGGAGTTCTTGAAAGAAAGTGGCTAAGGTGTGTGAAGTCTATTAATTCGCATTTTTCCCACGCTATGGGATTCCTGAACCACTTTCACTCTGAGGCGAGATCTAAGTCCAGTGACACCGAAATAGGTTGATGTTGACGACGACCATTACCTGTCGCTACTCACCTAGAACGAATGTGAAGTAAAAGAGAAAATTCAAAAGCGATTTGTTCATTATTTGTTATTATAATTAAAATTTAAATAACATGCTGTCACACGACAGGTGCTCTGCAAAGGCGATAAAACCACAAGCTTTAACACAACATTAACACAGTGAACAAATTGGTGATTAAAGCAAAGTTCCAATTAACATTTTATATTTTTTTACTACTTGGCGTTTATTTTGCAAGGAAACTTATGTTTTTGAATGCGCCAAAATATGTCTGAAATTAAAGCAACATATTTAATTGAATGGGAGAGTTTATATCTCTTCCAATGGCAAAACTGTGCGTAAAGGTATAATCGGAAATTTTAAAAATAAACTTATGTTTTCCTTGCTGCTTTCTCATCTTAGGTCAAACAGCCCTTGTCCCTGCTACTGGTCCGGTCTATCCTATCCCCTGTATGCTAACAATAGGTACCTACTTTATCTCAAAGAATTACCTTTTGCTATCGGATACTTTCTTATTCCTTAGATATTACAAAGTTTTTTTGTATTCCGTAGTTTGGATTCCAGATACTTTATTTACCGTTGTCCGTCATGTTCAAGTAAATTTCCTTCTATACTACAATACAACACAATTGCTATTATATTTAAAAGGTAATACCATATCTAGCGTTGGAGCAAAGAGGCTTCAATTTGTTCGGGTCTAGCTCTGGGGAGATTGAATGCGATGTGGGAGAAAGGTCGCCGTAATCATTCTAGGCTCAACCACAAAAGGCCTGACTATTTTTCAAGACGTATAAAGAATATTTTATATCGTCTACACTCAATATTCCGAAACTGGATTCTTCAAAGGAACGCCTAGTTTAATATTGTTATGTAGTGGGAAGCCGCGAAGGATAAAGTAAGCAGCCTTCTAGGAATGTGGTGTGGGAAGGTAAATGAAGAATTGCTGACTATTTATCTTTTCTCAGTTATATAATAAAACTAGTGGTGCCCGCGGCTCCGACCGCATTTTAAAGAAATACTATGACATACATAAAACGGAAAATTTGTACCTGCATTGGAATGACAGTGGTGCCATCTGTCGAAAATTGGTCTTACCAACTCCCAAACCCTTGTGGACTCTTGGACAACAACTTTACTAAAGATCATCACTTGATCAAATGCACTATGCATTTCCGATTCTATAACTACTTACAAATTAAAAATTAATTAAAAAAACACGGACTTTTCCCACGGACTAAATTGTGAATCTAAACCATTCTCAAGTCCCCTTGAAAACACACACAACAATTTTCATCAAAATCAGTCCAGTCGTTTAGGAGGAGTTCAGTGACATACACACGCACATAAGAAATATATATACAGGGTGAATTTTTAAAACGGGCCTTCAGGGCCAAATCCGAATCTATAAGGATTAGCGAAAAATGCTGAAAGGAGTTACGAGGCCGATTTTGATAAAAACTAAAACTGCCACAAATAGTGCAAAGTACGGTGCGTAAGGATATTGTCAGTGTTGTGTGTCGTGATATGAAACCTAGAAAAGAAAAACGAACTAGACGTAGGGTAGATAGATTAATCTACCACTAGTACTTGTCAACGGTTTCTCCCCTCCACCTCAGTTTCGCCGTGACCACGATCCATGCAACTGGGTCGAAATATCGGCAATAAAAAACGCATATCGTGAGTACCCGTTACATAATAAAATGTCTCAATTCCGCGATAATTTTAGTCTAAAATCATAAATAAATTATTTCATTACTAAAGGGATTAAAGTTTAAAATTGTGTAAATTGTAGTTTTACTACAACAGCCACAATGTCACCCTTTTTCCGTTTGGTATTAATAAGTACCTACTATATAGACATGTATGTATTGGTACATACGTGTTAAAGAGTGTGTCAAATAGAAAACTGAGATATATGTATATGTTTTAACTTGTTTCTAAGAGAAAAATCTTTTGTATAGGCTCAAATGGGGCAGGAGGGGCTAGTGTAATGTTTAGTGCTTACTTAATTTGTGGGAACACTATTTCGGATGAAGAATGTTGCTTAACATCGAATGTTATTCATACTCATAAAAAATACACATATGACTGTAATTACAAAGCTGGTAGTTACAGTTTAATTTCTCAATTATAAAATATTGCGACCTTAAAACTTTAATTTCGAATTAAATCCAATACAAACTATTTATTATATTAAGTTAATCCCCTGAGAACATTAGAAATATTCTAGTCTTGTCCTAATTTGGTTGAGTGTAATATAAGTTAAATGAATATGTAGGTATTTGTATTCGTACGCCACTCGCCGGCAAAATAAACGCTTCAACAAGAATGTTAAACGACCGAATAACGATATAATTTGTGTATTCTTTTGAATAATGTAGCAACCAAAACAATTGTAGTAACAGCGAAAAAAATATATAATCGGTACAGTACATTTCGGGATTACTTTTGACGTAATGCGAACAAATGTAGCCTCTTTATATCATCAGTACAAGGCTTTAGTACGAGCCCTAATTTTATTTATCCGATTTACCCACATTTCTCTACAGCGCCTGAGGGTTAAAACATACACACGACACGGCGTCTCATAGTCGCACGGTGCGATGTCGTGCAACGTTGCGAGGTCGCGTCGTTTAAATCTACGTGCATCGTCAAAAATCACGACATCGTAATATTTAGTGATGCAACTTGGGATTTCTTTTTTTAAATATACTTTCATCATTTAAGATGAAAATAAATGGGCACAGTATTTTCCTGAATATTGAACAAAATTAACGCAAGTTTTAATCGCAAATTTTGACGACTCCGACATAGTAATTATTCTCTTTGCACGTCCGAGATATTCACGACACGACAATGTCACGATACGACACCGTGTGATGTGAATCATTCAAGTCTGTCTCGAGAAATATCATTAAACATGTTTTCCAGACTTTGCAAATAAAGTTCTGTGGAAAAAGATTTTTCTGGCAAAAAATCGATAATTCTGTTTATCTAAAGCTGCTTACCGTTAATTCTGTAAATGCTGGCATTTTCGAAAATCTATTCCATGTCTACTAGATCTTAGTACAGTTGAGTGAAAATTTACTTTATAAAATAAAGCTTCGCCTAGCTAAAATCTACATTTTTTGTTGGTTAATACGGATTTTTATGTTTGAAGTAGAATTTAATGGCTAGTTTTATCCAGGATTCATCTTTTATCTTAGCTTATCGAATTATCCTATGTTCAAGCTTTGGTAAATATTTTTATTTTTAGTATCCATCTTAAACTATCAGGCGTTACTTTACGGATATATGCTATAAGGTTAGGATAACAAGTACTTCAAACCGCTACACATGATGATTTAAACCATCAGCATTCCCCATTTTCCTTTGAATATAGGATATGTGCACATGCAATAAAATAATATAAATGATGATGCCTTAATCTCTTAATGCACGCCTTTTATAAGGCCTTATCAGGTAATAAAGGATCAGTTTCACTTTACATACTTTACAGTAGGTAACTATTGCTACTAAATGAATGAATTTTAAAATTTATAATAAATTCTCATACATACTTCTATACGAATACAAGCTGTCATCAAATATCATTGTAGAGAGCTCATTTACGTAATGATAAAAATTAAAATGATATTACAATACACTTTTGTTGTGGACTGTACAAATGTAATACGATTAGTGTCTAATGAGATATTTTATCTTAGAAAATAGGACTTAGTTTATAGATTTAAGATCACAAACAAAATTAAAAGTAAGTAATTAACGTTTTCTTATTTATTTTAGAACGAAATCAAATACATTTACTTTGCAATGTTTATTCGTTTATTTAGTTATCAATTAGAAGCACATAAAGCCCTACGTATTATTTTGCGGGAATAACTGAAATGAAAAGTTAAGCAAAGACGGCCTTACTCGTTGGATGGGTGACCAATAGTGGCTAAATTCATGCACGCTTCCATGCTTCGGATGACACGTTCAAAATGTTTTCTATTACTTTCAAACGTTGCTGACTTATATTATTACCAAAAATATCATATTTTCTAAGGCGTATACAACGTGGTCATCTTACAAGTTTGAAATATCTCAAACAACTTTTATATCTCAAACTGTAGGGTTGAAAATGCAATTTAACTGAAATATTGTGGTATTGTGATATAAAATAGTTATCATTTTTCGCGGGGACGCTGAAGGAATTTTTAATATAGCGTGAGTGAGCGTCGGACTTTAAATCGCGGGCGTGAGTGATTCGTCCCCTTTATGTGCTCCAGACGTTTTATCACACGGCATCACGTTTGCAATTGCATGGTAAGATTCATTATCATTAGCCTATTACCACAGTATAATATATATCCTTATACTGTGCTATTACTGTGTGAAGAAGGGGTAGCCTAGTGGTTGAAACTCCGCTTCTTGCTCGAGGGGCCCGAGGTTCAAATCCCAAACCTCTTATTTTTCAAAGTTATGTGCGCGTTGCAAATTAATCATCACTTGCTTTAACAGTGAAGGAAAATATTGCGAGGAAACGTGCATACCTGAGAGATCTTTAAAACTCAAATATTTGTGTCGTACCGAGCAGTGGGACGGTAATGGGTTGACGATTATTACTGTCCCGCAGCCCCCAGGTCCATCTCAGAGTGGGATGATTTTAGGACACTTCACTAAGGCGACACTTAGGCTAAGTGCGGCTTGGTACACTTCACATATTTTGGTGAACGTATCTTTTCAGAACTTTTAGACACGTCTGAAAATGTACTCCTCCATTGATGAATTATGATTTATTTATAAGAAGATTGGTGTATTAAAAGAGGTTGTAGTCCTCCTCATGAAAAGTTGTCACGGCCGCCCACAGGCGTCCAGATCTTTTGAACCTAACCCAGAAGTAATCACGCTAGAAACGGGTGGGGCGGTAGTACCTCCCCAACCTTACCAAAAAAGTGTGATAATTAATTTCTAATAAAAACATACCGTTGAAAATTAGAGTACGAAATCTATCTTAACAATTTATTTGCAAACATTTTAATATACAAACATTAGCTAACAAATTTATTACAGGTACTCGACAATGTTATGAGTAGCTCAGACGTTATGTAGTACGTTCATTACTTGTAGCAGTAAACCGTGCAGCGAACTTAATTAAAAATATACTAACAGACTGCTTTATATTAAACATGGCCGCATGCATTTTATTCTTCGTTTTAATTTTTCAATATTCTAAGATACTATAGAAAAAAGACAGTTTATTAGAAATGAGGACTCTTCAGAAATACTTGAGCAATGTGATATGAAAGATGATACGACTTGAAAAAAACTTTTCCTATATGGTCACTTTGATTTTATTATAGAGTTCTGAATATAGAATTCGCTTCATCTTGTAATAGGTGTTGATGTCTTATTTTTAAGATTTCAGACATTGTAAATAAGTATTAATCCAATGTAAGGTTTCGAGTATATATGGGCAGACCAGACATATCAATATTTATTTTTTTAATTCATATCACATAAATTAAGATCCTAGGAGGAGGATTTGTAACTCGGAACCCTCGATTGAGAGGCTGAGTACAACTACTAGGCTTAACACTGCTCATTTACTACTTAATCTCTTAAAAAATAGATTCTATACGAGTATTTACCTGTGCTCAGGTTAAGTTGCATTCATTACAACATACAAATGCAAGTGGTGTTCCGTTGCTGAGCCCCGGAGCCGGCGACACGAATACCGAATGCAAATGCGGTCCAAGCATTGTTCACCTCTGAGCCGCGATTTGTACAGTACCCCTACCATGAGTTGTTACGTTTTGACAAATATGACTGTTTTGGTATTTGTTTACCTATTTGCCCATATAATTTCCAATCAGCGCCCCTAGCGGATTGTGTCAGAAGTTGGAAATAGTATGGGCCAATACGTAAACAAATACCAAAACTGTCATACTTGTCAAATCGTAAAAACTCATGGTAAGGGTCCTGGTACGAGCAATTAGAGTTGGTATTAACTCTGTTACGCGATTGAGTTGAAAACGTACATTTTAAATGGAATTGATTTTAAATGCATTATAACGATTTGGACTGCATACTCTTTCACAATTTAAACCTCATAAAAAAGACAATATATTTACCATCACTCAGGTTTAGTTGGATTCGTTTCAATATACAAATGCAAGTGGTGTTCCGTTGCGGAGTCGCTGAGCCCCAGAGCCGGCGACACGAATACCGAATGCAAATGCGGTTCAAGCATTGTGTACCCCTGAGCCGCGATTTGTGGAGGTACGAGCAATTATAAATGGTATTTTGTATAAGTTTTGCAAGACTTTGTTATTGTGCTAATTTCTGTTATTCTGATATGCGATTAGGTATTTCATTTGTGAAGTTTATATAGCAAATTAGTATGCCGTTAATCTTGTTTTAAATGGGCTCATGGCACTGTTGACCATGTTCTCTTGTGAGCAACCCCATAAAAAGGTCCAGATTAATTTTGAAGATTAAGGTGGAACGCATCTCTTCTAACTGAAATAGAGCACTGCCGTTATACGGTTACTAAACTTTGATGGTAACGGGGGAAATCGCCACTTTTAGTGGATTAACTCAATAGAAACAGTTCAACTGCAGCACCAACTCATTCTTCAGAGCTGCAGCCTCGAAAATAATGCTGTCCAAACTCCAATAGGAGCGCAACAACCAGAAGAAGAAGAACGTCAAATAAAACGTCTTTTCAAATCCCTCTAGGCCCGTTTAGTTACGCAATATGTATATAAGCTACACCCCAGACCGCGACAGGCCGAGCAGACACTATTGTTCACCAAAGTTATAACGCTTTGATAATCTTTGCATGTAATCACATAAGACACATAAGCTCGGTGTTCCCTGTTCTATACCGTACATTTAATAAGAAGAGAAACCTTCGTCGTCAACCCATTACTGTCCCACGGCTGGGCAACGGTCTCCTCTCTGGGAATCTTTTTTGTTTTTTTTTTTAAGTTTTCTCAGGTATGCAGGTTTCCTCGTAATGTTTTCATTCACCGTTAAAACTAAATGAAGAATTAATATCTTATACACACATATCTGTATACGCAGTAATAGCCTAGTGGTTAAGAAACTCGGCCTCTCGATCGAAGGGTCCGAGGTTCAAATCCAACACCTCTGATTTTTCAAAATTATGTGCGTATTAGAAATTAATTATCACTTGCTAAACGGTGAAGGAAAACATCGTGAGGAAACCTGCATACCTGAGAGATTTATAAAAAAAATCTCAAAGGTATGTGAAGTCTACCAATACGCACTTGGCCAGCGCGGTGGACTATGGCCTAATCTTTCTCATTCTGAGAGGAGACCCGTGCCCAGCAGTGGGACAGTAATGGGTTGATGACACACATATCTAAACAAATTCAGACATTTGTGCCTGGGATTTGAACCTCACACCCCTTGATGGAAAGGTGGAGTTTCAACCACTCGACTATCACTACTTGGCTAGAGAAAATGATAGTCAAATTAAAAGCAGATCCTAAACGTAATAACCTAACCGAATCTTCAATCTTGGGTTAATCTTAGATTGTTCTTGGCTTAAATGAAGCTTTCTATCGCTTTAATTATTATAATAATTCTACGTTACCTTACCTTCCCAACCGCATCTTTAAATTTACTTTGCAAAAAATAAGTTTGTCCGCGATGAAACATAAGCTAGTGAATTCATACATTTATCTGATGTATGGTTTGTTTTAATTACTTTAATTTGAAAATGTTAACTGCTAATGTTAAGTATAAATCATCAAAGGTCAAAAATTTAATTAATATAAAGTAATTTGAAAATGTAAACAGTAATATAAGATGTAAAGGTAAAATCTAATTTAATTTTAATTGGCAATACAATGGAATATATCGTAATTACAAATCTACATTGAAATGAATCAGATATTATATACAAATAAATAAAATTGAAGTGTTTAATGTCAATATAACAGATTCTTACTGAATGCGTTCTCTGTCTGTCTGTTTCTTGCGACTTATTTGCAAAAGGGCTGGACCGATTTTGATGGGACTATTATTGACACATCAGCTGATGTTTATACAAGTAACATGGCCACCTTTATTTATGAAAAATAAACCGAAATCTCTTGAGTATTAACACTTTAAAATGCGTGCGAAACTGCGGGACAGCTCATCTCATACTTAATCTGAAATCCTCTCGTTGTACGAAAATTACTAAAATTACTAGCAGTCATAAATTAAAGCGCTTGGTGAGTACTACATAGGGATGTAAAAATTATCGATTTTTATAATAGTTGTGTAATAATTTATTTTTAAAATAAGAATTACGTAAAACGATTATTTTTAATAAACTGATTATTTAAATGAATTTGCGTCTTGTTAGTACCTATAACTAGAGAGCAAATGTCGTGACATTTTTTCGCCATCAATTTCCGGAATATTGATGACCATTTCTTTAGCCTTGTATAAGTCGAATATTAAATATTCGACTTATTTTGAATACAGGAAAATCTATTATTAATTCATCGTTTATTTTCACTCGCTCTTACATCCCTACCACATACATGAAATATGGGATTATCTGAGTCTCCTCCATTGGATTGATGGATGGTGCGAGCATTATCTGATTCCGTGGTCGGTCTGTAAACAGATGCATCACCGATAATATCAACAGATATCAGCCGAATGATGGATGGTTCATGATTCTTCTGGCGTCAACATCAGCGCTCCGATCAACAGTTGTTGATTGATATTTTCAGGCTTTTAAAAGCTTTTGGGTGTAAAAAGCTTTGTAATGTTTTAATGATCCGTTATCCAATAAATCTAATTAGTAGATATTGAGTCATTGCGGATGCGATATTATCATATTAAAAAATATGTATTGATATACAAGTAGTGAAATAATGTTTGCTCTTGCATTGGCAATTTTATATAGTATATATACGTGTAGGTCGGCGAAAAAAGGTCGTCAAGAATAAATAGGCTCCGAAATTTGTCGGTGACGAAAAAGGTCCTCCTATTTGAATAATTTGTTCAATTATCCATATATCGATAATACTGTGTTGGATCTTTCGAAATAGACGTATCGATATTTTTGCACGTTTATCTGTTTTGTGCCAAATAACGCTGGAGCTCTGCAGTATGTACTTAATTTGGTATTTATTTTTTGTATAACATTATTACTTGCGGTATTGAGCTAAATCAGATTATTATTATTAATCACACATTTTACACAAATTAAAGGCAGCGTTAGCCTCAAAAATTCAATATGTTTAAGACATTCCTATAAAGATAGAGAAAAACGCACAAGACATTGAAAAAATTGTCTTTTATGTAAATAAACAAACGAGATCGTCAGGGTTAAGCATACGGGTTCTGTACCCACGTATGTCGTATATTATGATAGTGGATATAATTGTCTCAAGGTATTATCCCTAAAGCAGTTTAGCCTGTACAAAATTTGGGTTGACAACCGATGTAGGTGGGCTTAATGCTAACCTATGTTAGGTAATGCCGGTTAGTTTGGGTAACGTAGGCCGATTACTGGAACATCACTTTACTATGACGTACATACATGTATATTAAGTGAGGTGTATTTACCGTTTTGGCAAGTATTCAGAGTGGTTTTTTGTGTTTTAATGGAAATATATAATATCTAGTCTAGTAAAATATACTGAAAACCAATAATATTGTAGTTGCAAACAAGCATGCAGTCCATCTGAAATCAGATATTACCGGGCCTCAGACAAGATTAGAAAGAAGAAGAAAGAAAGAAATAACCTTATTACGTAATGCATTGTACACACACATGACAACGAAAAATTATCTTAATTAATTACAAAATAGTGGGATATATCGAAAACTTAAGGTACATAACATAGCAACACAAACGAATAAAAAAATACAATAGTTAAATAGATGCGTTCCTGCATATCTCTATGCTTCTATGTCTACATTGTATACGGAAAAGGCACTCACTCAGCATTGTGTGTTGCACCACGGCGCTGATTTTCAGTGAGCCCACAGAGTGACTCACGGATATGTGTACAGCGAAGAGAAGCAAGGTGTACGTGAGTAGCTGAATTCCAATTAATAGTTTTGACGCGGGTAGACGCATTTTGTACTTACCACTGGGAGTGTTTGTTATTGCTCAATATGATCTGTGTTTGCGAACAAAATAAATTATTATTAAAAGTATTTTAGGAGTGTATGCCTGTAACAATGGGTGTTTTATGTAGTTATTTGAATTTTCGTTTTGTCGCATCCAAGTTGTGAAAAAAGATTACATTCCTATCTAAGTTTCGCGACAAATTCGTTCGGTCCCCTGAGGAAGGAGTTGAAACACCTCGGATAAGTCTCCCTCACCAAGTCCTTTAAAGCCGAACAATTCTAACAGTAATTGAAGAAACGATATAAATTAGAATTAATACCATGCACCACGGGTACGGAAATCTTAGAACCAGTGCCGACTTATAATAATGACTTTATGAGACCCACTATAATGTGTTTACTGCCCATGAACCGGTAGCGGCATTAGGCCGAGCGGCAGTGGCCCGCGTTTCAATTACCGCCTTCACTTCCGTTTGACGAGCTTTTAACGTCTCACTTCAGATACATTATACTTCCGAGTGTTAAGAAAACTTGCAATTCAAGTATAATGAATTTAAAACATAAAAAAGCACCTGTTCAAACCTCTTCAATCAAATACAAATTTTATCAATGGCACGTATCTTGTTTCATAATAAACGATCATCCTGTATATCATCGAAAATGTACATAGAGTATAACATGTCTGTGAAAATTTAATACACTTTTAATTGACTTTTAATTAATAAATAATAACATATAGCAGAGATATCCAGAATCTTAAATAATCAAACTTCTAATTATGAAATTACTGCAACTCTTATCTATTCAACACCGAATGGTTCTTAGAATGAAGGAATCATGTATATTGATGAAACAATATAAATTGGCATTAGTAACATAGGCCTTGGGTGCGGCAGCACACGCTGCAGTTCTGCCCGGCGTGGGAGTCGCAGCGGCGGATCCTCGTCGAAAAAGTGGGACCGGATCTCTCTCCGTCGGCCATCGTCGGAGCGATGGTTCAGCGCAGCGAAGCCTGGGACGGCATGATCACCTTCTGCGACATGGTCATGTGTGCGAAGGAAGACGCCGAGCGAGCAAGGGAGCGCGCTGAACCCGCTCGGAGGAGAAATCGCCGCGGCCGTACTTAGCGGTCCCCGGCGAGGTATCCCTGTAGTTCCGGGACAAGAATAGGGCTACGGTATCCCCTGCCTGTCGTAAGAGGCGACTAAAAGGGGGCTTCTGGGGTCGTGGGTGGCAAGAGTGGGAGCTCGAACCACCCAGCCAACGGCCCCGGGAAGGACGGCGGTATGTGTGGTCGCATACCGTCGTATGCACCAGACGGTGCGGTGAGCGATAAGCTCACCTGGGCGGAGCCCGACGGGGCAATGCGCTAAGAGGACTCCGGTTGCGTTCCTTTGGAGATCCCGGAGTCCTCTACGCAGCGCTGAGGACGGCCACCGGGGGGGTTTTAGTGCGGTAAGAGTCCCACATAACCCTGTGTCGCTCCCAAGGCATCGGGTACCTTTTGAAGGTTTCCCCCTCGTCAACAAAAAAAAAAAAAAAAAAAAAAAAGGCCTTGGGTGCGGAAGTCTTAGAGCCAGTGCTGAATTATATAATATTCACTTTATTAGAACCACTGTTATGTTTACTGTCTATGAACTGGTAGGTCGAGGGGCAGTTACCCCGTTTCAATTACCGCCTTCACTTCCGTTTGACGAGCGTTTAACGTCTCACTTCAGATACATTATCCTTCCGAGTGTCGAGAGAACTTGCTATTCAATTCCGAATGATTGATGAACTTCATAGGATTCGGAATGGAACTTTTGAAGTTTTGATAGCTTTATAAATTGAGATAATTATCGTCTGGTTTCTGAACCCCTTTTGCTACTGAGCCTACGTTTTTCTCTTCTTAGATCTTGATAGATCGGACTAATTTGTTTTTTTCCCACTGGTTGTCTAACTTGAAATTAAAGGCTTTTCGGTCCATTAGATCCTTAGCACTAGTTATTTAGACCTTAATTCAGCAATGCTGAAGCGAATCAAATGACAACGTTTAGTAAGACAAAATTAAGTCAAATTAATTGTGTTCGTGGTAGTGGTAGACCTCACCGGATTCCAGTTCATTTCGTTTTTACCACAAAAGTCAAAGATATGAAACAACTTCTTTTTCATAACTTCGCGGGTGACAGTGCCATGAACTTTTTAAAATCCGTATTTACTCTCATTTTATAGTTGGTTTTCTAGTTCCGCTTAATTTGTTTACAATGGTAATGTTTCTCTAAATACCAATTTCTAATAAGAAAAAAATATACAACAACTAGTCCAAAAAATGTACTAATTCCCGAATACTACGTTTATACCTAGGTATATTTTTAAACCTGTTGCCCACGATTGAAACACAGTAATTGGACTAAAAGAAAAATTGTACCGAGAACCAAATTGTTCCAGTCTAACTGCCACCGAGTCAGACCGACCATTTATTGTCTGATAGCGGAAATAACGCCACAATTTACAGAAAGCCCCCATTATCTTTTATGGTCGGAGCTTCGTCGACCACCAATTACAAGGGCTCTATGAGGTTACGAAGATATTGTTTTTGATACCAAGACGTGTCACGGCCGTTCGGCGTGATCGATGGAACTGACGCGTCATTTCTGTGGCATTGGAATTGGTAAATTGGAATTTCTGTATGCGACCCACGTCGCTATGTAGGCCTATCTGTATGATTTGTAGAAGCTTCGGAGCTCATTTTCGTTTGCTGCAACGGCACTACGTTACACTTATTTTTGCTTCATAGTTTTCCCACTATGGAACTTATTTTCTGTATTACAACTCAGTAGTCAAGAGTAGACCACATATCTGACTTTTTCGGCGGTATTTAAGTAGCTCATGGGTGACAAAATTAATATCAACCACTCGTTATCGCAGAAAAAAAATAGCTCGTCAATGGGGCCAGCTGACCTGTTTTCATTTTAAGTATTATATTTAACAATAAGTTAAAAGTAAGTTAAAAATAAGTTATTGTTAAAATACCGAAAAACTTTTTATAAGTAGATATATTTTGTTTATT
Organism: Epargyreus clarus clarus; assembly: GCA_014595695.2. Taxonomy (NCBI): domain Eukaryota; kingdom Metazoa; phylum Arthropoda; class Insecta; order Lepidoptera; family Hesperiidae; genus Epargyreus; species Epargyreus clarus. Next base: position 475,858 of record JACTTY020000029.1, read on the forward strand.
ATATAAGATAACTATATTAGATATGAAGTTAGGCACTCTAACTAGTACTCGTTACAGCTACACAAGTGACGGCTCAACTCCCGATGGGATAAAAACGTGATATTCTCACTGAAATATTGCGTAAGAATCGTTAGATACCCTAAAAGGTCACACAATAACTCCCTAACCACGTCCTTTCCTCTTCGACCCTCTTTATTGTTGTTGATGGCCCGTCGCGAAACGTGCTCCAAATCTACATACCGATATCTACATCACATTGCCCGACATTACTCACCTCGTCTGATCCCTCTGCGAATAAGGGCGGATTTGGTGTGAAGATTTTATGGACGTGGCCTTCAAGCCACGTTCTATTTGGAAGGGTTATTGCAGACCATTCTGGGCCTTAATGTACGTTATGTCTGCTTGTACTGTTCCTTTGAACGGTTATTGAATGCGTCTGTAGTTTTGTACTGTTGGAGTTGATGGGTATGTGGCATTTGTGTGACTACTTTGAAAGTAACTATATCTTTGTCTTTGGAGGTAAGGCGTCTTCAGATCCAGCGAATTTCTGTAGTCTTTTACAAACGGTTAACTAATAACCTGTGTTTCTCTTAGTAAACTACGGACATCCATAAACCTTTCCATCCTCTTTAGTTATCACTTCTCTGAATAAAGCAAGCTGACCTTGCCTCTTTACTCTCCCAAAAACCTTTTATCTTACGCCAAAACTAATTTGCTTACAACTTTTGCGTACAAACTGAAAGTAGGACATATGTTTAATGTATCCACGTATCGTAGTTTCACTTCTTCGCAAACTTCTGGTTCACGACCACACGAACTTATCTCGCATCTAGCTTGGGAGCTGGAAATTCTCCGTGAAATACGTCAGCCGCAAACTTTCGGCGATTTAACCACGCTCCTGCAAAAATAATCTCTTCCCAACAAGTAGGCACTACAAGGAGTCGAGGCTGAAACTCTAAAGTGCCGCAACTTCCCCCGACTCAGAACGACTGTTCAGCCGTATCTGAATGATAGATCCTCGCGCGAACAACGATAGAATGGAATTAATCCTAAAGGTGGGTGCTGATTCGGTGTACCCGCGTGTAACGTGATACTTTGGGTTTAGGAATATCTATAATACGAATTGACTTGTTCTAATTATTTTATTACAGTAGGGTAACTTGCGTAAAATTAAGTTAATGTTAAGTCATTGCAGCTAAAGGACATGTGTAACTAACCGAAAATACTTTATATTGATAATGATAACATTGTTCAGTAAGTTCGGGTATAGGTTTGTCCCTTTAGTTCCGGGATCAGAATAGGGCTACGGTATCCTCTGCCTGTCGTAAGAGGCGACTAAAAGGGGGATTTCGGGGTTGCGGACGGCAAGAGTGGGAGCTCTAACCGCCTGGCTAGCGACCCCGGGAAGAACGATGGTATGTGTGACCTCATACCGTCGTACGCTCCACACGGAGTGGCGAGCTTCATAAGCATCTGGACGGAGCCAGACGGGGCCACGCGCCAAGAGGACTCCGGTTGCGTTCCTTTGGTGATCCCGGAGTCCTCTACGCAGCGATGAGGATGGTCACCGGGGGGGTTTTAGTGCGGTAAAAGTCCCACATAACCCGTCGTTGCTCCCACGGCGTCGGGTACCTTTTGAAGGTTTCCCCCTCGTCAACAAAAAAAAAAAAATGTTCGGGTATAGGTGAGAAAACTTGTCAGAAATTGTTGTTATGCCTCTGTATTTGATACATGATGTCTTACAACCTTCCAAAAGTTCGACAACCGATATCGGGTTTAATTTATGTAATGTTTGATGTTAAAGGTCAATGCAAAGGTTCAATGACATGTTCCTTCCTTGGGAAGCGAATTTTCCTTCCTTCAGTATACAAGGATAATGTTACATTACAATACACAAGATCAACACCCACCTCAAGACTTTCTTTGATCAGAGATAATTCCTTGACACAAACTTGCCGAGAACAGATAAAAGATAATAAAAGTTCCGAGATGCTATTGACCTGTCTGCCTCAGAGACATTACTCAATTTGATTGTTATATTAGGTAGCCATTTCTGATAACTTATGATTACGTGGTTCTTTTATCATCACTCATCGTTATTGTTGAAACACTGTTTGCACTTACATTATCCCAAGGCAATGAAAATATATCTGACGTTGACTTTATGATCTATTATCTTATATATAAAATTCTCGTGTCACAATGTTAGTTATCGTACTCCTCCGAAACGGCTTTACCGATTTTCATCAAATTTTATATGCATATTGAGTAGGTCTGAGAATCGGCTACTATCTATTTTTCATACCCATAAGGGTTGTTTACCCTTAATTTTTTTTTTATTTATATGGCAAAACAACGTTTGCCAGGTCAGCTAGGTATTATACAGGGCAGTGGCGTAACTATACCGTTCGAGGCCCGTGGCAAATTCATCGGATGGGCCCCTCCCCCCAATTTAAAAAAAATGAACCAACAATAATAATATTTTTTTATTTTATAATACTTATTTATACACTTTTACTTGTAAGAGTACAATAATAAATCACTACGTTAAGTAGGTACATACAAACTTTATAATTATACTTAGGTACTTGATTTTCTAATAATTCACTTTAAAATAAAAATACCTAATTATAACCCTGGGTGTTTCAAAAGTAACGTGAATAGGCATCTTCTGGGTAAGCTCGCTCCATCGTAGACCACATCATAGCTTAGACATGATTGTGGTCAAGAGCAAGCCCATTTCAAATAAAAAAAAAAAAAAAAAAAAAGTACAGTCAGCATCTTATTGATATGGGCACATAGAGTAGTCAAAATGATTTGAACAACAAAAAAAGCAATTTGATATACGCAGTCCGAATAATCATATTGTTAAAAGCACACAAGTTGTTCAAAATATAAAATGTTAATTATTAAAATTCCTTCCTTCGGACTTTCTGTTCAGCAAAAGTGGTAATGATATCATCAAAGTTCAAATTTCGGGCCATAGAATTTTCGATGGATAGAATAGCTAAGTTGCTTAACCTGTCTTGTCCCATAGAATTTCTTAAATAAGTTTTTATCAATTTCAGTTTTGAAAACGATCGCTCGGCACTAGCCGTAGTCACAGGAATGGTGAGAAATAATAGAAATGCAGTGCACACTTCAGGAAAGCTTGAAGATATAAAATGATTTTTTATTATTAATAAGTCAGCAAGTTCTCTTATAGAAGATGATGTTTCTATTTCGTGTCTAAAAGAGGATCGAAAACTGAGAATTTCCTTGCAAAACGAGATGGATATATCTTCTTTATATAGATGGACAAATGCTAAAGCCTTCTCCAACAAATCAGTATCGTTCAAATTTTGTAAAGTGGCAGGTTGCAAGACACTGAAATTGGAAACAATTTCATTCATTCCAAGGAAACGCGATCTCAGTTGATTAATGATTATGTCTAATACACGATAGAATACGTTCACTTTAAACAAGCTTTCAGGATCTTGGAGACGTTCATCCTCACAAATTTCATCAAAATGACGTTTCACTTTTCTCTGACGAGTTTTAGGAAATTCAGGGTTTATAGACCATTTCGTTGCAATACTATTTGCCTCCATTTTTAAATCTTCAAATTCATTTCGATACTTTTCAAGTTGTTCTAGACATACTTGTAAACGCTTTGAAGCATTTGAAAGATCGATGGCTTTAGACTGAAGTGCTTTAGAAGCCGCGTCTATAGTTTGCAAGACTTTGCAATGGAAAACTAACAACATAATAAAATTGTAGTTTTCTATCTTCTTCTTCAGCAAGATAGCTTCATTTCTCTCATCTGTTTTGGAATTTAATAAAATAGTTTTTGTAAGCGCTTTTTGAACATCAACAAACCGAACTTTTAAAGCAAACATGGCATCGAAGCGTCCTGCCCATCTAGTTGGATTCATTGTTTTTAATGTTACTGAATTTGATGATACCCGGGTCTCTCCTTTATTGTCAGATATAAAACTAGATAATATATTCCATCGTTTAATACTATGGCCAAAAAAATTATAAATTTGTTGCACAGTTTCGAATAATGTTTGTATTTCTATGACCTCTTTTACTGCATCATTTACCACCAAATTTAAATTATGAGCAGCACAATGGACATAAACTGCATTTGGCTCTACATCTCTTATGAGTTTTTGAACTCCGCCATAAGTGCCTTTCATGGTATTAGCTCCGTCGTATCCTTGTCCACGGCACTTATTGAGAGAAATACTTTTGTCATTTATGGATTTTATTATCTGCTTGGACATTGCTAAGGCAGTTTGATCCTTAACCTCATGAAATCCTAAAAATGACTCTTTAATTACAAGAGTCTTTGGAGTTCCATTTTCATCTTTCTCGATTATACAGTAACGGTAAAGTTCACACAATTGATCTGTTTTGGAAATATCTTGAGTAGTATCAAATAAAATGGAATAAAATGGTGCGGTTACTATTTCATTTACCAGAGCATTTTCCACTTTTTGAACCAGAACAGCAATGAGCTCATTTTGTATTTTTGGACTTAAGTATTTAATCTGGCCCTTAGGTTTGCTTAGCAACTCTTGTAAAATAGGATCGTATTTGGCTAATAACTCAACAATACTCAAAAAATTTCCTTTTGGACCTGAATCGTGGGCATATACCAGTTCTCTATGGCCACGAAAAGCTAAATTACAAGTTGAAAGTGTTAGAGTAACATCAAGGAGTCTAGTGAGTACCTGGCGCCAAAAATTTTTTTCTCTCTTGATAATGGACTCTTGCTCTTCATCTAGTGTTCCATGTAATTGCCACTGTCGATGTACAAAGCATGAATGCAAATGTTCTTTCGATGTCTCATGTCTTTCTATGGCTTCCACAATATGTTTCCAATCATCATAGCCTTCCATCCAAATATTTTGTATATTTTTAGATGCCCTACTTGTGAATAACCAACATGGTTCACAATATGCTTTTTGCAGCAATAGGGAATAGCACAGCCACGTACGTTCTAACTTTACGCCAGATTTAGAAATACTGTAATAATATCTATCCAAGAAAGATCTTTTGTTACTATCCCTTAAAAAGGAGCCTTTTGGTTTACAGGGTCCGTTTTCGATCACAAACCGTTTTACTTGATCATTGAGTTCTTTGAAGTTACCTTTATCAGTAACGTACGGTAAAGATTTTAATTTTTCTATATTTAAAAATGATTCGTTTGAAGATTTGCTCGTACCGGGTTGTGGTTGCTCTGAATCTAAATATTCACTGTTATCGGGCTCTGCGATATTACCACTTATGACGACATCATTTTCTGCCCTTCTGACGCACTGTTCATTTGATTGTTCTTCTATACTATCTTCATTCTTAAAGTACTGACTTATTTTAGGTAACTTTTTGTTTTGTTCTTCAGACTCCTTCTTTCGCTTTCGTTTTTCGCTTCCACTCTGATACTTTCTAAAACAACACCGTAAAAAGTTTGTAATAATACTATAGTTTTTATAAAATGAAAAATCTGATTGCTAAGAAATGCCAAAAAAGCGACCGTACAAATGTATGTAACGAGAGTCCACCAGTTTGTTCAATGCTTAATTCAAGCGTGCAATTTTATAATTATTGAAAGAACGATGAACATAGGTAAATAGTTTCGGTAGTTACGAAATATCAAAATAGTGATTTGTGCTTTTATAGGTAGATTAAAAATTAAAATGATTGTTATCTTATAAATTATTTTAAATATTAGAATAAAATTCTTACCGCGTAGACATAGTCAACCTATTTTCCCAATTGACTTATTAAATATATTCTCACTTGCAATAAACACCCAATTCTTACAATAATAAACAGCTAACTGCTTGAGAGCTTGCGTAATAATAGAATAGTGGACTCTTTCTTATATACAAACTTGATTCCCCGAGAGCGTCAAATTGTCGGGACGCGTAGGTAAGTATACTCAAAGCGCTGTTGACCGAAACTTACAGCGGGAATTCCCCGAACATCCGCAGTAATACCAACACGCGTGGCATCGGATACGTTCTAAAACTGGGTTACAACTTTTTTTTTACAAATCCTTTGAATTTTTAATACATTTTTGAACTTGCTTATGCAACTCAGTAGGTAAAAAAAAAATCAAAGACGAAACTTTTTTTACTAAACATGTATGATAAATAATAAATGCTGGGAGTTGGGGTTCTCCTCTGACCGGGGGCCCCTTCCAGCTGGGGGCCCGTGGCATTTTGCCGACTTGCCACCCTGTAGTTACGCCACTGATACAGGGTGTCCCGTAAGTACCACGACAAACTTGGGGAGAACATAGGTGAGGGTCTGACCTCTCTGGGAAAAAAAATACCTTAGTAAAAGTGTCACCGTTTTTGCACTATCAATTGTTTTAGATTTATTGAGAAATTCAGCACTCTTCATCTTCATTCATTAACTGCGTGTTCAAATTTGGTGATGCAGTGTTTATTTTTTCTGTTAAATATTATCAGATAGTTGGTCTATCATATTGAAATGTAAATTGGTTAAAAGATGCAAAGAAACCATGAGAAAAATAGGGATATTTTTAGATTTTAATTTTTTTTACAATTTTTCCCTCAACTTTGACTTGTCGCGGTGAAAAAAATGTACTGGACTATAAGTGTACATTGCGCAACAAAATATGTCCAGTTAATCGAGATTTCAAAAAGGTACCACACTTACTATTTAAAGATGAAAAAAAATGTTAAGGCCATTTTTGCATTGCAAGTTTGTAGTTAGGAAAGTGTAGTGTAGTGTAGAATATTTGGCTTAAATGAATAAATAATGACGTATAAATATTAACTCAACGTCATTTAACTGCACATGATTTTTCAAAAAATGTTAATAGTACATTTCGTATCTATCACATCATTTTAAAACGAGATTTTCATTGTGTTATCACTAAGCAACTTACTATAGTCGCCATACACACATAAAGTAAGTTTTTAATTCCGAGTTAGTTTTACTCATTTTTTGTATGTATAAATGTATTTTTTGTACCAAGTGAGTAATTAAGTACCTTATATTAATTAAAATCTGGCCTAATTTAAAACCTATGAGTAATTCTACGCTGACTTAAACTGCTAAATACCTATAATGAAGGTGGCGTCCTCTGACACTGCACTTCTTTATTTTATCACAAGGGTGTAGACACATTGTTCTTGTATTCTGTAATAAGTTTTACTCATAATATAAAATACTTTGATACCGTGAAGCAAAATACATGTGGCACCATGTCTTACAAAAGTAACGAATGTCACAAAATGTTCCTTATACGATTTACAAGTTTTTCCACCACCAAGCGTACGCACAAAGCTAAGCGCATTTCGCTAAACGTTTCGCGCGAAAACAATATTCCCGCTTCCGGGAAAATTGCTGAAACCTTGCAAACATTTTTAAACGTTTCCTTTATGAAGAGTCTTGGGCCGTTAAATTAAACGTACTCCAATCCACATAATGCCTTTCAATGGAGAGGATAATCTCTTTATCGACGTCCTTCATCCAATGGACAGGGTAATGCCTTTACAGCGAAAATTTCATGGAAAAAAGACACTCAAACCACTCCCTGATATATAATTATCACTGTCGTTTGTGGAGTTTGGATAAATCAAGAGCAGTGTCGTTGAAGTTCTTGGGAATGGAAATAACAAATGAACATGTAGTATGTTGAAGTACACATAACACATAGCTTAGTAACGTCGGTCTTGTTCGGGAATTTGATGGGCGTCCGCTATTGGCTTACTCTCATGTGTCCGCGCTTCGAAGATTTTAAACTGTTGGTCTTGGTCGGTATCATTGGATCAAATATAATCGAAATAAGGCCTAGACTGGCAGGCTGACATGACAAAGGCTAGATATATGATTCCAGAACTAACAACACATGAAATGACATCTTGAAAACGTCATCTTTAGTTACAGTACAAATTAATCCTTGGCAACAAACTGGAATAACACTTAACAAAATCCCGCTACATTTCCCGGGTAAAGGATTGTTGGATTTTTATTTATTCCTGGATTACTACAAGAAACCGTGGCTTAACTTTAGGTAAAAAGTAACTTTTTGTAGCTAAAACTACTTCCACTATTTATTTATCCTCTCACGTCCTAGTTTGCTACGTCCGAAATTTGCTCTAAAACTCCAAATCCTTTTATAAGCCAAGGGAGCTTAGCAATGGTACCATTGGAAGCGATCAGCGAGATTTTAAACGAAGATTAATATCTTCAATTGAATCGTTCACAATTTTGATTTTAATTGTACATACTTAAGTGTTTTGTTTTTGAATAATATTGAAGTAGTACACGAGGCTGCAGTACATCTGATGGTAAGTGGTCTATACCGCTCATATGTAATCGAATCCAAATAAAACTACTGAGCAGAACAGATGCGTTTTCTTTTCTGAGGAATAAAATGATCGTATCAAATGTCATTCAGCCAACATTCACACTGTTCCATCGAAAAGCAAGAAAACGCACCTTATCAAAGTTTACAGTGCTCTTAATTTGAATATATATATGGATTATAATAATATTATATAATAATAGATTCTACTGTGATTGGTTCTAGTCTGAATCAATATTTCGTTTATCGCTTATCCTCACTCGATAAGACTTGTTGCAAACTAGGAATTTACCTAACAAAAGCCCGGTCAAAGTTTGTTAATTTTTACGTACATTTTGTAAAGCTGACAAGTTTCCAGCGAAGTTTTAAACTTAAAGTGGTTAGCTAGTTTTAATAGGGTCTAGTTTTTAAGATCGTCTGTCAATAGATGCCTGTTAGGTCGAACTAGAAATAAGTCTTAGTAAAAAAATGTGCGGTATTTTTTTTGTAAAAAAATGTAGCTCGAGTTTCTCGTTCAGATTTAACTTAAACCAACATTAAAGGTTAAACGGTTTGTAACATTGTTGAGCTGGCCATGTAACTTTAAAATTTTAATTTACTAGAATAATATATTAATAGTAGAAATCTACAACAAAAGTGGATATTTTGGGTTGAACGGAAAGATTATCACGACATATTCTACTTTATAATAAGACTGACTGTACTAGTCGTATTTACACAAAGATGTGGTTAGCCATCTAAATAGTTAGTAAGTTGGTTTAACTCTGACGACACAACCTCTACAACTGTAATTCTAAGGTTAATATTAATCCTAATTGCAACTAAGCCTTCACTGTTTACTCAATCATACACATCACACGTGTACATTTTACAACTCATACTCAATTGCAGATCGGTAATAAAAGTCAATTCGCTACACAGACCTTTTCACATCAGGTGCACTGTATCCCCCTTACCATCCCATAAAAACTAAAGTGTCCATTCACAAAAGACCGAGTCCCGAACCGCGTTTAGGTATGTCACCCGCGCGTGCACTATCATTCCATTCGCTCCCATTCCGTTAACACTTCAGTTCCCTTCGAACCAAAACGACCTATTCCCTCGTTCCTTTAAATCACGCGGTTACTTAGCGCGCGATTGCGGACCTTCGAACAAAAGCGGCCCTTACGAGTGGCCATCGGAAGAGCGCTTTCTATTGAGAGTGAATTTGGGGACACACGGAAAGGGAGTACGCGCAGTGCCATAAGTCATCTATGCATGTCACTAAGCTCGGTCTTTGGCTCTTCGCACCAGTACTTTTAGGATGAGTTCGCAATCGTACACTCGACCAATCGAATTGACAGCTCGTTACATTACTGTGACAAATTTTAGGTCCTAAATGATACACCAGTGTTGATGAATGTGTATGGTGAACTCGATGTCGAGAATCGTTTAGATCAAACATAAAAAATACAAAGGTAAAGTTTGTTGTGACAGTTGTGATACTACGAGTAGATTTTGCATGAAATGAATTAAAAATACATATATAAAACTGGAGATATTATTATTTGCTCTTTTTATTTAGTGTAAGTTCATATAATATTGTAAATAATTAAATGTAAATTGTACATTTTCATGTTATTAATAAACAGAATAGTAGTAATATAAAATTGGAATAAAAACAGTTGTATATATTTTTCATTCATGATCTTTATATGAAACTTTGCATACACGTTTATTTTGAATATATGATTAAAGTAGACCACTAAAGTAGTGGTGCCCTTCTAAATCGAAAATGGCAGAGGAAACAGTAACGGTCCTGCTTTTACTTAGCACCCGTGAGTACCCACAAAGTACTTCATACTTAGGTCACGTGCGTCCGCGACGAATATAGTGGGATCCTTCGCGGGAGTAGCGCGATCCTTCGCACGAAGCGCGAGATATAGCTGTTATTCCATGTTATGTTACACCGCCGGGCCTTCATTTCACATTTCGATTAATATCTTAGAAAAAAATAATTTTTAAAAGCTTACATTTAATTTAACATTTTTGTGTATGCTTACAAATTATGTATGTAAGATTTGGGCTAGTTCTCGGGGACCGATTGAGCAGAAGTTATGTTACGCATTTGATTTGCGTAACAAAATATATTTAGGTCTGTGACGTTATTTTACATTAAATACGGCGGACGTCCCAAGAAGCCAGTAAAGAACCCGCCCGCCTTTCATGCCCGTGTGTACCCACAGAGTACTTCATACTTAGGTCACGTGCGTTCGCGGCGAGTATAGTGGGATCCTTCGCGGGAGTAGCGCGATCCTTCGCACGAACCGCGAGATATAGCTGTTATTCCATGTTATTTTACACCGCCGGGCTTCCATTTCATCTCCAGAACGTGTTCTATTAAAACGTGACGAATCTGTTCTAGTATCGCATAAACAACGGCAACGGGATTGAAACTGCTATTGATGTTAACGGTTGTGTAAATTGTTACTGCTCTTGTTTTATTGTTAGGACAATTGCTTTGCGATAATTAGCGGTTAAAACGTATCAATTCATAATATGGCGTTTATGATAAGCTGCTTGCCTGTTACTATTGTTCAAAAATATATATATTTTGGTTAATTAATAATGCGTTCTGCATTTAATCTCATTTGGGTCGCATTAGACAAGACCTTTACAGGAAATATTAAAACCTGAAAAAAATATTTACTTTGGTGTATTCTAAAGGTGATACAAGGCCCTCTGTGGTTCGATTGCGGATGCATCTCCGCCACATCTATTTCTTCTCAATAATAGCAGTGTTAAACGAAGCTGTATCCTAGTTTGAAGGGTGTAGTAAGAGATTCGCACTATTTATCGGAGGCGTTCTAATTTGGCCCTCAGGGGTAGCTAAACAGCGGTCGGTAGGACTTACGCTGTTTGTCCACCAACCACCGATACCGAGCCGATACCGATAATTAATGACGGCGCCGAAGTAGCGTACATACGAGTACATTTACTATAGCAGCTTGTCCACCGAACGTGTGTCACCCGAGCACCGTCATCCCGACCGCCGATATTCCGAGTAGATCGGTGTGACCGCTAGATCGGCTCCGAGTTTTTGACGGGCCGATGTCCCGGCAATGTAAAAAAAATGGAACTTGTCCATACACAGCCGTGACACGAGTGACAGCTGGAACAAAATAAACCGCCGATATCGGTCGCGGTGGACAAACTATCGCCGTCACGACATACTTAAAATCGGCTCGAAACAATCTCGTTGTCGGTATCGGCTCGGTGACGGTGCAGTGGACAAATTAGGATTATCTTATCTGGCGTTGACAACAAATGTCCATGGGGTGCAGATGCCATCTACCAACATGTGGAATTACCATCGTTTACTATTTCTACATTATAAAAAATAAACCCTACTCTTAACCAAGCAATAAACCAATAAAACATTTATTTTATTATATAGTTTGATCGCGCTAGAGGTAATTACTGTGCAATTAGCAACACCGGCACACGACGGGCTGTTTATGAGCGGTCGGCAAATGAGCCGTATTTATGTTATTGCATACCGGCGTTTCGGGATTGAATTGTGGTTTTAGTTGTACGGGCAATGGGTTAAATTTATTAGCTCGTAAACATATGTGTTTGCCGTCCAATCGGTGTTGGTCACGTGTAACGAACCATTAGAGTTTGATCGAATACGTCATGGATGGAGCACACAGCTCAGTTAAGGTCTATTTATTTATTCATGATCACCAACATAATGTTCAGCAAAAGCAACAATCTTGAATACAGAAAAAGAGGCAAGTGTCATTACAATTATAGGTGAAGACAGCATGCAAAGAAAAACAGCGAGTAACATAGCTGTAGGTGCAGTGTTATACTCGTAATAATTACAATATATAACAATCTAATATCAGGAATCTAATAATATATTTTTTATTCATATTAACAGATTAATATGAGGCGAGAAGAAAAAATATCGTTAAAATAAATTATAAACTATTGAATATTCGTCAAGACATTGGAAAAATAAAAATGTGAATTATTGAAATTAAGATTGTTTAATTTGAAATTAAATGTTAATCTGAGTTGAAATAACCAATTAAATTATTTTTTGTTATTAAACAATATAAAGAATTACTAAAAAAAATCAATAAACATAGAAATTATATAAAGGTTGAGTTCTATTCCGCTTGTAGTATAAGGTAAATATAGTTTAAAAAAAAAACTAAAAAACACACTAAAAGTTATTGAAACTAAAAAACAATATTGGTGCAATCTAGTAACTTTGTGATGAACTTTCTCTAAGGCGCTCGAACAATCTTGCCTCGGAATTTGTTAATCCTGAGAATGTTGATAAGGACAATGGTACAAAATTATTAAAATCGTGTATTCGATAATTATTCGGTTTTTGATAATTCTTCAAAATTTTGAATTATTCTGAACGTTCAAAATGGATAGAAATCGGGTTCAAAGATTCCGTTACATAGTTACATACATACATACATACATACAACCAAAGCTAATAAAAGCGTGTTAAGAATAAAATGATTTGGCACAAAAATATAATCATAATATATATTCATATAAATCTTTTCATTTTACACATTTAATTTATCAGAGTTATATTGAGTAGTAATGCGTCATTTCATGTCGTTAGAAGGGGTGTGGCTACGGCCCAAACCCTTCTTAATCTGTAAGCTGATTTATGTTCAGTAATGGGGCTTTATGGGCTCATGAAAATACCATGGTCTCTATTACTTCAGTCGTTTATGAAATAGAAGTAGATAACAAGTCTATTTCATTTATATACAAAAATAATTGTATTAGAAAGAATTTACTAAAAATATTTTCATTCGACTATCAGACGCAATTTTTTTTTATTCCCATCTCCCATTTTTTCATACGTAATGTATAATTTTCAGGTCGCTGGTTTATTTCCGATTGATAATTTTGTATCCTTGTGCGCTAGTGATACAAGAGCAGGTGTAAAAGTATATAAATACCGATGAGTGGTGCCGTCGTCTTCTCTTAGTGACCGGTCGACCGTACCGAACACACACACACAAACACACACGCTTGCCTCCAAATAGGTCCTCCCGAGAAAAATATAATAAATACCACGTCATGTGACGAGACCCCAGGAATGAATGTTTCCGAGTGTTGTGACAGACACGTCAATATTTCAAATTTACTAACTCTCTATTTTATATTAGTATTTCAGCCTGTCCGAAATACTGAACACCTTTATCCTAGAATAACATAAGCAAACAGACCTGTGGCCTTAATCAATTGAACAATACTTTCTTATAAAATACAAACAATAAAATTTCTCTTTGTATTCATAACTTTTCAATATCCAATGCTAATCGGAATAGGTAATCAATTGAAAGCCAGTTCTATGCAACATGATGCTATGCTAACTTTGCTTATCAAACCCCTTGCAACTGCGGTGGAAAGATATAAATGCATCCCCTCAAGCGGTTGACGATAAGCGGTAACATATTTATATTCATAAATAGAAAGAAACCTTTCAGGTTTATGTATCTATTTTTGTAGGTTTATTTTTATGTTCGAAATTAATTGTTTACAATTACAGGTATAGTTACAACTCATTAATATAGCTTTTAGCCAGGACAGATAAATCATTGTTATATGTTGAGATATAGCAGATATGGGTTATCCTGATGAGGAGTTTATCTACATATGTAAAGTTAAACCTAAATATAATATTTTGCATTTCTGTAATTGTAACTCTAACCACTGTTATATTTAGATTTCAGATAATTCCAATAAAAAATAATAATGAAACTTTAACAAGGGCGAAACAAATAAGTTGTGTACAAGAGTATTTTTGGTTCATTTAGATATTTCTCCATAATCACTTAAAAAAATAAAACAAGGTTTTAACTTTTAAGTAACAAGGCAATATAAATTAAAATATCTCTCGTCTCGTTATTCGCAAGCGATAGCGCAAGTCCTTCGGCATCGGCGACGCAGACTCCGCTAAGAAATACGAGTACATCTTATAGGTCACGGAATTCAATCAGGAATTCTTCTCCGCATTGAGAGATAGATCTTTTATCTAGAATATAGGTTTTATTTCCATATTCTTGGGGTTTGCTCCGTGGAGTACGCATTGTAAGGGGTTATTGATGCAAGTATTGCTGTAATAAGAATGGTGCTCGATAAGTATTGATATGTAATAACGTTTCAATAATGCCTTCTGCTCTTATATCCTCATCATGTTACGATTTACTTTGTTATCGGTACAATACAAACGAATGAATTTCTTTGATCCGGCTCTTAACCGGATCAAAATAACTCATTAGCGGCCAGGTGTTTAGCGTTATTGGAAATTAAAATAAGTCAAAAGCAACCTAAAGTCTCTACGTGTATGTTTACAAAAAAATATAGGTTAGGAAAAATATATTAGGTAAAATTCTATTATAATGTTTAAAAACTCTACCGTAGAGAATAGTAAATATTGTTTTCTTTTTTTCAAAACAACCAAAAAGCTGGCCACCTCATTACATTATAAAAAGTGTTAAATTTGTTTTTCATTTCCGCATTGTAAGTACGTCTTGTAAAATTTCAGTTCTAAATAACGACGGCAAAAAGACACCAAAACGCATTTTTCGACGTTTGAGTGAATTTTGAACGATCGCTCCGATTCAAACATGCAATTCATTTGCTACCATAGATTCCTCGAACTATTAGGGCATTAGGGTTCCGTATCCAAAGGGTAAAAACGGAACCCTGTTATTAAGACTCCACTGTCTGTCCTTCTGTCCGTCTGTCACAGGGCTCTATCTCCTGAACCATAATATTACACGTGAATTTTTTGAAAATAAAAAAGTTAAAAATAAATGTGAGAAAATACAAATAACTGCTACTTCACGATAACAGGTAGACAGTTCAAATTTTCACAAGGTATTAACTTCAGTGGCGGCTATAATAACAAATACTAAAATAACAAAATATGAAAATTTTGGTAGTACGGAACCCTCGACTTGCACTTGGCCAATTATATTACATTGTGCTCTAACCATGTCGGTAGCCACGGTGCATGCCAACTTACATATCTCCGGCGCTAAGCCAACTCACTAATGGCTCTGGGTGCTTGAGGACTCGTCAACGTGATTATTTGCACGACAATTCGCAAACGTGTGGAACAAAATGTTCCCTCTCAACTAACACTGCACTCGTATTTATTAGTTACACATAATATAAAGTATTATAAATATTCAGTCAGTTCATGTGATTGTCTTTTAGTATTGACAATGTTATCTAGTTAGTTTCGTCGTCTACCCATTAAGTACTTTCTTCCGCATGGGGTTAGGCACTGTCCATCGCGCTGGTTAAGTGCAAATTGGTAGAGTTTACACATTTTTAGGGTTCAGTACGTAAAGGATAAAACTGAACCCAATTAATAAGCCTCCACTGTCTGTCCGTTTGTAAAATGTAATAGAAAATTTGGTGATACAGAATTCATCGTTTGCGAGTTCGACTTGAACTTCTCAAATTAATTAAGAACTCTTATAAATGACTCTGTATATGGTTTCCCCACAGTCTCCAACTGTGAGGTGTCCACGTATCCAATAGCAATAATTTTTAAATAATAATAATGTGATTGAAGAAGGACACAGAATTGAAACGGTCGATAATTACCCAACAACACCACACTCCAGATTGGATGTTGACAAAAAGGGTGAGTAAGTCAACACCAATTGAGTTTGCGAGTCGAGGTTTTTCCCGGAAGCACTTCTATCAGCCCCCGATCGATTTACGGCGCGTAAACCGAATTACCCCCAGTTTTTATTCGCATTCGCACGAATGGGTAAGCTGGAGCGAATTCGAGGTATGTTGTTTTTATGTCAACGAGTTTCGCGATCCGCTGACTTGTAAGAAAGCGATGGAGCACGAATTCCGGAGCAATTTATTCGAGCAGTCATTACTTGGGAGTTGTAATGAATACTTAAGCAATGGCGTAATAGGTCAGTTGATCTGACCTGACGGGTTACTGCATCCTTGGTAAGGAAGTTCGGCTTTCAATTTGTTGGCACTACCGACCTATTTTCGACAGCGATTGACTTTCGGAAATTGAAGAGTGTTTTATTAATGTCTAGTTTAGTACCGATTTTCATGTTTGCAATTCAATTAATAAGTGACACTTTCGTCGTAGGCGTTCAAATGATTGGGTCGTTGGATAATATAACATTTTAGAATGTAGACGTATAATAATAATGGACAAATTATCACACAATATAGAACTAGATAAGCATGAACAAATCATATAGAAAATAGTACAGTAAACCTCTCTTCAATTTTCACTCTTGTTTCAAACAAAGTCACGTTATGTCACTTCTACTTTGTCTTTATTGTTTTGATGATTCCAACAGGTTAAATATCTAAAACACGTTCCCCATTTAAAAAAATAAACAAAATAGAAAAGTAGTACTTTCTAGATTGTTATCAAGAATAGAAAAGAAGCCAGAAAAGCTTATATCCTCCAAGTAATTATTATTATACTGAGGTTATATCCATTATTAAATCAGTATAAGAACAATCCAAAGAGCCAGAAATAAAAGATATTATGCTAGATACGTTGAATTTGGCAACTGGCCTCATTACATCCATCCATCTATTTGATCGAATTTTCCTTGGAATGTTTCACCCGCAAGACTGACTTCCACAACCATAAACGTATGAACGATAAGCGATGAATGTGAAAGACATTAGCTAATGTCCATTACTTATAATCAATCTTTGGCAACTGCACACTAGACATTGTCAAATTTAGATCTTTAGTACGCCAAGTTTCAATAGATTAAGGATGAATAACGAGAATAAATCACTAGGTGTTATTAGTCACAGAAGTCACAGTAGATCACACCCCGTCTATATATGTATGTGCGCTTTTGTGTTACCGAGAATCGTCGCTTTCGGTCGTTGTAATTGTATAAGTGTCGTTAGACCTTATCGGAATTCTCGCGAACGTTTTAAGATTATAAGAAACGGGTTGGTTACTATAATTCGCATTTTCTGCCTCAGAGGCAGTACTATTATTATTGGTATACTGCACTTTTTTAATTGGAGACAAAAGACCCATATGCAGCCATACGACAGATAGACTAAATAACAGTTTAAAAATATGTCAGGTTTCCGCCAATTTCATGACTCCACTGTCCATAAAATTTCTTTGTTTTTGGCTCTTCGCTTGTCTCGTTAATCGGTAACAGTAAAACACATCCACATTACCGAACGCTTAGTGCTTCGTACTCTCTCCACGTATCACTGGCAATCATCGAAAACAACGGACGAGTGGTTTCCAAGCCAACTTGTGCTGTTGTGGTCGTGAATAATTAAATATTCCACGCCTGCGAATGGTGTGTACATACCCTCCATAATGAATGTGCAATCTGCTAAGAGGATTAGGCCTGAAGGTCTAGGTTAATCCATTTTTGATTTTAATCAGGAGCCGACTTCGGTTCTTAGAACTGAAGAATTAGATGGTGTGCCAATCTATAGGTGCATTATGAGACATTTAAGGTGAAGAAAGTTTTTATGGGTCTAGTGTGGGGCGCATCATTGTCACATCTATTTCTGACTTATACCTATAGTAACGGTAACGCTGTACGCTGTTCTTGTTTGAGAGTATGACAGGGTAGACAAGTGTCTTGTAGGCGTAAGGCGTTCTAACTTAGTTCTCATATTGAATCAAGTTAACCTCGTATGTTACTTTTATTTTCCGAAAATATCAGCTTCTTTTCAGTCACTTGCTCAATATCGTTGGGTAAGGGATAAAAGATATGGAGTCTTACTTTCACAACTTTATTCCAGATTTTACCCCAGTAACACTTTAGGCATTTCCAGTGCTGAAGAGCTTTGCCGAATTGGGTGGTCGGTTACGGAATTAATGATGTCCGTAGAAGCGTTGGACGTGAGAGAAATACATGAGAAATTGACTCCGTGCCCGTTCAGACACATGAAAAGGATATTTTATAGAAAGTCGATTAAAACAAAAGGAAAGATTTGTTGCTTCGTAGCTTTGACATTATTCTGCTGTTTATTTTTATTTTACTATTCGTTTGTGGAATCTTGATTTTTTTATGATTATGACTTACTTGGCAGGTTGCCCCCACATCGATCCAACAGCAGAGGATTCCAGGTTCGATACCTGATCAGCCAGATGTTTAAGTGGTTAATTTAGATTTATGCTCTAATTCGGGATTCCTATATCTTTGTGTGTGTCCCTGACAACCATAATGTATGGAATGGTACTGTGAGACAGGTTAACTTACAGGGTTTGAATTTCTTTAACAGAACCGAAGAAGACTTTCTCAGACCTGATCAACTTAACAATACGAGGAGTCTGCTTGCTTTGCTAGGGTATTCAACTTCAGTCCGGCTTGTTATGGAATTAACGATGTCCGTGGCGGCAGACGTGAGGGGAATAGGAAGTGCCCAGAGCGGAACTTTATGGAGAGTAGTATTAGTAGACGGGTGCATAGTTCCGTTTATAGCACCGAGTGAATGTGTGAAACAACTTTTTGACTGCTTTGGGGTGGCAATATATCATAATCTCATGGTGTTATGCGATATTAACATGGCTAATCAAATGATAAATGAGAGAAATACGAAATTGTAGCTATGGATTTTTCAGTACCTATAATTTGTGTAAACTCTTTGCCAGGTTGGTGCAAACTGCACGTTTTACAATATAAACCATCATATTGAAACAGGCTGCTATGAAGTTATTTCTATCTTAAATTTATAACATGGTTACTCTCTACACAAATATTCAATTTTATTTAGTTTTTCGCGTATGATACCTGACCAATTTATACGGGAGATCATTTACATGATCACTGTATCTTTCAATATTTCTATTGGAAAAAAAAGTATGTTTCGTACCTTTAACCGAAACAAGTTAGTAACAGCGAGCGAATATTCCAAGTTTCCTAGTGTGATAGCCAGCCGTAATTCGGTTATATGACACAGATGGCGTGCCAGCTCGGCGGTCGCCGTAAATCCTGCTATCTCTCGATAATATCCCGACGCCTATTGGATTCCAGATCGCCTGGACTGCGGCTTGTTCTGGGAATTTGTATTTACGACGACGTTTCTGGTCAAGCGCGATGCGGTCGAATATGGTGAGCGATGACGGACGAATCTTGGTGCATTGCGTTGCATTTGTAATTATTAAATATCACACAATTTGAAGGTGGTACTCGTAACAGCAGTGTTAAGCGCTGCTGCGTTTTGCTTTGAAGAGGTGGTAAGGGAGACATATTTATACGGGGCGTTCCAGCTTAGCCCTCAGGGG
Organism: Epargyreus clarus clarus; assembly: GCA_014595695.2. Taxonomy (NCBI): domain Eukaryota; kingdom Metazoa; phylum Arthropoda; class Insecta; order Lepidoptera; family Hesperiidae; genus Epargyreus; species Epargyreus clarus. Next base: position 495,492 of record JACTTY020000029.1, read on the forward strand.
TAGCGGCGCAACTGTGGCCGACCTTAAGTAGGAATATCTAATCCCCTCCCTCAGACAGACTGCCTGTTTGCAGTCGATATTAAAACAAAATACAAAATATAGATAATAATAAAAATCAACGCGGTCTGTTTGTGGGCTGTATAACTAAGATGACCTGTGACATGGTGTCATGGAATGTATTTGCATTTAGTAAATAAACTAGACACAGAAGCGAATTCTAAATTCATTAGACAGGCACTAGAATAGACTGCAACCCTCTGCGTGTCAGATCGCTAGACAATTGCCAATTAATCCCATTGTACTAAGATATCAATACGTCAGCGCTAATCAATCTTTCTTAATGAATGTATTTTTCTATGTGTACACAACACAGCAAATTCCATTACATCCGAGATCGGTGGGAATCAAATCAATTCCGGAAAGTTTCCGTAATGGAAACGTTCCCGGCCCGTCACCTCGCCTGTTACATTAAATATTCATTTCGTTTCGCCAATTTTCTAAGTGGATTCCATATGTTTGATGTATAAGTGGGCGGGATGGTTTGTTTATTTTTAATCTGTAGAAACGAAAGCGTTCATCTCATAATTACGTGTAATGACTATTTTCTTAGTTTTCACGTAGTAACAGGTGAGTACGTTTTTAGTTTTTTTCACTGCTTTTAAAAGATCTTTAATTAGTGTTATCATTGTTAATACGAAGCTTGGATATTAACGATATCGCATTTTTATAAGAGTACTTTAAAATAATAAGTCACTCATTTGATTACTATAGTTTAAACACAGATGCAGTGGGGATGTCAAGTGGGGATGATATCATGTCGGCGCTCGAGCTAACAGAGAGCGGCATTCTGGTTGGAGACCTCTAATCACTAGTGTGTACTTACTTACGTGTAATTGTAATATCGTTACTCCGTACCGCATATGTGACTATATTTATACATGACTACCTTCAAGAAGACGTTAATTATATTAATAAATTAATTGAAACAATTGATGCATGATACAGGATATCTTCCACATTCCAAATTGCAAATGAAAGATTTTTTAGAAATTACAAAAATTTGCACAAATTCGTAGCAGATGTAGTTGCGAAGACAAGGAATAGTAAAATAAAATTTATGGAATTAAGTATTTTGTATTTTATAGAAGATCCTTTGCAGAAGGTTTTGCAACTTTGTTCTTAGTCTAAGCTAAACCCCTAGATGGTAAATATTTTTTTAAAAGTTCCGTAGCTCTTCGCTACGGAACAAGACCCTACTATTAAACATCCAATGTCTGTCCGTCTGTCCGGCAGTCACTGGGCTCTATATATGTAACCGTAATAAGAAGACATTGGACACTTTTTAAGGAGCATGTATTACTGAGGTCGACAATAACAACAATACCTACTAAAATAAAACGGAGCAGAAAACAAAATAACTAATAAACGTTGTTTAAAAGGAATGTATAAAGTAATATCGGAATTACAATTCATATTATATTAGAATACTGTCCACTTTATTACCGCCGTCGGATACATACATTACCATTAATTTTCCTTTTATTATATTCTAGCTTTGAAGAATAAATATGGCGTGCTGGGCTATTACCATAAATGTCGGTTAGTTGACATAAAAATACTTCCAAGCGTAATGTTTTATGTTTTTTGAAAAATATTGTTTGAAAAAGTGTGTTATGGTTTTTAGGGTAAAGTAAAGGAAATACTTCGAAGCGTTCCACATTAGTACTCAGGGGCATCTTGGGGGTTGGAATGAACTTTTGGTCGACCTCGGCTAGGCCTCTAATCTTATCTGGCTTTGATTATAGATTTCCAGCTTCTGCTGGAAATCCAGCCAGGAATGGCTGTATGCTCGGTTGCCACTTCCGTAGAATAAAATAGTTGGCCAAGTACGAATCGAACTCGCACTGGAGGGTTCTGTAACAGAAACTTTATTTTTTTAATTTTTACGATTTGACGACCCGCGTGGTGAAGCGGTCACCATACCGGTCTGACGCGCAAAGGGTCCCGGGTTCGATCGCCGGCCAGACAGATACCTAAATGATGAATTTAGATTTCTGTTTCTGGGTCTGGGTGTTTGTGTATTTGTCTATGCGTGTGTCCATGGCACCCACGACACAGGGAATCCTAGTGTGGGGCTGTGAGTGTAGAAAGTGCAGAAAGTGTTTGATTTTGTTTTTACGTCAGACATCGTAGTAAATGGTTATGAAAAATTAAATTATCTTTCTATTAGAATTCAAAAGAAAAAACGAAAAATGTGAATATTTCAATTGTCTATCTACTACTATCTACGTTTAAGTGATGATGTACGGTGCAAGATGGACAGACAGTGGAGGCTTCCTCACGAGGCCAATATTTATCTATAAGCTCAAATAGTGGTAATTGAGAACGCATAATGAATACATTCAGTACTAACTACCAACGGTGTAATTAGCGAGACCATTAATAATCAGTTTACTGAATGTATTATACGAATTTTGGCATGTTTTGTGTGAATATTCACAATGGTTATCATGTGAGCATACACGTGAGGTTATAGATTTTACCGATACCGACCCTGAATAATATCGCATCAAGGTTTCCAACAGGAAAATATTTGTAGAGATTTCCGTTTGGCAAAATGATGACAATGTATTTGTATGACTTATGAAGAATTTTATATGTATATGATGGAAACAGTGACTAACTTACTTTACCTAACTTCTTGATGTTAATTGGTCACTGGCCGTAATGGTACGTGATGGGATGGGATGGTACGTATCCTGTCCCGATAACAAACTCTATATTTCTATATTATTATTATTTCTTTCTAGAGCATCTAGCTGATGCTAACCACGTGGAAAATTATAAGGACTAATGACCTCATATTTATGTAACTCATGCGGCACATTGCACACTTTAAGCTAAACGCAATAACTGATTCATGTTATAAATTATACCTATACGGCTCAATAGATAAAGCATCGGGGAGTCAGTTAAAAATCGCGGACAAATACCGGTTTCTTATATGGCGAGACCTATTTATATTCAAACTTTTTTATTTTTAGTACTTGTTGCTATAGTGGCCATTATACATAATCTGTAGAAAATTCAAGTGTTTATTTATTACGGTTCAAGAAATAGAACCCTGTAAGAGACGCACAGACGGACAGAGAGCAGAGGTTTAGAATGAGGGTTCTTACAGCTTGGGTACGGAACCCAAACAAGGATTAAGTAATCTCTCCATTTAGCTTTTAACGTGACATCAGTTTAAATGTTGGCATTTTACACGTACGCAAATCAATTAGGTTAAAAGCGTCAATTTGCACACGATAACATCGGAAGGGTACATAAATTACCCGACCAGATGCATCCAACCACCGAAGGACATAATTTGATGGCGAAATTAATTGATAAGCTATTAGCCGGCCGTGTAATTTGTTTTTAATTTATCGATAAATTTACTCTACAGATAAATATTATTTTGGGGTGATGACGAACAAATTATGTGAAAGTATGAAATTTTTTGTATTTTTTTTCTGATAGTGTATTTTTTGATATTGTTTCCGAAAATTAAGTGGCGAGTTAGGCTAAGTGGATTGGAAGTGGCACATACTCCTCTCACTAAAATGTATATGAAAGGTGATTATGGCAGAAGTGACTATTTCAAAGGGGAAGCCCTTGGCGACCCTAGGCGACTTGGTGGAGCGATTATTATAACGGTTTGACCTGCAGGGGATTCCAGGTACGATTCCGGGCTAGACAGATATCTAAATAATGAACTTAGATTTCTATTCTGCGTCTAGATGTTTTTGCATTCGTCTTTTTGTGCACCCAGAAAACGGGAAGTCCTACTGTAGGGTTGTAACTGTAAAAATTGTCTATTATTACAATAAATGATATATGACACAAAATATCTTCACACTAGCAAAGTTCTTTAATCATCACAAGTGGGTTACCACAGATGGCGTTCAGCCAAACGTACTTCCATTGACATTATAGTCGTTTTCTATTCGAAGCAGATTTACCCGGCGGCGGCCATTTGCAAATTGTCGAAACGTGAACCATTTTATGTGGCGGTCTGTTCACATTTATGGGAATTATCCTGTAATGGAAGGCGTATATTAAGCCTTTGAGAGATTACTAGATTGACTAAGCACTGGGAGTATTCATGTTTCCAGATTATATGAAAGAGGACCGAATATGGGCTTAACGATAAAAGAGAAAAGGTGTGGCGGAAAAAGTGTCTATGGAATTCGAATGTTGGAAAAATTCACTCATACATAAAGTACTTTGTGATTATTACGTAATGTACGATATCAACTCAGAATTGGTCCTTTCAGAAATTTATTTGCAAAATGTTAGCAATTTTATAGCCTCCACAAATTATTCGTATCTACTGAGAATTTATTTATTTATTTATGGAATAATGGTTGGATCAACTTTCATCCTATTTGCGGGAAAATACAAATATTTTTTATATTTATATTAAACGTCAATTTCCCAGAAAAGCAGCATAGCAATACAAAGCAAGCTCCAAAGTTCACGGAAACAGAAGTGCAACTCAAAGTAATTAAATAGCACATATTTAACAAGGTGTCCCACATAGTGCTGTCCGCAACTACGCCATTGTTAGCCACAGTCGGTGTTTGTCGGAAAGTTGCGAATGAACTAACATTGCGGCACACTCTGTATATTGTTACTGTAACTTGTGCTAACGAATGTCTGATTAAGCACAACGGAATTGCTGCTTGGGTATTAGATTTGTCGTACTTAGTATGCGGTGGAATAAGTAGGTTTTTGGGAATTTGAAGCCGGCAGCATTTGTGTTATGGACAATCGGACTCTTTTATAATAAAGTATAATATCATGCAGGCGAAATCGCGGGCATCCACATCGTTTAACTGATTCACGATAGAAATAGGTGGAGTGGTGAAACACCGGTTGAACCATACTTCATCTTCCACAATGCTGGTAAAACTTGTTATTGATGATCATTGCTAATCGTGAATTATACTTGACTTCCTATAGAACTGGAGTCCCACCTGAGGTATCTGACGGATTCACTGCCATTCTTTATTCCATTCTTAATTATGGATTTCAATTCTATCGGCAGTGCCAATTTCGTAGGCTTGTTCTGGTTTGAAGTATGTGGTAGGAGAGCTAAGAACCATTTTCTATACCAGGAATTTGTTATACTTCATCCAACATACGCGAAAATAGTTCAGACTCTGTCAGACAAAATTCAGCAAACTCGATAAAGTCTACACAGAGCAACTCTCTTGGGGTTGACTGTCAGATTTTGACAGTTCCATAGTTCCAGTTTCTACTTCACATATTGCGTGTATTTCGAAAAAACGGTGCAAAAGAGCAGCAAAACATTTTGTGGTATCAACCCCATCGCACAGGCGTTACGGCCAGTTCGGCTGGAACGTCCGCAGTGCTATCGAAAGGGAAAAAAGGGAGTCAAGCGATCAGATTGCCCTTTGTTTTGTGAGTATCGCTAAGGGCTGAAACACACTTGCTACTATTTGGGAATTCAAATTAGTGGGATATGTCACTAGTACCGTACACATTAAGTTGTGTACACATTTTACGCATATTAATTAAGTTTTAATGCGATTAAAATATGTATAAAAGTTCTGAATGGTAGACAAGTTATCCAAAATTTGTATGATGGAGAAATATTTCATATAAGAAACTACTACACCTCTTGAAACGCAAGAAACTTGAGAAAAATACATACAATAATGACATAAGACCATGTAGAGAAGATTTTTCCACAAAAGTAAATAGTTGTTTTCCAAAAAAAAGGTATTTAGCAATTCCGTTTGATTCCTTTTAGGTATTTAATACATACATTAATTTTTTTTATTAGATGTGAAGATTAAAAAGGCTAGTGTGTAAAGGGCCTTATGTGGGAAAGTGGCTGGGATAAAATTTAGCACTTCTATCCTTTGTTATTGACTCAAAAAATTAGTCGGAGTGGATTTTTTATCAATGGCCCGAGGGAGCCAATTGCCATTAGACGGAACAAAGGCAACACGGGCGATACGAAACCGTGAATTTTTGAATGTAGAGTATGCTCTACTTTCGATCAATTTTATTGAGGTACTTTAACTTGTTTTGTTGGAAAGTGGTATAATGTCGCATTGTCGTATATTTGGAAAATTGTAAGGCAAACGTTTATCTGATAGTTGGTGATGATAAGTGGTCTTTGGAGATTATGGACATATCCATATAGAACATGGGCTATAGCTGAAGTCAGATGTGTAAGTCAGACGGCATTTACACCCTTTCATCGAGAGACAAGAACTCTACTAGCCTCAAATAGGGCAGAAGTACTTCCAGGTTCAACCATGCCACAGATTAATAAATAGTTACCATACTGAGGTACTTGGTAGATTTACTACCTTTCACCGTACATGTCGAAGAGGATTACATTCTATTCAATTCTACGGTCACAGATGCGTTGCAGTTACTAAGAGCATTAATCTTATATATAAAATTCTCGTGTCACAATGTTAGTTACCGAAACCGATTTTTACCAAATTTTATATGCATATTCAGTAGGTCTGAGAATCGGCTTCTATCTATTTTTTATACCCCTAAGTGATAAGGGTTATTCACCCTTAACATTTTTTTATTTATATGGTAACACAACGTTTGCCAGGTCAGTTAGTATTTTTAAAGTATTATTTTTACTTGGCCGAAGATTGAACCCGGAAACATCTGCTCGAAAGACTGATGTAGTAGCTGTTATGCCACGCAGATCTAAAGAGACTAGTTTAATATCGTTTACAAATGTGATGTGGTGTACACCATTATATACATGCTCAGCTTCCAAAATTATATAATTTAACAATCACAATATATTCTCAGTAATTAAAAATATTTTATTAATATCCAAATTAAGGGAAATAAATTATCACAACGCGAAAATATGGATGTTAAAACGAGTTATCTTATGAAAGCGATATCTTGATTGCAACGTGTAATTTTAATAAATCACTGAATGAACTCATTAATTTGTTAATTTCGGATTCTGTTCTCAATGATGTTGAGCAAATTATATCATTTTATGCTTTTGTAAATTTGATCAAGTTTACAAGTCTTTCAAAGGTTATTTGCGTTTTACTTTTGAAATACGTGTTATATGATTAGTAATACGTGTTTTATACGTATTATTTTTATTTTAAAGTTTTATCAAAGCAACCATGCATGCATGGGGCGCTTTTCGAAAACTGATAAATGGAGTACCCCACGCTTTTTTCACATTTATACTATTTACTGTTCCTTAATTGATTCCTAGATTGAAAATTATTTTCTACTTTTTAGTTAATTTTACCATAAAAGTGTGTTTTTTAGTTTTTTAAACTATATTTATTTACTTTGTAATCTACAGTTGTAATTTTCGTCAACATATCTTATATCATTATCTTATTCTTACATGTAGATTATGAGCCTCATATTAACAAAAAAACATCTTCTCAAAACAGTTAATATTTTCGGAATTTCGTTTCAACCAAACTTAAAATGAAACACAATTAGACCAATTGCCAATCGTAATTTAATTAAGAGTGTTCCGTATTTCCCGTCTTTGTTATCGAATTAAGCATTAGTTTGCGAATTACAGCTTAAAGGGCTTATTGAGTTAGACGCGAAGCGCCAGACGGTTTTATTAAATACTAATACAGTTTGCTTTAATCAGACACTTTAAATGTAATTATTTCCATTTTCATTTTTATGTTTGATTAAAATTTTAACTGAGTTACGTTGCATAATATTACTGATTAGCATAGCAAGTTAATGTAGTAATGACAAATAAGCAATTACTTATAGAGAGTATATTTATTTGAGAGCTTGTGGAGGTCAATGTAATGTATAGTCCGCGCCAAACTGCTAATACGCTCTGAAGTTGTTGCGAGCAGGTATAGTCATACAATTTGCTATAGCGACGCGACTCATTTTTATATTCAGAGCGGATTAGCAGTTTGGCGCGGACTATCCTCGTATATTATGAACACCAGATTATAGTATCGAGGGGCTTTATTATAAATTACATATACCTACGTTTCAACATATGTTTCAAGTTCCCCGGCATCTATACGATTTAAACTTTTTTTAAGATCTTTAATCTTTGAGATCACATTTAAAGTATCTATATAATAAGATTATTTTATCTATATATATAGTTACTAAAGCTAGCGTAAACATTCAGTATAAGGTGACTCACTCATACACACGAAGCACACACACATACCCGATACCACATACAAAAACTACAAATTACATGACAACTAAGAACAACAATAAGTATTCCCACTCAATACTCTTATATTACGTCCTACAACTACATGTTACAAGGTACTCATAACCCTAACTAGTTGTATATCGTAAACTCTGCACTTGAGAAGTTGTCGAGAGGATGCTGGATATTATCTTGGCCGGAACTCGCTAACAACAACAGGACCTAGCTATTTTAGCGCTAGTTACTAACTCCAGAATAACTGGGACCGAAGCATGGAAGCTCGAAACTCAGAGCTTAATTCCCTCCTTGAATTAATGATTGCAAATATTTAGCTCTCTGTGGTTCCATTCCAGTAGCACCACCGCCATGCATACCTATTTTCTTATAAGTCAAATCAAATCATTTTTTAAAATTCAAAATAGGTTATTTACAGAGCACTTTTTGCATGTAAGTACAACTCCACCACTTCACAAGGTGTTTCGTTATGGAGAAGAAGCGGCGAAAGAAACTCCATAACACAATTCTTTAAAAAAAAAAAATTGTAAAGCACTGTTGTGTTATGGATTAAACGGTGTCATTAGGGGAAGATACTTTTCCGAGGCGCTCCAGCTTAGTCCTCAGGAATATCTGGGATTGATTACAGATTTCTATGGGCGGCAGTAGCCACTTACCATCAGGTTGATGCTGGATATTATCTTGGCCGGAACTCGCTAACAACAACAGTTACTAACTCCAGAATAACTGGAGCCGAGACATGTAATTTCGAAACTCAGAGCTTATATCCCTCCTTCAAATAATGATTACATTTGCTTGGTTAACCCTTTGGATGTCTCATTGCAAAAACAGTGACAGCATAGTGGTCGAAACTCGGCCTTTTAATCTTGTTGACCGAAGTATTCGTACTTAGTACGTTCGTGGATCGTACGTAGTGGATAATGCCTTCAACTCCTCTAACTTTGAGAGGAAAACCATGCCCATCAGTGCAACAGTAAGGGATCACATGACAGGGCGCTGGGCTAGAGCAGGTGATTGAGAGAGCGGACACTATACCCGGGTGACACGCAATGGGATCCGGGTTCGATCCCCGGCCAGTCAGATATCTAAACGATGAATTTCGATTTTTGTTATTGGCCTGGGTGCTTTTGTATTCGTCCTTGTGTATGTCAATGGAACCCACATTGCTGATAAATCCTAGGTATTGCAGGTATTCCAAAAATCAGGAAATTCCTTTGAAATCCTAAACTGGATTAATTTTCATATTTCCAGCGAGCACCAACTAACAAACGAGCTAAATGTTATTATCCTCTGCATGCTATATCTGATATGTAACTAGATTTACTACACGGTTTGGTTTCAAAAGCCTTTGTAAAGTATGTTCGTACTAACATTTATATTTAATATCACTCAATCCATTATTCTATGATTTGTGGAAATATAACTCCCGTTAAACTTTTATTAGTGAAATTGCGTCAGTGATAAGGCTTCAGGGTTTGATTCCTGGAAAAATATTTGCATGTAACACAAATTGAAATACACATAGTAGTGAGCAGTGATATCAATAATTTAATCGGGGGATCGGCGGTTCGAATCCCGAGCCTATAACATAAGGTTATGTGCGTATTAAAAAATAATTAACATTTCCTATAACGGCGAGTAGAAGGCTCTTGTGTAGCAAGTTGAACTTGGCTAATGTGGAAAATAATAGCCTAATACCGTAGAGGATACCTGTGCCCAGCATTGGGACAGTAATGGTTTGACGATAAGTAACATGGCATTTTTGCATTCTTTTTTTATTATACCGGAGTAACAGACGAGCATGCAGTGCACCTGATGGTCAGTGGTTACTCCGCCAATGGACGTCTGTAATCAATCCCAGATAGGATACTCTTTAAACCAGAACACGCCAGCGCTTAACAGTGTTGTTATAAGACATAAATAGGGGTGGCGGTGGTGTCACCGGAGTTGAACCATAAAGGATCTAGCACCTTTAAAATCTTAAAAAAATAAAATGTGATTTTGAAAGAAATAGGTGGCACAAATATAGTTTCCATGAACATAATATGATTTATTTACATGAATGAGTTCATCGTACAGTCGAGCCAAAATTCCTTGGATTATGGAAGCGGCAAAATTGCTGGTATTAATCTAGAGGTGAAATTACCACCATTTCTCGATTGCTGGTATGTGAGGTCACGTGCCGATGCAGTCAATTGGCGAGTCTCTAGTCACGCCGCAATTTGGGGGGATTTATCAACGCTCCTGATATATTGGCTTGTTTCTTCTGACCAATATATTACGGATCTTATTATTTTGCTGAAAATAACGTTTTAACAGGTTTTATCTAATTTTTATAACTTTATTCCGTGTTCAGTTTTTTTAGATAAAAAGATAATCCACATAATATTTAGTAAAATAGGAATTGTACTCAAATTCGACTATGGCAGAATGAGAGAAATTTGTAACTATAAGACCTTTGTTAACCTTATTCTATGCAAATAAAGAATTATAAAGAATTATAATTATTTTTCTTATTCTAAGAAAACGACAGCTTTTAACGTAAAGCTCAGCGACATAACTAACAGCTGTAAAATACTGTTACCTTTATTACATTAAATGGATAATACCACGTTTATAACACCTACGCGGATATTACCACTCTTGTAATATCTCGAGCAGATAATACCACCTTTATAAAATACTTCGAGCGAATGATACCAATGTGACGTCACTGATTTTTAAGTCTTTGTTTGCGCTGACTAAGCCCTATGTTTGATTGCACCTGCAGTTTGATTGAATCGTCACACTCTGCTGCGTCTGTAGGGAATATCACGTCAGTTTTCAATCCAATCAACAATCAAACTGCGACTGGATTGACTGCTGTTCTAGTTCAACCGATATTTTTATTCATTTTTTATTTTTGAAGGGTGTACGAAATTTTTTATCATATACATTTTTTTTGCAGGATCATGGTACATACAATTTGCATGTACATATATACTTAGAACTTGTACACAATTTGAAAGGTGGTAGAACTCTTCCTCGTCAGAGTATGAACCAAATCATCCTATTACTTATGTATTATCATTATGTATTTATGACTTAAAATAGAGACATAAAGTGGTTGTGCTCCGATTCATAGGCTAGCACACCCCTAAAGCTGAAACAGAAATATTTTCAGGCATCTTGTTTATGGCTTCCCTTTCATCCTCCGTTTCTTTACGCCTTCATTATCTGTAGGTGTCGACAAACAAAGAATGAACTTAAATCATAACAATGTTTTTCTTTCCTTTCTTCAATGAGTAACTTACCTATAGAGAAATACTGTTATTTCTACAAAAGTCTAGTGAGATCTAGTTAAGTGAAAATATTATTGAAATACTCGTTTATTAAATAGGTTTGTTTGAGCCTCTTCGTTTTTCAGGAAATTTCTCTGTTTCAACTTAATTAAGAAATAAAGTATACAAGATTACATCGGCTTTTTATTTTTTTGCGTAGATTATAACTGAATAGATTATATTTGCTTTCTCTAGAAAATTTTCTTATACCTCTCAGCTTTTTTATCAACCATACCTATGAAGATGATATTAAGAACTACTATAAAAAGATGACGATAAAGAGACGAATATATTCACAGCAGGTAGTAGTGAATATATGAAAAGTTTAGCATGAATTTACTTTGCGACAGCACGTATGTACCATCCCTAACAATGTGTATTTATACCAAACTCGCACAAAAGAGCGAAACATTGCTGCCAAGAATCACCACAGTAAACATAGGTAATGTACGCAGTTGTTCAGTTCACTACAAAGGCATAGCTAAAAATACGGTACGATTGCCATTAAAATCCATGTGGAAAGAAAGCAAAAATAAATGTGACGATGAATCTCGACAAATGATATGTCTAAATAAACTTTAAACGACTTTTGACTTAGAGCATTTCAAGAATACATTGCAACTTGAGTAAAAAATAAAGCAACATTCAAAAGCGAAAACATTGTTGCTGTAAGAAAGATAGACGTAACTGTAACGCTGCTAGCAGTGGTTCCTGATGTAATGGCACAGTCACCACATCTATATGCATAGATGTACATATAGAGTGCCGTATCTATAATGTGGTATGGGCTTCAAGCCGCTTCATTCCCTCGTATCCCTTATCCTAGTGAGGACAGATTTTAATTTGGAAAAGAGGCAGAATTTTTACGTGTAAGTTGTCTTCTACTGTGATCACTTACATGCACGGTCAAGCACGGTGACTACTACCATTTTTTGTATATACCTGTGTCCAGCAGTAGCCTTTTACACGTGAATACAGAACTTTGTAGTAACTTGAACCTCTGCACGTATTTGTTATGAAATAATATTCTTTCGTCTCTCATCGCTCACCGCGTTTTAAATTCTGCGCCGGTACGAGGAGGTACATTTTAAATTTAAAATATTTACTGTGGGGGACACATTTTTCGGATATCGTAAATTTCATTTCCATGTTTGTCAGGCGTTTATGAGCGTCAACATTTTTGTTCTTTGACGCTTGGGTTATTGGTTTAATGTAGAATGAACTCGTTGTAAAAGTTTACCGATATGTAAACGTAAATGTATTGCTTTTACTTTAAAATTTCTATTCTCTTTATTTTGGATGGATGAATATGTATGTGTAATACGATAAATTTGAATTATAATAACTTTTGACAACCACACAGTAGCAACCTTCTGCTGCTTTAAAAAAACATTTTTTTTACTTCCACCGAAAAAAGATATTTATCTTATAAAAGCGCTGTAAGAAAGAAGACGGTTTCCATTATTGAAATAATTAAAATTATTACAAAGTAGCACATTTAAGTGTTAAATTTATAAATAATTTGAATTAATTTAGCTTACTTGACAGTTTCATGACAATGAGACAAGTTTAGTGGTACTGTAATTGGATAACATTTTGTGAATGCATAAGGGTGGCGCCCCGGTGTCAGCGACCTGAACACCATCTTAGGTTGAATATTCTTCGGAATATTTAACTTAGTCAACTTAGTTCATAACATTTACTTATATTTAAGTCGAGTAACTCAAAAAAACATAAATGTAACTGGCAATTATTATAAAAACAAAAAGTTGACTCCTTAAATAGCTTATAGTTACTCCCATAATTTACATGAATTAAACGCCTCATATTTTAGAATCCGTCAAGACGTTTGGGCTCCATGGGTACAAAAGAATGAGACAAACGCTCCTAAACTATTACCCTCCGTATAAGATGTTATAATACAAAAAAGCTGTTGAGGTCTCATTACTGTTGCTACTTCATTACCATAAAAATAGTTAAATGGAGTTACAAACTAATTAAATTACCCTCCGTGTAAACGTTACCCTCCGTGTAAGATGTTATAATACAAAAAAAGCTGTTGAGGTCTCATTACTGTTGCTATTTCATTACCATAAAAATAGTTAAATGTAGTTACAAACTAATTAAATTACCCTCCGTGTAAACATTACCCTCCGTGTAAGATGTTATAATACAAAAAAGCTGTTGTGGTCTCATTACTGTTGCTACTTAATTACCATAAAAATAGTTAAATGGAGTTACAAACTAATTAAATTTTAGTAGGATATTGTTTAATATCCTATTAGCACAGCCCTCTTAATTTCAGTATGAAAAGCCTTTGTTCCTTTTAATAGGATTGTTCCCTCCTATTGGGAGTCCCAATTATACGAGTATCTCATAGTTTAATATTTTATGCATTCGTTTTAGGAAATGAAATGAAATGAAATGAAATGAAATATATTTATTTTGTATAGGCCAACGGCGGCACTTACAAATTGTCAGTTACAATATTTTCTTAAACTACTACCGGATCGGAACGCGACCTCTACTGAGAAGATCCGGTAAGAAACTCAGTGGGTTTGTCTTTTTTAATTTTAAAAATAATTATTCTCTTTTTATTTATTTATTTTTTTTAAATGCCATTATTTTTACATATAATTAATAAAGCATTAGCTCCAGTATCTTGCTTTACATTTATCTAAAAAAAAAAAGAAGTTTGTTCAGCAAGATACGCTACACTTTGACATTTTCTTACTTAACTAATAATTATGTTAGTGATAGGTTTTAGGTAATTGTATTAAATAATTAAGTTATTTTTTTTTATATTTAAGTTTTTTCTCTTGTTATTATTCTATGAGTGTGAAATCCAAGAGATGCTGACCCAAATAAGATCATGAAGTCCTGCCTGAAGTATGCCTCAATTAACTCCCGTTATCAATAAATAACTATCAATTATCAATAAATCCTTATGCTCAGTTTTTAGCGTACCAAAGACCGATTTTGACAATTTCTGCATACTAGAAATCATCAAATTTGGAACTATGACAGGTAAAATATTGGCATAAGTACCTTATCACACTCTTCGAACCGTAAATCAACGCTCTCTATAGCTATTATTAGGTAGAAGTTGATTTAGCGGTGATCACTATAGTCAGACTAACCAGTGTTCTATTCTACCATGAAAAACTTGTCATTCAACAGTCACTCAACCGGTAACAACAACAAACCTTTACCCTTTTCGTAGAGCTCGCGTACCGAGTTGCTACTTCATTTAGAACACAGCTTGCGGACAGGATACTTTACCAGGTACTTTACCATGGTGGACTATGACCTGAATTTCTGTTACTAATCTACCGGGCTGGACACACTAACTACTCACTAACGGAATATAACAGCATTGTTGCTCAAGTCTCTGCCACCAAAAAAAAAGTCATACAAAAGTCAACCAACCGGTAACAACAACAAACCTACCTTCCTAAAGTGAAGCTCGCATAGCGAGTTGCCACTTCATTTAGCTGAACACAGCATGCGGACAGGATACAGTAGCCGTTAACCTAAACAAGCGATGCAGAAGACGGTCGTGTTTGGCGCGACGCCAGCCGCCCGCCTTGCAGCCCGACTGATCAACTGCTTGTTATTGTTATGATTAGTGCTACTAACTAATTATGCATTAAGACGTCTCTTGAAGCACTGAACTCATTCGTGAAGCAATGGCAACATTTAAAAGGTGACAGACGACAGGCAGGGCATAATTTGTATCTATTCTGGTTCTGAGATTGAAGGGGTAAGCGGATAAACATGTGATAAACTAGTCGATTGAAAGTTAGCCTTGACATTGGGGTCTGAGATTCGAATCTCAGACACCTCTGAATTTTCAGATATGTGCGACGTGCCTATTGGAAGTTAATTATCGCTTGCTTTAATGGTAAAGGAGAACATCGCGAGGAAAAAATGTTCTCAATATTGTGTGAAGTCTACCAAACCGCTGTTGGCCATAGTGAATTACGAATTACGGCCATGGTGAATTACGGTGAATTACGAGTGAATCGATTCCTTTTATTTTGAGAGAAGACCCATGCCCAGCAGTGAGATAGCAGTAGATCACGACTGAGGGTTTTGTAAGTGGTAAGTGCGCCAGTTTGAGTCGCTGGTACATTTACATATGTATGCACATATAAAAGGCACTTACATTGTTTTATTGTCTAGCTCATCCACGATTCGTTAGCGAGTGGGGTTTAAAACAAATTTGCTTTTGGGACTCGCAGTCATTAACGCAATTAGCATAATTGCAACACTCCGCGAATTGCTTAAATACTGATTTTATTAGGTCGCCTCCATTTGTTTAACTAGTGAAGAACCACTTTCAGTATGAAACTGACTTTTGTGGTAGACATTTTTGGGTATTTTTGTAGCTAATGTATTT
The DNA here is from genome assembly GCA_014595695.2 of Epargyreus clarus clarus. Taxonomy (NCBI): domain Eukaryota; kingdom Metazoa; phylum Arthropoda; class Insecta; order Lepidoptera; family Hesperiidae; genus Epargyreus; species Epargyreus clarus. The sequence goes on from JACTTY020000029.1 coordinate 511,456, forward strand.
GGTTACTTAACTTGCGTTTGTAGTAAATAAATAATAATAAAAGTCATCTTATGTGGTGGAGTTAATAATATTGGCTTTCCATGGTCCCATATTGGCTACCAGGTAAGAAATAAAATAATAATGACTTTTTCTTTGGAAGTTTTTGTAAGTGTTCATGGCTTCCATGGCACTTGGGATCCTGGGACGAGGATATTATTGAAAGAATATGTTACTATATTAAATAATTAGCGAAGGTATTGGTTATATCATAGTATTATAGGTAATATTAAGATTTTTTATATGAATAATATTTATTTATTTGTGAACAACGGCCGCGATACTTTAGTTAGGATTAGTACGGGAACATACAGATCAATGACAAATTGTCCGACATTTTCAAAACCATAAGACCTCCGAGAACGTTTAGCGACAATCCAATAATAATAGCCAGTGACGTCATCGCAGGAATGTGTCGTCGGTACCACGGTAACAGATATCGGCCATTACTCAACCTCAAAGTGCGACGCAGCAGCCAATAGCGACACTAAATCTCTGTTAACTGTGCCTCCAGATGCTGCTATGGTTGATACTAACGGTTATTTTTCGAAAATCTATAGTATAGCTAACTACAGTAAATACCACTTTGTAACAATCCGTTATTAACTTCTATTCTTTTGTTTTCTTTTTTTCTACATATATTTTTTTCTTCTTTTAATTATCTTATATATTAAATGTATTGTGCGCCGCCTTTATATTTTCTGCACATCCTTGAGGTTGACTGGTAGAAAATGCTACTTAGCATTAAGTCCGCCTATTGTACCACTTGTTTTTATTGGTCAATAAAGTGTAATAAAAAAATAAAAAAACTTACATGAGGCTATATCATGTGTATATTAGTGCTCTTACCTTTATAGTATATTAATGCCATCCCTTATCGTAAATATAAGTTTACTCTATAATAGTTGATGGGTGGCAGGACTTGTGGATTCAACCGGGGAGGTCCCACCACCATACCTATTATTAGCGTGAAACAGTTCTGTCAAGTGTGACTATATTTGTGAATACCATCTTAGTCCTCAAGAGTGGCAACGCACCAGTGAACGGCAGATAGAATCCCTCTTCAATATGGAGTTAGTTGCAATAATTCGGCAATGACCACTTACGACCCGATTTACTGCGATCGTTTTCTACTTTATTCACAAAAAACATGTCCTGTTGATCTCATCCCCAAAAAATAATAAAGACAACTTAGCAATATATAATTGCCTACATCACTTCTTTACACTAACTTTACTTGTATTCTATAAATACTTGTACGACTATTCTTACTACAAAGCATTATATATTTCTGTCGCCGTTTTAGCTGATTGAATTTTCGTCGCCTTTTCACCCTTTAGGCAAATACTAAACCTTTTTTAGCAGCGACAAAGGTACCTCGTAGGGATTGTGGGCTTAGGATAAATTCTTACTGAAATTGTATTTTTAGTACGTATAAGGTTATGGAGTAGGTATAGAAAACGAAAATCCTTAGGACATAAAACCTAGAATGTTTGGGATCATTCTTAAGGGCTAACATTACAATGGGGTGAAGTGGGGTATAAAAATAAAATGGTGGTCAAACAGCTGTGTAATGGCTTATGATAAGATCACTCCCTTTTAAAAGGAATACATAAGGGCAGGATAGCATTTAAAAGATGTCACGAAAATGTGACTAAAATATTTAAGGGCACTATCTAGTTGAGATCTATGTAAAAGTTGACTGATGGATGGAATAACAATCACTTGAGAAAATGAGAAGAGATCAATGCAGTCACCAAAATGAAAAAAAAAGTTACTTTATATATATTTTTAATAATTGCGTTCAACGTTTATTATATTGAATTTTACGTCCTACTTTTGGTTCTAAAATTTTATGGAGATTAAGTAGTTATCTATTGTGTTATGGAAATCAAATAGAAAGCGTAGAAGAAAAATAAGAAAAATCATTTTGAAAAGTGAAAAGCACAATATACAAACAGGAATTACGTCGTAAATATTAAAGTACACGAAACACTAAATATTTAATACTATCTAGTCTTTTAACTAAATAGAGTGAAGTTGTTTACTAGAGATAATGACTAAACTTTAGTAATATCAGTTCAGTGACCCCGATTGAACCCTTATGAATTAGGGCGACGAGAGTATCCCTCGCGCTATAAAATATATTTTTATGAGTACTTCATTTCCTTTTTATTTTGTTACTTGGGTGTAGACTTCAGCATACTTGGGCCCTAACTCTGAGCTAGATTTTACGGGAATAGTTCGAGACTACTTGTCTGGGAATAGCGTGGTAGTAACCGTTTTATAGACTTACTTTAGTATGTGATAACGTGAAGAAGCGCTGTAGGAAATCTGTTTTTATATTTTAGAAATGGCAAACGCAGGTGCAAATGCAGTTTGATAGTAAGTAGAAACTGTTGCCCATGATCATCTAAACTTCTACAGTCAACGTCTAAATTAGAATCCTACATGAGGTTGTCTACAGATACCTTTGAGGATAAAGTTGGAATGCTTGGTATACTCGTCTCTTCCTCACCAGACCTTTCCAACCAGATGATCAATTTTAAGGCTGCTTTAATAAGGTACATACAGGTATGGCAGTGAAGTACTTTCTACCTTAATCTGGTGGCATGGTGGTGGTACCTATTAATTTTTTTGCAATTATTTTTATAACCCATATTACAATACGCTTCTTAAATACAGATCAGCGGCGGTGCAGGTTAACGACCAACCCGGTGGATGGCTGCGACCACTTCATATTAGGTACTACATTATCTTTTGTTAGTTTTATTGGACAAAAAATAAACTTCATGTAGGAGTCGTTCATGGTCGGTGATAATTAAATTTTGCAGTTTTATTTCACGTGATACGACTACAAAGTTTAATTAGACTCAATAATCCCCGATACAAAATTAATAAATTGTTTTAACATATATTTATGATTGTGGCTTAGAAAGCCAACCATTGATCCTAAAGTGGAGTTCGTTAACTTATAAACCAAGGTAACCTTTATCCAGACATTATTAAAGAAGCCATTTTTATTTATTATTTCACAAAACCAATCTCATGTTATAAACAAATTTGTTTTTGTGTTTAAGAAACAATATAAAATCACATTAAGAGTTTTTTGCACAAGTAAATAAAATATGATTGTTGTTACAAGAAAAATATGATTAAATTACAGTGTCAGAGATGGTATCTCATATTATTTGTTGTTTATTTGAAATGTTTGCCTGTCTGGACACAACCAGACCTACAACCAATTTTATTAAAAAATATATTCTGTGGAATATTCCACAGAATATATTTTTAATTAGAAAAATAGCAAACCAGCCTGTAGTTCGCTTTAAGCGGTAACTGCCATCTATGGACATCTGTAATCAATTGCAGATAACAAGGGGTTCATTCATACCACAATCAACGTTGTGGTATGAATTGTGAGAGTATTATTCTCAAGAAGGTAATGAAAAGAAATTACATAAAAAGTAGCTTCGGTGAGAGGTAAAGATATGCAAAGTTTTGTATAGGTATTTGTTCGAGAGGGCATACTTATAATTTCTGTTTAGACAGAAATTACTGACACTGATTTATAAGTCAACAAAAACAGAATAGAGCTCCCGCGACATAATTCCTACACTACAAAACGTTTATGTAATACCTAGATCCAGTATTTAGCATTTTAAATCCCAGTCGTGGAACAAACGCGGTTTGTTGTGTGCTTGACCTTTTCGTAGCGGCGGTAGTGGAAGAGTCCACAGTTGACACAAGCGGCTGCTCAAACACGTTCATCTGGATGCGTAATTGTTCTGGAGATGGCAACAAATGTCGAGTTGGCGAGTAGTTTATGACCTAAACTAAGCGAAGTAGGTCGTCTTCAATGTTAGTTGTTTTATTTTGTATTGTTTTGTAATATTTTTTTGTACAACGTAACAAAAACAAACATAAAGAGTATTATTAATGTTCAATAAGATGATTTTATATAAAGAATCGATTTCTTCCGAGGGCGTTAAGGTATAGATTTAAAAAAAGTAATATAAAGGGTAGGTCAATAGGGTGGAAAATTAACTCGTCAACAAATTACTATCCCATTGGTTGTCATTTGTCTCAGGATGAGCGGGTTTTAAAGTAAAGTCCACCTCGCTGGCCAAGTGCGAATTGCTAGACTTTCACACAACCTTCAGAACTTTTATACGACTTCTCAGACGTGCAGGTTTCCTCAAAACGTTCCCTAAAACCGTTTACCTATCACCTTGTATTATGAAACGAAATCCTTCCTTCTAATTAAAACTAGCAATTAGGTGCCCGTCTTAGTACAATTGTAAGTGACGCAAGCAGTAGAGGATTTGAAATTTAAATTCCTCCGAGGCTTTGGTCTGTTTCCACTAGGTTGTTGTTTTACTTCGTTCTTTAATTTAACTTTACTTGGAGTATTGTAGTAAACTACTATACAGTACATCAATTAAGCCTCTAGAATTCTAATAATGTGATTGCTTTAGCTATTCTTAAAGGTTTTTTTCCATAAGATAGGTTTTTCTAAACAAAACATGAATTTTCTTTTGCCAATTAATAAGTGGTAGGTTATTGAAGTTCAAAAATGAATATTGTTCAAAAAACTAAAAAAACACGCTTTTATAATTGATTCCTAGATTGAAAATTATTTTCTAGTTTTTATTTGATTTTATCATATCAAAGATTCCGTTACTCTGTTACGTACATACATACATACATACATACATACATACATACATACATACAAACAAACATACATACAACCCAAGCTAATAAAAGCGTGTTAATAAATCTGTTCTGAAAATATGGACACTAAAAATATTTCAATTTGATTTTACGTACGGAAGACAATTTAGTCGTATAGATGTAATATAGGCAGACGTAATCAAAAATAATTGACTCGATACTACAATGGACTTTTAAAGATGTCAAAGACACTGAATGAAGACAGACATAGAATAAATCGTAATAAAATAACATAAATACCAATCTACAAAATATACCAATATTAATAATATAGCAATATATTAAGGGAGACAGACTTTTCCGAGGCGTTCCAGCTTAGGGGTAGCGGCGCATCTGTGTCCGACCTCAGGTAGGAATATCTAATCCTATCTGGGGTTGATTACAGATGTCCATGGGCGGCAGTAGCCACTTATCATCAGGTGGACTGTATGCTCGTCTGCTACTCCTATATTATAAAAAAATTGATAAATTAATATTAATAATATTTTTAAAAGTACTAGAACGAATTCGTTGCCATAAAGCTATTTCGCAACCAATCTACATACCAAATTTAATTATGCATATGCAGTGTCATAATTACATTGCACGCGGTATCAGTTTCACCAAACGTTGGGAGCATAAATTGTATTTAATATTATCAAACTGCCACCATAAAGTTACAATCAAGCAAGTGCAATCAAGCCGTTACTATCCCACTGCTGGCCATAGGTGTCCTTTCGTAATGAGAAAGGCCACAGATCACGTAAGCCAATCGCAATTCTTAAACCTCGACGTCAACCCATTATTGTCCCACTGGGCACAGGTCTTCTCTTAGAGTGAGATGGCTTAGGCCTTAGTCCACCGCGCTGGACAAGTTCGGTTGGTGGACAAAATCTCTCAAGCGTATAGTTTTCAGCAGAATGTTTCCGACACGTACGGCACGAAGTTCGTAGCTTAAAACTTGTATCTACCCCCAAATTGTACGGTCACGATTTTAAAGTGGAATTAGAAAATTCACATTTATAAGAACAGGAAAAGTGTTTATTTATCCTGATTCTTCAGTAGAAGGTTGTTTAGAACCAGACAGGAAAAAAGTTGAAAAGTAGGAAGAACAGTACAAATGTAATTACTTCTAAGTACGGAGAACTGTTTGAAAGTGCGTCTTGCTACTGCTAATAGCCTAAATGATCAATCTGCTAATACCCTAAATAAATGATATACATATGTATACAAACATGTTAATGGTATTTTCATTATTAAAAATTGTTAATCGGTTCATTAAAAGGATCTCTGATATAAAAAAACGTCTTACCATTTACTTAATATCAATAGATGATTTTTTATTGTTGTGTTTATCTTTTATCTAATTTTGGAATTCTGTTTCATAAACCACCACACAAATTCCTAGCGTGAAGTAGTTCTGCGTTTCTTTGAAAGGATGTGAGTTTTTGTTTACGAGGGGGAAACCTTCAAAAGGTACCCGGTGTCGTGGGAGCGACGCAGGGTTATGTGGGATTCTTATCGCACTAAAACTCCCCCGGTGGCCATCCTCGGCGCTGAGTAGAGGGCTCCGGGATCTCCAAAGGAACGCAACCGGAGTCCTCTTAGCGCGTTGCCCAGTCGGGCTCCGCTCAGGTGAGCTTGACGCTCGCCACACCGTCTGGTGCGTACAACGGTATGCGACCACACATACCACCGTCCTTCCCCTGAGGGTCTAACCTAACCTAACCTACATATAAGGTGACCATCTTAGTCCACAAAAGTGGCAACGCATATAATGTAGGCTTCAAGTAGAACCTCTATTTTATATAGAGTTTACTCTGATATCAATGGCTGGAAACGGCCTCTTACCATCAGGTGGACTTAATTTCGATCTTGTAAAAACCAATGAAACATTTAACGCTGATGATGAAGAAATTGGCCCACCTTCAAACGTTTTACCTATTCGCAAACGTGGTCTGAAACAAATACCCTTTATTCCTCAATCGCTGACTATGCGGGTTCTCTCACTCACATTATTCTTTTTAATCTCCGCGAAAAGAGTTCCATTGGCAGGAAATGTTCCATGTGGAAAAGATTACGCTTGTTACCTACAAATACGTGCTTTTATTTCGTGTTTCTGCGAATTTGTAATTCGTTTTATGTTAGTTTCCTGCTCATTTGCAGTTTTACCGTTGTTTCTTGTTTGAACGTTTGTATTTCGAACGCAAATCTTTTAAGAAAAACACCGGTAGAAATTTTATTCATTACGAGCTATAGGCTCTTTTTTTGGTCTTCATTTTTCATTTACGTCACATAAGGTATTCCTATAAGAAATTTGATGTTTTTGTCATCAATAGAATCAGGTAAAAAAAAACGTTTAATCTACCTATGCCTAAACACCAGTTCCTAAGGGAAGATTAATTCAAAATTACGTGATTTTGTGCAATTTGAACGTCCGAATACTTGATTATTTTCCGAAAAAGTATCAATCTCGTTCGTCAATCTATTTGGGTACTTCGAGCATGGTTAGTTATTTCAGTTCATGATGAATACTCCCCGTACTTTTACGTTCCTCTGCAGTTATCAAACAAATTGCACTTTGCGTTTCAGCGAAAAAGTATAAATCACGATAATATCAAAATTCACTCATGAATTTCAGCGTAAAATGTAAAGCAGGATTTTACTTATGATATGCAGTTTTAATCCATTTTGGAATGGACACAAAACGAGCGAAACCAACGCTGCACGAATTACTAAAATTTGAAATTATTCAGACGAGTACAAACATGTCTTTATTCTGAATTTTGTGTGCAAAAGTAATCTCATCTCGGGGATTTAATCATTTTTCTGACTAAGATAACTCGTGCATGTGAATAGAAACATGTACATCGTGTTAAGTATATTAGTGTATGTGTTAGAGGGTTGCTCCACTGTAGACGAAAAAAGTATTTTATTTCTTATAATACTGAAGAAGCTAACGAGTATGCAGTCCAGCTGATGCTGAGTTGCCACTGCTTTGTGTGGATATATTTAATTAACACCAGTTGGGCATTAATGCGTTGCTAGCTCTGAGTTCTAAGTTTGAAAGCCGAAGTAGTTATATCTCCCTTGCCACACCCTTTACATCAGAATATAGCAATTGAGCACTGCTGTTATTAAGTTATTGTTATTAAGCACAAATAGTTATGGCGGTGATGCCGCTTATCTTTAAAGGACTCTATCACCGTCAAAACGGATCACTCTACCTAAAACTTTAGTCTTAGGTTTATAAGGAGTAGCTCAAGTTACTTATTATGAAATCGAGACGAGCGATCGAGGGCGACACTGGACAGAAGAATATATTCGTATGTTAGGTAAACGAGCGACAGTGACGGTCGCAAGCGACTGCTCGTGTACTAGCGGTGTCGCGAATCGCGCGTAAGGTTTTAGTTATAAAATCGCGGATTTATATATTCGTAATAGGACGGCAGCACAAAGTCACAACGCAGCTATTTATGAAAATAATATAAATATTGAATAAAGTTTCAATGCATGTCAACGAAGATAAATAAAGAGCACAGTATCATTGTAATTTAAATGTTGTTTTAAAAGTATATGAAAGCAGTTAAGTTCTCGTTCCAGTAACAGTTGAATATTTTATTTCTATTTATACTTAAAATAGGACCGACATACTTGGAGCACTACTATTATAAAACCAATTGTAACAACAGTGAACTTAGTAACAGTTGCTTCCAATATGCGACTATCTTTTAGTCGCAAAATCGCGCGTCGCATTCATAAAGTCGAATCCTGCCTTTACTGCTGCTCTTTTATGTTTAAGTGCGATAAAACACGGTCATTCGTCTATTTGGGGATTTAGTTCTGTTTAACTTTTAGTGGACGAATAAAATCCGCAATTTCATAAATGTTTAATATCGACTATACTGGCTATTCCCTTTGTGCCCGTATTCGAACGCTCACATGTCACATGTTGGACATGTGATTTGTTCGATGAAAGTGGACTTCATCCACATTATTGTCGTTCCATTCATAATATTCATTCGATTTGAGTGCTCGCGTCAAATCAAAGCATGTATGCTAAAATGTCACGATTCAGGATGCCGGTAACGCAGAATTGAATTGTATTTGCATATTCACGGCTCAAATTGCAAGCGACAAACGCTTTGTACTCGTATCAAATTTTATGAACTGTGTCACAGTTTTGGTTACACTTTTAATCTGGGCTGAATTAGAGTGCAGTGACATCATTACCGCACTAATTTGTAAATTTGAAAAATGCTTGGCCTTCCTAAATAGTGACGTGATGTGTTTTAATTTAGACAATTTTTACTAAAGTAGACTGGTGAATATAAAAAATGATAACATAAAAATTGCTGAAGGCTATCTCTTTTATGCGAATTTATTAAAATTTGAAAACAAAGTGTAGAGACCACTAAATTAATACTAAATTCTAAATATTAATCAACGGCATGAAACTTTATTATCAAATATAATAGAATTAAGATAAATTTGTTAAATGTTCATACCTACTTCAAATAAAGTTAAAACATATAGATCTTCGTAATATATTTCAATTAGTGATTCGCGTTCACGTTCATAATGCAATTAACAAAATAACTGTACTGAGAAAACATGTAATATTATTACTTAGTTATATTTGAAACCTTTCATAAAGTACTTTATAATTTAAAGCGTTTTAATGTCATGATAAAATGAGTGAAACTTAAAGTTTTAGTAATTGTTTACAGCAGAATACTGCGGATTTTTGGTGCTCAGAAGAATCTAATCTAATCCATGTTTATCATTATTCTTAGTTAGGGTTCTTTTGTTCTGTTTATATACTTATTTTTCAACTTTTTTTATTAGGTTAATATTGTAAATCTTATATATAAAATTCTCGTGTCACAATGTTAGTTACCGTACTCCTCCGAAACGGCTTTACCGATTTTCACCAAATTTTATATGCATATTCAGTAGGTCTGAGAATCGGTGACTATCTATTTTTCATACCCCTAAGTGATAAGAGTTGTTCATGGTTAACATTCTTTTATTTATATGGCAACACAACGTATGCCGGGTCAGCTAGTAATTAAATATAAATTATACATTTCCAACAATAAATATAAGTATTACCTACTCTAAAAAATTTAAAATAACTATTGTTCTATAAGACAAAGCAAAAAAAAAACACAAACGCAAAATGAAAGCTCGAACAAGTGTCTTTATTCTGAAATTCACTCTCCTTTGTGCCGGCCCGTATAGCCTTTGAAATAACTATTGGAAATTGGCTCCCGTCCTGGGGGCATTGACGAAAATTTCTCCTGCTAATTTCGTGAGTCAACAACAAAGGGTGCAAGAGGAACAAACCTATCTATTGGTTACTCGTTCCAGATTCGGTTATCGAATCAAAAAGAGTTTTATATGAATCAATTTTGATTGTGATATTTTTGCATTTTTTCTTATGCATGATTTTTTTTTAGAGTATGTTCTTATCTATTATAATTACGTCTAGTTTGCGAGAGATAATATTTTTTTAATTTGTAATACCTAGGTAAATATATTTATGATCGATATCCCCCACATTCTCATCCCTACTTAGTATTTCTTCCATAAATTAATTATTTTGGACATTTAGTAATCTAAACGAATCTAAATTTATAATTAGACTTGTGTAATGTTCACCTAAAGCTTAACTGATATTAAATTCCATTTACCAACCTAAATATAGGCCACCAAAAATCTTTAGTTATAGATATTCATACTAAAATTTTATTAAAATATCTGATTGTTCGTTGTTATTAACCCATATAAATAAGCTCCGGTACACATATTTATCGTTCTGCTAAGAAAAAAGCCACATAAACAGCGTTTGAATATCCAGCCGTTTTGCTTCAAAACTGTGCTATTTTTTAACAGTTCGCACTCCACAATCGAGAGCGGAGTGCAATGGGATCGCTTGACTCCGATTCCCTTCCGATGGCGCCCCGGGACTTGTTCCGGCTGTGGTTGGTACTACATTAACGATTTGTATCGTTAAACGTTACAATGCTCATAAAATAGAAGCTCATAAAATATGAATTAAAGATAAGCTGTTTTACATACTAAAAGGAGTTGAATTCATCCGTTCACCGTAACGCGTAAACGACAGGTTCAATGACATTTGAAAGAAGTTACAAATTGCGTAAGAAATGGTAAAATCTTACATTTTTCGGAGTGAGAATCATATTAGAAGCGTAAAATTTGCTACATTCATATTGTTCATGCGAATAAAGTCACGGGTACAGCAAATTCAAAGCAAATAATATAATGCCACGTCCGTGCACTTGCCAAAATGACACAAGTGCAAAGGTGTGGATAGAGAGTTTGACTTGGTTCGTGTCGATTAGGACGCGCTTGTAGCATAGCTTTTGATGCAGCCAAATATTTGTAGAGATGTAGAGGGTGCGGCAATTGCGCCATACATTCAGTAAAGAGTTCTAATAAACTTAATATATTTCAATTATACAATGAAAATATATACAGTTCTAGAACAGTTTTACGAGCTGAGTTTAAAGCGTGCCTGAACTGTGCTATTTATTCAAGCAGTTTCTCATTCCGTTGCGAAGAACAATGATGCAATGCGATCACTTGACTCCGTTCTTTTTTAGGACTTCGGGACTGGTTCCGATCGTTCACTTGTACGTGACTGGGTATATAAAACCTATTTTTTTTAGTGGTCAGGCAACATGGAATGATAAATTTACGGTGTGTGCGGGCGTGTACATAGAAATCATATATGGAATCGTAGAGTATAGTTGCGTACTGTTACATTTAATTCCTATATGACGATTATATTACAACATTGATATTAATGTCGAATCATGTACAGCTTTTTTGTGCTTGTCGCATGACCATCTTGCTGAAATATAACGAACGTCTAATATTTAAATTTTGCTTTATACTTCGCATGCTGACTTCATCTGCTGATACGCAGTAAGAAAAGACTATTTAAAACTAAAGCACTTAAACAGGGGACGAGCTCGGGAGACTATAAAAATAGATAGCTTACGAATAAACGAAAAGGCACATTTCTTCTATTGGCGATTTTTCCTCCGATATATTTTACGTGAAACATGTAACTTCGCCGCCACGCCCTTTCACTGTTATCCTTCAGCCAATTTTCAGGCCGATTTCATATAATCGTGAAACATGGGCTCAGTCAATGCGTATTCAATCAAGCCATCCGTTCAAAGGTCTATATTACGTAGTCTTCCATTACCAGATAATTCCCAAAAATGTGAGAACAGAACGCCTCATAAAACGGTTCACGTTTCGACAATTTGCAAATGGCGGCCGGCGGCTAAAGCTCTGTCAAATGAGAGGCGAGTGTTACGTCTTTAAGAAACTGTGATTTTAGCTAACAGGCGTTTGTACTACTTAGTTGGTAGTTTTCTTAAAACGTATGACTTATGGATACTTGATCATTGATAATTTGTGAATTAAAGTTATCGGGATAAAATATCGGCACGGGAAGCGTGAGTGAAGTATAAATCGCGTTTATTGAAAAAATATCTATGTTATATTACAAAGTTTAATTTTTAGACGAATGTGATACAGTGCCAATACACACAATTTCACCTAAAATACAATAAAAACTTAGAGATAATTTGGTAATTATTTTATTCAATTAAAATTTCTAATAAGAGTGTGTTAGATTACGTCAGTAACATAGTAACATTATTATAGTTAACCTTTGGCTATCCATTGACAAAATTAATTTGCAGGTATCCTTCGATTTACTTTGACAACAGGTTCCTTTCTTTTCTGTTAAGAATATTGATTGATGTCATGTTAATATAACAGATGTAGTGGACGTCCTAAAATGGATATTTTAATTGGTAAATCGCTAATTGTGCGACAAGACTTTACCAATTTATTACTCTGGCGTTGGTGAAACGGATATTTGCAGATAATTTGCGCTTCGTTCAATCATGCACATTTTAGGGCGTATAACATTTTTCATCGGGCTAATGAAATCGACACTGAATTCTATTTTCATTTTATTGCTAAACAAAACTTGAATTTAGAATTGCCAGTAATTGGAAAATTACAGGCGATGGCGTAGTTTTCACTCCCCTGTGATTTGAGTGCAAAATTTGTTCGAATTTTAAACGTTTAAATAAATATTCTCTAGTCTTTAGGGTAAAGCGGTGACAGTTACGTTTCTAAAATACCGTTTTATAAATAAGCGCTGTGAATTTAAAAGGCTAGCGTTAAAATTTATTCGTAAGTTTTAATAAATTCGCAAACGGAGTGCGAAATATTACATCGCACGAATTCTGAAATGGTAAACTGTCCAATATGATAGTTTACCATTTTCATTTAATATGCAACGAAGATCGTAAACATATAACAAAGATTATGAGAACAAAGAAATTAGTCTTTCATAAATATAGGTATCGTATATAGGTCGGTCGTCTAAGAGAGGGTACTAATATTCATAACTGTGAAAACATCAGTCGAAGAATCATTTATTTGTTGCTTCTTTACGAGAAGCACTGAGGGTTGAAACCCTTATTTATTTATTTTACTTACGTTTAAACTCATCTGCGATATTCCAGTACTGTCTGCAAACGGACGGTAATTTTTCACGATAGCCTTCATAATAAGGGAATATTTGCTTTCAATCCTGTTGTAATAAAAATAAGTTTAGGAAAATTCAATTTTAGTTTTAATAAATTTCGATTTTATTACAGGAATTGTATGTGTTTTATTTTTGTAACACAAAATACAACCGATTTCTACATGAATCCAAAGTCAGTGTAGCAGTCAATAACGACACAATACGACACGACACAGCCAAGTTTTTATTCTTAATTATTTATTAAGTGAAGCTTGTTAATAAATATCATCACACTGAAGTTTATATGTGTACACAACACAGATGACAAAGATGCCAACACGACAATATGTCGTTTTGACGTCAACGACAGTTGGCGAAAGCAACGGCATACCCACAGACCTATATCTAAATACATGTGGGCATACCATTGTCGTGTCGGCCCAGTGTATTACACTGCATATTAAAAGCTGGAAACTATTGCGTACAAATTCTATTACCTGTAATTTAGAAGCGCTAGCTTTGAAATATAGCGAGATATTATTGTTAATTATCATTGTATACCAGATCGCGGTTCAACTAATTATTACGTTAGATAATGTCAGCCACTACCAGTGATGCATATGTTCACAAATTCACGATTATCCGCCACCGATACAATTAGTGAGGTCATTAATTTAGTTTAGCGAATATGCTGAAATGACTAATAACCGATAATTTGTACCTAACTCATAGTAATCCATTCGCATATGATAGTGTTAAATTGTTTGACGTGAAAGATCATGCTGTAATTGATATTAATGATTAGCTCACGATACTGTATGTGTAATTGTAGCATAAGTGTTAATAATAAAATCATCCTCACAATCCTTTATTGTGAATTTGAAGTAGGAAAGGAATATGAAATCGTTGTTTTTTCGTCGTTAACCTTTTTCTGTACCACTGCTGGGCATGAGTGTTCTCTTAGCGTAAGGGTGGCTCAGGCCATACTCCACCGCGATGGCCAAGTGCGATTTATTGGACTTCACACACCTTTGAGAACATTTTTTAATGAATTCTCAGATATGTTTCGTCACGATATTTTATTTGACCGTTATAGCAAGTGATGGATACGATGGATATGGATGTTTCTAATACGCATATAACGTTGAAAAATCAGTGCTTGTCGGGATTCGAACCTGGGCCGCCCGAATGAGAGGCTGAAACAAGCTGTTACCATCCAAATGTATCATTTGGATGGTAACTCAATGTAGCTCATGAAAAATTTAAGACCTATAGTCTGATTCATAATTAGGTGTCCAAAATGTAAACAAAGGTGTTGTCCTATCAAGAAAATACGTTTCAAATGGTAGTTCCTTATTTTTGACAATATTAAATTAATACAACAATAATAAAATAATAATCTAAATAAATTAAGATCAATTCAAATTTTCTAATATTTATATTACCTCAATTTCGTTCCATACAGTAATAATAATAAAAAACAAGGTTTATGGGAGAAAATTAAAATGTGATAATGGTAACACAATCGAAACCCAAGACATTTCTTGTGCCGTCATTTTTAAGTTTCGTAGCTGATGTTATTCATTTTCGTGACTGTAATTGAACTCAAATGTATAATAGTTTTCATGGCGCGTTCGTTAAATTGTGAATAATTGTAAAGTTTTAGTTTTTTGTTGAGTTTGTGAAAGTTTTTGTTTCTTGTTAATTTTGACAGTGACATTTGTTTGTTTACATTTTGGACACCTAATTATGAATCAGACTATAGATAGAATTTGTGCCAATGCCAGTGTAAAAGTTCTGGGTTCGACTTCGGGGGGATTTTTTTTTCACGCTTTTGAATCCAACGCATATGTATCTAAAACTGGGGTTGTAAGGATAATAAAAGGTACACAGTACTTACCAAAGTTATAGAAATCCTATAACAAACTCGTCCTTTTTGCTTCTCAACATTTCAAGTTTTATTATCGGCATATTAAAATGCGAGGCGACAATTTTGTACGCACGATCGCTTCTAATATAAATTACGTGGGATCTATACCTCTGATGTATTGAAGTTTTCTCCGCCAAATAATTTTATATCGCAAATATCCTATAAATATTTTCCACAGGTGTTAGGTACAAATAATTGTTACAAATAAATAAAATTGAAGCTTTTGTTTGTGATATCTTAATAACTGATTTTTGTATAAGAAACATATACAAAAAATATTATTAAAATGTTTGACTCTCTGTCTGCCTGTTTGTTTGTTACGACCAATCCCAAATGGTTGAACCGATTTTGACAGGACTTTTACTGGCAGTTATTCGATGTTATAAGAAGTAACATGGCCCTAATTCTTTAACAAAAGAATAAGGGTTGCGCGCAAAAAAACTCTTGAAATCTTCCGAGTGTTGACCCTTTTAAACGCGGGTGAAACCGCAGGCCAAGCTAGTTGCTTATACGAAAGAGGAATTTCAACCCTTAAAAGTTACCTCAATTAAATTTCGCGATAAACTTGTGACCAATTAAATGTTGTATAATAAAAGTTTATATATTAATACGAGTGGCGGAAACTTTTCAAGTGGGGTCCTAAGAATTTAGGGTACATTTTGGAGCTTTATTAGCACTTTGTTATACAAATATAGTAGAAGGAAAACTTAGGCTTAGGTATTTGGGTAATCTTAATTTAGGTGAAGGAATACTATGGACTTATTATTTCTGGATAATTACAGCAGTGTTAAGAGTTGCTGTGTTCCCCTTTGAGGGGTGTGGTAAGGGAGACATAACTATTTAATTCAAGCGTTTTGGTACACACTTTGGTAGAGCATTGCTAAGTCATGCCCAATTTTCACTAGCCGTAGTTTGGTCCTGTATTTTTCAGGTGATTCATTAAGTTAAGTTTTCACTTGACTTGAACAGACATCCAACATCCATATATTTCCATCGAAAGTCAAACTCGATTCACGCCAGAAATAAGTTTTGCGGTGGCACCTCTCCGGGTGAAATACTGGTTAAATCTTTCAAATCAAGTTAGGCACTGACCTTAAAGGGCTTTTGCGTATCGGACGGCAACTTTGCTACATTAGTACTCGTACCTAAATGAATTAACCTTACATTTTGTAAGGTCAGGTGAACTCTAATCCAATCGGCACATATTATCGAGATAACGGGATTTACGGCGGCGAGCTCTGCCAAGCCATGTGCGCGATACATCAGAGTTACGACTGGATCTTGTAGCGAAGTTGAAGTCGTTTAGATATGTGAACAAACTACTGTGAATTGTAGGTTTGCACATACAATGGGCGTCATAGGTTGGTGGTTGAAACTCGACCTTCCAATCAGGAATTCCAGGGTTCAGACCTCAGGTAGAGTTCTGATGTATAAAGTTATACGAAGTCACGAAGTTTTCCATCACAGTTAAAACAAATGCTATTATATAGAAATTAATAATAGCATTTGTTTTAACTGTGATGGAAGACTTCGTGAGGAAACTTTGGTTATTTCCTCACGTTTCCTAAAGTTCTTTTCGGAAAAAAACTTCTGGGTGTGTGAAGTCTTCGAATACGTATTTGGTCAACGCGTTGGACCATGACATAAACCTCTTACACTATGATAGGAGATATTTTAAAGGTGGTAGAACCCTTTGTGGTTTGACTCCGGCGGCACCACCACATTTATTTCTGCCTCATAACAGCAGTGTTAAGCACTGCTGTGTTCCGGTTTGAAGGATACTTTTCCGAGGCGTACCACCTTAGTCCTCAGGGGTAGCAGCGCATCTGTGGCTCAAGTAAGAATATCCAATCCTATCTGGGGTTGATTACAGATGTCCATGGGCGTCAGTAGCCATTTACCATCAGGTGGACTATGAGGCCGACAATCAATTGCGCTATCTGTATAACACACACTGTACTAAAACTATAATGTATCGTATATCAATACTACATATCATTTAACTGGACTTTGGTAACGATCTTTCAAACGGCCATTAGTGAAGTTCCGCGCGTCCATCACAATTACGCACTTGGAACACAAGCCGCCATTAGTATCGGTTATGGTGGCACATCACTAATACTTTGCTCTTATTTTTTCGAAAGCCACTAATTGACACGACAAAGACAAGAAAAATGAATCTAAAAACTGGTAAAGTTTAGTGTTGTAGGTGAATTCTGTCACACCTATTTTCGCCTAATAATAGCAGTGTTAAGCGTTGCTGTGTTCTGACTTGAAGGATGTAACAATGGAGACATATTTAAGGCATTGCCGTCAAATATTTGCAGTAATAAAAGATTCGACAATGTTATGCCAGCTAATGAAGTATTAAAGCTCAAAGAAATTTACTAATCTAATTTTGAAGGTGCTAAAACCCTTTGTGGTACGATTCCAGCAGCACCACTCTTACACCAATTACCCTTTTAATACCATTCTTTACATACTTTACGACTTAGGCCTTAAAAAGTAACACTGATTTAACCAAACAAGACTCACGAATGACCATCTTGTACGTAATTTAGTCGCTTCAAAGATACTTATTCACATGCATAGCCTCGTGGGACAAACAAAGGTACCATTATTTATTAGGGTAGAGGTCCGAAATGACAAACGTAACTCCTACGGTTCACTAGTAAGGGTCCCCTTTGTCGTTACGAAGAATGGCCGGTTGAGGTCAGAGATTTTTTGACTTTTATATGCAACCGAAATAAATGGAAGTGGGATTAGTCGTGTTTGTTAAAGTGAGTACTGGTTTTACACAGCAATTAGAGTTTCGGATTCGATTCTTGGGTAGATCTGATCAATCAAGGTCTCTATTGTGAATATAGATGGTACTGTTTTTTGTTAATAGTATCCATGACACAGATAGTCTATTAGACATCATCATCAACCCATTATTGTCCCACTGCTGGATACGGGTATCCTCTCAGAATGAGAAGGATAAGGGCATAGTTCATCGCGCTGGCCCTGTGTGTATTGGTGAACGTCACATACCTTTGAGAGAGAGAGAACTTTTTTTATGATCTCTCAGGTATGCACTATGCAGGTTTCCTCACGATGTTTTCCGTCACCATTGAAGCGTTCATTTCGAATCAGAGGTTTGCCGGGGATGCGATCCTCGGACCTCTCGATCGAGAGGCCGAGCTTCAACTACTAGGCTATAACTGCTTAACGAATATGAACGGATAAGATAAGTATCATTTACCTAATGGTGAAATTTGATCATGAATATCTCAATTATGTAGTGAGCAATCCCCAATTTAAAATGGCGTCCGAAATTCTTGACATCAGTAATGACCTTTTACATAAAACCGAATTAGCCACCGAGCATGCAGTTCACTTCACTGCCACCAATGGTCATCTAGAAATACCTTCAAATAGGCTTGAGTTCTATCTAAGAGAGGCTGCAGGTGTGTTGCTACTTGCTATTGGAATTCCTCGTATCTGTCTTATCACACTCTTCAAACCAGAACTCTTTACTTACCACTACTTTTATGAGACAGAATGGTGGCATCGTTACGGGCAAACCAAGGAGAGTTCTACCACCTTCATGACCTAAGACAAATGTTTAACCTATGCTTTAAATATCTTTATTGATGTAAAATTCATTTAATGGCTCACGAAGCGTCTCTAAGAGCAATTAATATCAACTTAATAGCCCTTAAGAGAGTGCAAAGGATCTTTACGCACGCCCAAATACACCAATTTAACGTCATTACGGCTTGATATGGCTATCTTGGTTTAATGCTTTATAATGTTTAAGTGGAATCATTAATCGTTTTATATTGAAGATGGAAATACTATCCATAAATTTCGCATTGTGATTACTGTGTGGAGACTTATTATCGTCTCAGTCTTTGTAAGAAATGCATAGATATTATTTAACCTCTACTAAAACTGAACTATTCTTTCGTTTCTTTCGTAATACGTAGTATTAAAGAAGGTTTGTTTTTTTTTTTTTGTAATTAATGGGACTCGAAATACAGATAAAATTATTCCAATAATATGAATTAGAATAAAAGCTCAATCTAGGAGACTGAAACTAATTTAACTCTTTACAGATCTTCACAAGGTATCTTTAAAAATGAAGCGAAGCGGGACACTCTTTTTACAAAAATATGGTTATCCACCCAAAAAGGAAATACGTTTCGAAATGGGCAAGATATCGCGGGCTGTAATAACTCGGAGAGTTAATAAATTGGCAAAAGTTTTTTCATCGAAACTGGCAATTATACGAGTAGCTGCTGGCGAATCGCCAAATCAGTGATTAATGCTTTTGGCGGTTGCGTGCTGACCGAATTGTAAGGGCTCGAATAGCTCACTTGTAGGACTGAAGCACACTGCTCATTTATTTTTTATAATAAAATGTAACAAACTGCCACAGGAATGGTAAGTGGCCAATACTGCCAATAGTCATCCGTAGTCAATCCCATGCGATTGGACTTCTACCTGAGGTCAGCCACAGATACTGGAGCTAATGCTTTATTAATTATATGTAAAAATAATGGCATTTAAAAACAGAGAAAAAGAGAATAATTATTATTAAAAAAAAGACAAACTCAGTGGGTTTCTTACCGGATCTTCTCAGTAGCATTACCATGAGTTGGCATAGAAACGCCACTATAGAAATGGTAAATAGAAAACTATTGTCATTTTGCTAGTGAATAACATAACTACTATCGTTACGGTATTTCTTGACAACGTCTGTCAAATTAATGACTCATGGGACGGAATTTGTATGGCAATAGATCATAATGACATTCGCTAGCGATTTGATTTCGATAGGTTTTTTACGTATCGAGTTACGTCACTACGGATTTTAGTTCTACGAGTAACCACCAGAGGCGCTGTACAATTTTTCATACATTTATTTTACGCAGTCGCTAGCGAGTAATACTTTTGTAAACTCATGGTAGTCCTACAGTAGAGGTCGCGTTCCGATCCGGCAGTTTAAGAAAAATATTGTAACTGACAATTTGTAAGTGCCGCTGTTGGCCTATACAAAATAAATATATTTCATTACAGATGCGTTGCTATCCCTGAGGATTAAGTTGGAACGCCTCGGGTAATGCTTCTGGCGACTGCGTGCTATCTGCATTATTAGGGCTCGAATAGCACATCTATAGGTCTAAAGCACTAAGTGCGTTTCAAGATGGAATTCTCACGTTGGTGATCGGTCCGATGGACATTTAAGACGCCAGTTTACATATTTCTTCAAACATTCAACAGTGGACTGTGAGACAATAATTAGAAATTGTAGGCGAAATTAGAGCTTCAGATAGAGACACCGAACTTGAAACCACTAAAACACTTAGGGAAAGGAAAACTCAGTTCTGATGTTGTTGTATATACAAGACGTTCAGAAAACTTCCATAGCGTGGTACAGAAGTAGTGGTGGAGCCATCTCTTGTTGAGTAGCGGAAAATCACCACACTTCGCTAAATCTTAATAAAAAACGTGATCATATTGTTTTGGGATAGTGAGCGGATAGTACATAGTATGCATCGACCCTTAAACAAACATCACGTGTTAAAATTAATCATCACGTTATACCGTGTAATCTGGGTCACAATTTGTAATATGATAATGAAAATTCATTAAAGTGAGATTAAAATTTGTGCGTCACAAATTCAACATATATCTACTAACTTTAAATTAAAAGCGATACTCGGGAATTTAAAAATAGAGTAGTACAAAAATCATCATCATCATCATCAGCAACCCATAACTGTCCCACTGCTGGGCACAGGTTTCCTCTCAGGATGAGAAGGATTAGGCCATAGTCCGACGCGCTGGCCAAGTGCGAATTGGTAGACTTCATATACCTTTACCATTTTTTTTAAATCTCTCAGGTATGCAGGTTTCCTCAATATGTTTTCCTTCACCGTTTAGCAAGTGATAATTCATTTCTAATACGCACATAACTTTGGAAATTCAGAGGTGCGTGCCTGGGATTTGAACCTCGGACCCCTTGATCGAGAGGCCGAGTTTCTTAACCACTAGGCTATCACTGCTTCACAACAACAATGCTTTAGATAAGTAGTAAAAAATTAAAGTACAAAAATGCTTTACATGAAATTGTTACAAGAAATAATTTTCGGCGTGTTTCTTTGTCTAAAACTTTTCTATTAGAAGATTCTGTAAAAGTAACACGTAGGGCGATAAGGGTAATCTGATTTATTGCCACTTTTCTTTTGAACCTCATTCTCTTTTGAAACCTTTATTAAGATTTTGAATAATTTGGAAGCCCTTGAAAATATCTTCTTAAGCGTTACACTCTTGTCATAGTGGTCGTGGTCATTACTTGGTCTTCGTGGCACGCTTAACAAAGAAAATATATACCTAGCTTTTTAGCTTATTGAAGCAAAGCATACAATAGGTAGATTTAGGCACCATCTGACCACCAATTTTTTACTTATCCGAATATCGAAAAGGATAACTCGTTAGTAGAAAGAGCAATTTACAAAGAAGTTTATTAATTTAGTTATTATTTACTAATTTAAAAATAGCCTAGTAGCCTATTAGGCTATTTGAATGATATATGAGGTAAGCTACTAAGTTTTCGATTTTTTTTATTACAAAATTTCGCTAATCTGTACAATATAAAAATTGATTTTGGTATTATATATTATCTTAATTTTGGCATATATGTGTTTTTTCGTAGTCAGAGTTTTCTACTATCCTTTAGTGTTAATGTATATAACCGAAAATAAATGCCAACAAAGTAAAGGGTAGAAGCTATTTCATAAGACTGTAAAATGTTGACTGACAATTATTCCTAGAGAACCTTAACAAGGTTAGAGATGAACGTCCGACTTTACGGATCATCTTATTAAGAGTTTTAGATTAAATAAGGGCCGAAGCATACTAACTATTTATAACATATAAAATATATCTTTATAAAAATAATATACAATCCCACTAATGGTAAGCCACTATCATCTGTGGATATCTCTTATCAATTCCATCTAGAAGTGAACTCCTACCTGAAATTACTTAGAGAGGCACTTGCCTCTGAATGAACTTCATTGACCACTTAGGATAGATAGGTTTTTGTCTGCGACATAATCCAATTGAGTTACTCCAGATGGTTTTATATCATAGTCTTAGTATTCCATTTCCTCTATGCAGAACATAATTCTAAATATAAAAAAAATATGAAAGTAGAGTTCTTCTACCAATAAAAACCTTTATAGTTTTAAGTCATCGTTGTATTTAATATACTTTCACAATCGCGCGTCCAAGTTCCCTTGAGTAACAAGTCTGCGCAAATTCTAAGACATAATCGATTTATAAACTTTACTTTAGACATAGTCTAAGATCCAGTCGGATCTTGCAGTCGCATTATTCTTAAGTTCATTTGATGTTTAGCAAAAATATCTTTGTGCCGGGTTGCCTATCAAAATATGGTTGCAAGTACTTATGACGCGTAAGAAAGGTTTTGGAAAATTTATAGCTGAGCTTAAGAATTATTTTTTACCTAGTGATTTAATTGTACTTTATCTTTCTTTCTTTTCATTTAGTGAAAGAAGCTTATTAAGAAAAAAATATACTTCAAAATTGTTGTTGTTATATTGAAGATAAGTTACGCATTAATGGCCATATTTTGATAGTT
The DNA here is from genome assembly GCA_014595695.2 of Epargyreus clarus clarus. Taxonomy (NCBI): domain Eukaryota; kingdom Metazoa; phylum Arthropoda; class Insecta; order Lepidoptera; family Hesperiidae; genus Epargyreus; species Epargyreus clarus. Next base: position 534,376 of record JACTTY020000029.1, read on the forward strand.
AACTCGTCACATTTCTTTAAAATAATAATTTAATAAATAAGAACTGGGTCCTCCCTGTTCCCTAGTGGTCCTCTACTAACACAACCAGCGCTCGTACTATAACTGGTGCTACCTACTCTGTTGGAATAATTGTCTCACCAATTAAATTATAGCGAAAATTTGTAAAGAAAATTACTTAGAAACTTCTATTGGTTTTAGCTTTAGCTCTGTTAAACGGCCATCTTTGATTTTAGTTGAAGACGGTAATAGAATTAGCCTACTGAAGTTGAAAGACATTAAAGTTACGTCTAAAAGTAAATTATGAAGAAAATCTTATTATAATATTAGTTGCAAACCCAGCGAGTAATAGATTTAAATCGGGTTTGGGTGCTAACAAAGTAAGTTTATTTTAATATTTTCAAACTTTTTTATTATTAACACGATATTTTGTTATGGGTTAAATATTAACTTCATGTCTTCGGGAAGCCGAGATACAAAAGTATGTTTTTATTTTGTATCAATTGTGTGTTATGACAAAATTAAATGAATTGAAATGAAATAAAACGAATTAAATCGAATCCAAACGTTACTCAAATAAATTGAAATTTATATATTTATTTTAGTATATAAATACTCGTATATATATACAACGTTCATTTGAATTCATAGGCCTGTGCCAACACAAACTGTCTCTTGCAACATTTCTCCACTCCCAAGTCCCAGGACAGTTCGTACGTAAACAGCATTTTGAAATCCCAAGTCGCCCCATAAAACTAGCTCCAAATAATGCTCAAGAGTATCTCTCTACTGAAAAACAAGCACCAAGTGCAGTATTAGCGATACGGCAAACCGATCCATTGTTACGACTTGGCGTTTGCTCTCTGGATACGGGAAGGTTTTATTTTCATTTTGGATCCAATATTTTGGACGAGACGAGGGGAATAAATTTAAGATGGTAAAACTCTTTGTTTGTCGCTTAAGTCGGTACCAATTTTGTGGCTATTTCAGTTTTATAATTGAAATGTAAAATAGAATATGTTTCAAGGGTAAAGCGAGAAACTTGTACGAGGCCTACACATATAAAAAAAAACAAAAAACAATGTCCTCAATAGTAAGCATCTATATCGATCAAAGATATGACTTCGATAGTATTTGGAATGAATTATATACATTCATAGGTTGCTGAGACATATTATTAGCTCATTTGCTACCTCTGTTTATTATAAAAAAGTCAAGTGTAGAAAATTTGATGACAACAAGGTAATATCGTTTTTGAGCCCGGAAAAAGTTCGATCCAAGCAATCCTCAAGAGTATCTATTCTATCTTCCGCTATCGCATCGATAAATATATCCTAAAAATAAGCAGGAGAGTGCATTAGCGATACGGGAACCGGGAACTAACCGGCTGACACGAATTGGCACGTGGTCCCACGGCGCCGAGAAAGTAGGGATGGCGATTTGGGAGCGATTAATCGAAGAATCGATTTTTTGGACCAAAAAATTTAATCGAACTTCAGTAATGGATCGATTAAGTGAATCGACGTTCTGTAAAATCGACATTTGATTTCTTTAAGTTTATTGAATTTTAACAGATGTTTTCTAGACATTTTTTTACTGACGGAAATGTTATTCAGTGATTGTTTGGTTCTGACGACCTTTTTTTGAGCTAGCTTCGCCTCTGAATAGATCGAAGATCGATTTTCGGAGAATTCTTTAGGCCTCCATTTTTTATGAAGCGATTAAATTTTTTCAAGAATCGATCTTTTTTGGAAAGAATCGCCATCCCTACGAGAAAGGTTTTATTCCGACTCTGTAAGGAATACACCGAAATTTTTGTATTTCTCCCCGATTCGGGCGCGCATTTGTTTACAGAGCAAACCGAATGCGCGATTTGGGGCAGAAGCAGATTTCGGCTTCGCGTACAATATCGGTGCCAGCGAAGCTGTACGAAACGAGTGTCAAGCGGCCGTTTATACTAAAATGTTTTGTTTGGCCAAAAGTTGTTACCGCGACCGATATTGACCAATATGCGAAGAAGTAGAAACAGAATGTTTGCATGCCGTTATTATGAAGTAGTATATAAGCATGCAGATCACCTGATGGAAAGGGGTTAGCGTATCTGGACATCTGCAATGATTGCCAAATGAGAATGCTGTCATGCGGTGTCTAAATTGTTATGTTATTACCGTTGAGGATTAAGATAACAGTTGTTCCTAAGTGTCTCTTTAACAGCGCTTGAATCTGCTATTATAAGAAAAATAGATGTACACCTTAGCTAGGTTTTACCTTTGCTACTGCAGTCCATGGAATACGTCATCAAATTCTACTAGAACGTCCACGAGTTACTTAAAAAGAAAGGTTCAAGTTATCTTTGAATTTTTTAAACGGAAGTTCTAAAAGAAATTCCATTTAAAACTAATCTTATAGTCAATCTTAATGCAGTCTTTCAGACTCGTGTAAAAATAGATGAGGCGCATGAGATTGTACTTAGTTAAGTGACCTACTTAGAAGTCGGACGAAATCTACTAAAGATCTTAAAGACTATTTTTTTTATAATATAGGATTAGCAGACGAGCACCTCCACCCGATGGTAAGTGACTACTGCCGCCCATGTACATCTGTAACAGATAGGATTAGATATTCCTATCTGAGGTCGGCCACAGATGCCCCGCTGCCCCTGCGGACTCCACCCTTCAAAACAGAACACAGCAGCGCTTAATACTGCTGTTATGAGGCAGAAATAGGTGTGGCGGTGGTACCGCCGGAGTCGAACCACAACGGGTTCTACCACCATTAAATCTAGTAAAGATCTTAAAACTAGAATATTTCCTCCAATATTCTAGACTTTACGATCATAAAATGTATATGTAACGGTACCTTTGTGTTCATAACAAACTTATCTACATATTATGCAGATTTCATGCAGTGTGTGGAAAAACGGTGCTGACTAACTTTGTCTTCGGCTACTAACTAACTGTACGTTTTCCATTTTTTTCAAATTTGTGTTCACTTTCACCGGCAAAATCTAGTTGTGATTTGAGAGCTCGTTAAACGCGCCTAAACTGTGGGAGTGGCATAGGCTATATTCTCGTGTGTTCCTGTAATTCCGGGACTAGAATAGGGCTACGGTATCCCCTGCCTGTCGTAAGAGACGACTAAAAGGGGCTTCCGGGGTTGCGGACGGCAAGAGTGGGAGCTCAAACCGCCCGGCCAGCAACCCCAGGAACGACGGCGGTATGTGTGGTCGCATACCGTCGTGTACAACAGACGGTGTGGCGAGCGGCATGCTCACCTGGACGGAGCCCGACGGGGAAACGTGCTAAGAGGACTCCGGTTACGTTCCTCTGGAGATCCCGAGTCCTTTACGCAGCGCCGAGGACGGCCACCGGGGCGGTTTTAGTGCGGTAAGAATCCCACATCCTGTGGCGCTCCCACGGCACCGGGTACCTTTCGAAGGTTTCCCCCTCGAAAACAAAAAAAAAAGGCTGTATTCTTGTGCAGTTGGGTTTTTGCTTTCATAATTACAGTCTAGTTCCTTGTTCCTTTATCTTTTGTGATTACAAAGAGAGAACCGCGTTCAAAGATTAAACGGTTTTATATTTTAAATTACTTCCAAGAAATCCTGTAATAGTTATTTCAATCAGTTCCAAGTGTTTTAAAGTTAATAGCGTCTATGTAAATGAAAGAAATGTAGTTAGCTTGGTGCTTTAGCTCCGTTTTTATTGTCTTAATGAAGCCGTTGAAATAATCTTAGCGCCGGCTCCGTAAGAAAATAAATGAGATTTCGCATTAATTGCCCGAGTGTTTACAATTAGGTCAATCATATTTTAAAAGAATATGAAAAGAAGAATATGTTGTTAATACTAATCCATTTCGATCGTTTAACTTGGCTTACATGTTCTTATTAAATGGCAAAGCCTATTTTAAGTTTTTTGCGCATTTCTGTGTACCTACATAGGACTTGAACCTCAGCCCTTCTGATTGCGAGGGCGAATTTTAAAACACGATGTTATCACCGCTTTGTGACATATTAACAAAAAATGTCATTCAACTAAATTCACTTCGTTGTTCGCTGCATCGAATGCGAAATTACCTCAAGCTTTTCTTGTATACGGAAACTTTAAGCGGGTAAAGAGTTTTACTAAGAGTGTCTTAGTAAAACTCTCATACCTAATGTGAATTATTCTAAACTGCACACATAGCCTGATAACCTTAACGTTTGCTGTTTTATTTGTGTTATTTATTGTTTATTGCAGAATGGAAATCACATAGAGAGACGACGTGAACACACATAACCTGGAAATATAATATCAATTATCAAATGATTTTCTTCCATTGGGAATGATTTACTAGTGGTGAGAACAGGCTTTTGCGCTACTATGGAACATAACATATTATAGCCTACTTTGTGTGGTAAGTATGGCCACTGTGTTCTATGGATTATCTGTGTTTTGAAGGTGGTAGAACCTTTTGTGGTTCGACTGCGGTGGCGTCGCCATCACACCTATTTCTACCTAATAAAAGCAGTGTTAGGCGCTGCTGTGTTCCGATTTGAAGGGTGTGGTAAGGGAGACAGACTTTTCCGGGGCGTTCCAGTTTAGTCCTCAGGGGTTGCGGCGCGCCCGTGACCGACCTCCTCCTTATTAAATAATAATAATAAAATTAAAATAAAGTCGCTTAATTTGGTAACAGCATCATCGTAATAACTTAGTTAAGTTACCTTAACACAATTATAGATTTGGTAATCTGGATAATAAACTACTTTTAAAAATGTTATTTCTAACCAAACCGTAAATAATAATAACTGCGATATAAATAGGAAACTGTAGTTATTATTGATACCAGTACTAATAGTGCATATTCGCATATTCATGAGTATTTGATTAAAACAGTCTCAAATCTTGATAACTATCACTTATGTCTCTGTTAATTGAAAGGTGAATAGTTCCATATTATAATGACACATCAAAGCGCGGCTGTAATTATTATCTATCTACTAATGTCAGAGGAATTGCATATCCGAGTTTGAAGCAGCTGCGGTGTTTGTCACACCATAATTGATAGTATTCTAATTTGAAATTAATTTAATATCAGACTGTATTGCTGTCTAATTCAGTTTCTATTACGTTTTCGATTTGTAATGATAGTAAGGAGTTTAAAGAGTATCTGATATGACTAGTATTACACTGTACCAATAAATAATATTGAAGTCTGCTCGTAATATCATTATATCAGCTTTATAACTAGTATATAAAAGTACATACGGTATTTATAAGAAAAGATCAATCATTCAAAAATGTCTGTCTGCCTGTCTGTCTGCCTGCTTGTCTGCTTTTTCTAATTTATCTCCGCAGCAACTGAATCGTTTTTGACAGGACTTTCACTAGTAGTTAGTGAATATTATAAGGAATAACATACGTTTATTTTTATTTGAAAATTAATTAGGGTGCCGCGCATAACGCATTATTACGCAATAACGCGAGTGAAAGCGCGGGCATAGCTCGTATTATAATATAACTGTTCTCGATGAATGGTTTTTGAACGATCCATGGAACTGGGTCGGAATATCGGCAACAAAAACCACTTATCGAGATTACCCGTTACACTTTGAAAAATTGCTACATATTACTTTAAAAGCAAATATATTAGGGACATGATTTGTATGCATACTCCAACAATGCATGTTGAAATATTTTGTAATTTATAATCTAGATACATATCCATCAGTACTAGAAGTTGTCAGGTTTGTATATTTTATTGACTGTAGTTTAAATGGTCATTAAGAATTAAGTTAGAATTGCTTAAATAAATTTTGGAATACGCTTAAGGGTGCCTTGCCACCAGAGATAAGCCACGTAGCTAAGCGGCGAGGTCGAAACTAAGCTAAAATAAAGCTAAGCTAAGCTAAGGAAGTAAAACGTGCTATGATAATACTTAGCTACAGGAGTTTTTAGCTCACATTAATAGCTTCGATCCTTAGCTCATATCCCATACAAAAAACATAGCTTAGCTAAAATAAACAATTGGAAATGAAGGAACCCTATTGGTGGATTTGACACACATCAATATCTTAGCTTCGCCACACATCTCTGGTGTAAAAGCACCCTCACATTACACAAAAGACAGGTGTGGCAATAACACAAAGGTAGAATAATGCAATTGAACAAAAATCCCCTTACGTAATGTATGCTCTTCATTCAGGACTTTATCTCCACAAAACCTCTTTTACCCGCTCAAAGTTTCCGTATGAAAGAAAAAAACCCGAGCTAATTTCGAATTCAACGCAGCGAATATGGAAGCAAATTTCGTTGTATAAAATTGCTGTAAATATGTCTCCACTGCGAACTTCACGCTTTTGTTTTAGCGAGTTACACAGTTTTGTGACGTCAGAGTGCGAGTAAGTTTTTGAAACTGGTTTTAAATAGCGTTCCAATTATGTAAGTGTCTACCTCATAACGCGCGTAAAAACTGTTACAATTTTATTTCCTCATTTTTTGATGTGAAACATCTATAGCCGCACGTAAAAAAGATTTCTGGCGTGGCGACGATTACCTTTAACTACATAGACAAATGTTCTATAAGGGACAGAGCTATTAGAACAATGTGATAAAAAAAGACAACTAGTGTTTGACCTTGCGTTTCAAGTGTACGCAAACGTAAATATTGACCATGGAATATAGTGACCAATGATTACTTCAGTCAAAACGGGACATCGATTTTTTTATGTCAAATACTTTTTACTTGAAAAAATATAGTTAGAAATAATAAAAAACACGCTTTTATGATAAAATTAACTAAAAAGTAGAAAATAATTTTCAATCTAGGAATCATTTAAGGAAAAGTAAATAGTATAATTGTGCAAAAAATGTGGGGCGCTTTATGAAAACTGATAAATGGGGCACCCCATGTTTTTTTTCACAATTATAATATTTACTGTTACTTAATTGACAATGGCAACGGTTCATTTCGGAGACAACGGCACGAAGCATCGAAAAAAGGGACTGTCCCGTTAAAAACGGGACGTATGGACGTATATTTCTCATTGATACTCATGCTTGTCAAAGACAATGAAATAATGGAACAGAAGGTAAAAAATGTCCAGAACTGTCGATAATAGTTTTAGTACATCGTTTACGTAGAAATGTTATAGTACAGTTTAACTAAATAAATTATTATTATATAAATATATAATTTGATGAAAGAATGTATCTATACAGATGTATCGACTGGTTTAAAATATACGATTTAAAAATTGTTTATATTTATTATCGTATATTAGTAAAGATTACTCACTCCTAACAAGAAAATGTACCCAGTTTTGAGAATTGAAATAGTCGCGTAAAAAGTTTTGCCACGTCTCCGTGCTAAAATGTCCCTAAAATATTTGAAATAATTATTTATCTATTATGTAAATTACGCAGTATTAGTTATTTATTTGTAAATTTTCTCTAAAAATGTTTTTATTTGTCAAGAATTCAAAAAAAACTTACTAATAAGCCGTTTGTGGCTTCATTCAATTTCAAGGCGGCGAAGTATCTTTACTAATTTATGTTTATTATTTTCAATTTTATTTTACACACGACCATTAATTGCAAAGTTGTGTACATTTTATAAATGTACTAGCTGACCCAGCAAACATTGTGTTGCCATATAAATAAAAAAAATGTTAAGGGTGAACAACCCTTATCACTTAAGAGATATGAAAAATAGATAGATAGTAGCCAATTCTCAGACTTACTGAATATGCATATAAATTTTGATGAAAATCAGTAAGAGCGTTTCGCAGGAGTACAGTAACTAACATCGTGACATGCGAATTTTATATAATCTTACCGTGGTCTTTTTGAGGATTAATTTCTGGCTATACAAATATTGTTTATTAAATTATGTTTAGGTTAATTTATTCAATTAAAGAAATTTTAAAATACCGTATACTATCCTATATAAATTTTATGGTAGTATTTTTTATTATTTACCACAGATATCGAAGAAAATTTAGAGATTAGGATACAGAATTTCCCATATATCGATTTTATTTTATTAAAATAAACTAGAAAAAGTTCTATTTTGACTAAAACACACTAATATAAAAATTAAGCAGTGGGATCTTAAACTATAACATACACGTATGAACATCGTGAGCTTCAATAAAATGTCACTTCTGTTCTGTTGATCTATGGTCATAGATCAATGAAAATTTTTTCATTGATCTATGACAGTTCAATTCAATCAATGAAAGTTTTTGTCAATGAAAGTGCATGGTCATGCATTTTGCGTCTTTATCACTTTCATTGACAAAAACATACTTTGTCTCTTTCTGGTTACTCATGTAATCATGGCGGATCGAACACGAAAAATAAACAAAATTTAATAATTTCTCTTCATTTACGTGTGATAGGTGATTCCATGAATCTTGTTTCTTTTTCGAGCATAATTTTTGCATTTATGCATTGCACAAGAAGGCATTTTGAGGCTTAAAATTCAAAATAATGACGTTTAACGTGTTCAGTGACATTCGTGTGTATTACTACGCCGCGCGAGAGCGACTGGAGTCGTTTTAACTCGTTTTACACCACTTGACGTATTTTGTATGTTTTAAGTATTGCCCGCTTATTTTTCTGATAATAAAATGTCTGACCGTGATAATTTAGAGAGTGAAAGTGATCAGCCTTCTGCAAAGAAAGCAAAATCACACTATGACACACCATCAAGTCATCAGTAAGTTAATTATTTTTTTATAATTAAAGTATGCATTTATCTGTGCATTAAGCACGCGTATATTTGGTGTGTTTTGAGCGCCAGCAAATGTAAAATCTACTATCTTGGTAGATTAAAATTCACATAAAAATCATTGCATACAATGTTTTTAAATTATTAATTAATTTTAATGTCATTCTTCTCAGATAATAAATTTATTAAGACTGACAGAATTGTATTTCAAATCAGCTGATGGCGTGCAGCGCACGAAAGTTTTTTCTTATTTGTTATAAATATGAACATTAAAAAATTAATTAATTTTTCTAATCATAGTGGCATTAAATCATTTTCCATTGATATCAGGATGTGCTATGACTATTCATAAGTCTCAAGGAGGTACATATGACGAGGTGGTCTATGAGTACAGTAAAAATCATTCTATTCCATTACTTTACGTAGCTTTAACACGAGTAACAAGTCTTGAAGGGTTGTTTATATGTAACAGTCAGGATAATTTAAGATTTTATCATGGAAGAAGAGTAGATCCATCAGTTTCAAGTTTACAGCTAGAATTTAAAAGATTATCTCTAAACAAACTTACTACATTGCAAGAACTGATCACTGAATTTATAAACTCCAGAAATAAATTAACCATTTATACTTTAAACTGCCAAAGTCTCAGAAAACATACTACTGATTTACAAGATTCTATTTGTCAAAGGAGTAACTTTTTATTACTAACTGAAAAATGGCTTCCTGCAGATGAATCAGTTGACTTACCTAATTTTCAGTGTATAGCTAAATTTAAGAGACAAAATGTTACAGCCGCTGGAGTTGCCATTTATAAAAACAACAATGCTTCACATATTACTACATTCAACATGGATTTAGTAATTCAAAATGCTACAGAAGTTCATGTCTCCCAAACATCTATTGGCGATATGTGTGCTTCACATGTTAAACTAGAAGATGGAAGTGAATTGATGATGATTGTTGTGTACATTTCTCCTAATAAAAAAATAAATGACATCATTTAATTTTTACACGAGAGATTATTTCCGTACAGTCACAAAGGTTCAATAACTTTCAAAACCAATAAAGACAAACTACCATTGATTTTAGCTGGGGATTTCAATGTAAATTTTGCAAAAGATGAATCAACGCCATTAATTACGTTTCTCCAAGAAGAATTTCAATTGCAAATTAATAACAATCCAAGAGAAGCTACCACCAGATACGGAACAACAATAGATGCTGTATTTATTAGATATCTTGATAATGTTATGTCCAATACTTTTGTAACATACTTCAGTTACCATCGACCAATTGTCACAGTAATACCGTCCTCAGAGGCAACATCGAATATAACTATTACCGAAGTCACTGATTAAACGAATTAAGTAGTCACGATTTGAAATAAATTCGTAAATTTTTGTATTTAATGAAAATAAATTTTTATTCAATAAATAGTCATCGTTATCTGGAAAAAAATCGTAATATTTTATTTTATCATTATGACATATTTAGTTCCTATCACAATATGTTCTTTTCTGCATATTACTTTTACAAAATGTCGATGTTTCACATCTGCCAGGCGTCCCGTGACGGCTCACATTTTTTTTATATATAATGAAGGAGCAAACGAGTATGCATTCTACGGATACTACTTAAAGCCGATGCGTTGCCTCATTCATGAGTAATATGATCGCGTCATAAGCAAGTTAGTCAGCATTCATATCCTTCCATGAAAACTCGAGAAGTGCTTCACGCAAAGTACCTAACGGATGGAAGCAAATAGGTCATACTACCAAGTGTGTGGTACGATAACAATCATCAAAATCGTTCTTGCACCGCAGAACTCGCTTTTCTTTTTAAAGCGAGGAAGGTGTAATCCAAAGTCGACCGCGTTGGGCTGTGTTGGCCAAAAGGACTGTTAGTCTTCATACAACTTTGAGCAGTCATTTAGAGAACACATATGAGAGGTTCATAATACTTCAAAAATCTGATTTTGATATCAAATGATTCGAATCTTGAGCCGCCAACTAGGAAAACCGAAATTCGAACCACTGGGCTATTACTAGCTTAGCGCTTCTTATCATAGCGCTACAGAAGCCCCTTCGGTGCTTCCCTAGGAAAAAATCTTAAAATATCTCGGGTGACAACAAATGCATCTCATCTGTTTAGCCAGCGATCTAGCCGGAATTTTTTCAATGCCTTCATTAAGATAAAAGGGAAAAAACTAGCTAAAGAACGGTTGAACACCCTCATCTACATAAGTGCTGAAATTGGAGCTTAAACACTTCGATTTAGATAAAAACACTGGTTTTATCTTTTAATCTTTTGAGATCAAGGGCTTTTGTTCCATCCTAAATACTTAAAAATATATAATAATATACTTCAACATATCCGCTTCTGATATTAAAATAACTGTTTGAATCTTCAATTATTATTATGTTGTTTGCCATGGTGTTGAAATATCAAAGTTTATTTTTATAATTGTGTTTTTTAAAGATTGTTTATTTTTTAAATGTTGTAAATATCCTATTTTGTGCGACTTTGCTTCTATTGTACTTTACATTATACATTACTTTACGTTTATCTTACGTACGTAAGATTATCTTACGTATGTAAGACGCCTTTGTATCGCAAAAATTAAAATAATACTTTCTAATACATTACGAACGTGAAAATAAATATTTATTAGCTATCAAAATAACAGTTACAACGAAACCATAAATTTTATAACAGTTATTTATATAAATTTAAACGGTCTCTTTGTAAGTTTTCTAGGTATTTTGTTCGCGACGTCACAACTTCATTGTCTCCTTAGTTTGTTAATTCCGTTATTCCAACAGCTTCGATTGGTTTGTCGCTAGTTTTATTATTCGGTTCAGGCGGAGTTTAAACTGTATAAGCTTCGAACTAACAACTATTAGTGAAGCGTAATAGCGTTTAGTATGAAGAGACTGGTAGTTATTCGGAAGTATCTATATAAATATTTTTGGTGTAAGTTTTTATTTAACACCGTGTAATGTATTTTAAAAGTAGCAAAACCCTTTGGGGTTTTACTCTGGCGGCACGTCACGCTTATTTATGCTTAATAACTGCAGTGTTAAGCTCTGCTGTGTTCTGTTTTGAAGGAAAACGTATTCGAGGCGTTCCAATTTAGTCCTCAGGGCAGGTAAGAGTGTAATCTTATCTAACTTAGGTATGTTAACATCTTAAACGCGGGGTCCGAGGTTCGAGTACCAGGCACACACCTCAGATTTTTCAGAGTCATACGTGAGAATAATGAGAAGAGATCCGTGCTCAGAAGTGAGACAAGGATGGGTTGATGACGAAGATAAATAATCAAGGGAGGCATTCAGCAATTATCATCAGATAGACTGCAGGCTTGTATGCTATATCAATTTTATAAAAATGAATTCATGACGAATCGATGATGATTCGTCGTTCGGTTACTAATGATCTTATTTGTCAGCTCTTTTATCAACGATCGCTGTAAGCCTTCTATATATCTGTATGAGATCCCCATTCAGCCTCTAACGATACCCGTGGGAAGGAAAAGGACAGCGTTTTTATTATCCGGGTCTATGAAGCCTTAATTTGTAATTTGTCCACTCGCCTCTTGCCCTTCATATCTTGATACCGATCTTTATGAGAGACGAATAATTATCCGATTTTTAATTAATGTACATTCTCTTAATTTTATACCTTTAATTTATATAAATTTTCACTACAAAACGTGCAGACGATAGTAATAAGTGTAAATGTTATATTATATATTACCTGTTATCATTATGTGATATATATCATACACGGATATACATTTCTGTTCGAGTTCGATATTTATATGAATTTCTAAGGACTTGCTTCATGTATTTAAGGATTACCTTCCTTGCTAAAAAAGTAGGTACTACCGCTATTTTCGTAAGATTGAAGTAGCACTCCTGTCAATGGACATCTGAAACCATATCTGATCACCTCATATTTACATCAACTGGCATCCACTAAAATACACTTTACTCCTATCGTAATATTTGTATGAGCATTGCATTTACTACAGATACCACAAATCATTTCAACGCTGTACTGCAAGAATATTTTTCCGCAGTTTTTGCTGGCATACTGTCCCTATAAACGTTATCTTTTTATATCTTTGGCCGAAACATCTTATTTATATGACGGTCTGCCATACAGCTGGGCCCAAGCTCGATTTGCAATTTATGTCTCCATACATTTATATATTTTTTCTGGGTCAATGCGTTTCCTTATGTTTTTATCTGTTCATTCTAGAGTGTTGTGTGTGTAAAAAGTTTATACACAGGCGTCGAAACTATCAATCATCATCGTCTTCAACTCTGCTTGGTAGCGGATTCCTTTCACAATAAGTAGGTTAGGCCATAGTCTAACCCTCTGGTTAAGTGCTGATTAGTTTAGCATTTGAGTTGTTTTCAAAGGTCCGTTAGAGCAGGTGATAACTAATTTTTAATCGTGACATCTATGGCCGGAATGCGAAACTTGGGATTCTAGACAAGGAGACCAAAGTTTATTCTGCTAACCTACAATCACATATCTGTTCTACCACTACAAAGCTATGTTTAAGTACTATAACCATGTTAATGTGCGGCAATGCGTCAATGCCGCTTATTCTGATATATTTGTACACATTTTTAAAGGTTTTACAACCCCTAAGAGCCAGTTCGGGCTAAATCCGATTTCATGCGTTAACAATGTGCGTGGCTATTTCTACTCCGGAAGAAGGGAGGTCGTTGACTTTGTGGTACCGAATTCACCTGGTACGACCTGATGTTATCGATCATGGACCTACTAACCAAATGGAGACCAATAGGTAAACGTTTCACATACAAATAACGGTTGACTTCCTGTTGAGGCGTCCTCAGACGTCAATGACTCTCATAAGTTCTCCTGATATGATGGTGACAGGAATAGGATTTGGTGGGGTTAGATTTAAGTGGCTTATAAAGTGTAATTTATTGTATTGTCACATAAGATTTATTGAATCGACTAACTATGCCCCGCGGTTTTACTAGCATTCAAAGGAATTAGGACCCTTATATTTTTCTGTGATATTGTGTTACTTTAATGTAATAATATTCTTTACATAACTTGTGTATTTTTATTTAGATGCATTTCGTCTGCACTAAAGTAAGAACTAATAGAAGGAAATAGAATAGTACAATCTTATTAGAAGCGGAATCAGCAGAATAAATTCGAATGGATCTATAGCTCAAAATAATGTCATTTATAGCGAACGAAACTGAAATAATATTTCCATTCTCTTCCAAGTGAATCAAAATTAAACTTAAGATTTACGAATTTTTTGATACGACCTACTTTTGAAGAATCCGTCCAAAAATTTGGAAGCGGATCCGCGGTGAAACAGTCTTCCCGAGCCTGGCACCGCCTGACATCGTATTTGATTACTTGTCGTGTCTACGTCATTCATTATGCCAGTAATATTTTCTTATGGAATTAAAATAGCAAGTAGTTCAAAGGTTACTGTTCGACTAAAATTGTACTATCGCCACTTTTGTGTCTTTTGTGAGGCCGTTGCTGCGTTGAGGTAGAAAAGGGTGAACGCCAGCTGACTTAGATATGAGGAAACCATTTTAGCCTACATGGGGTGGCCAAATCTGTGATTGACTTCAGGTAACCTATAACCAACATCATATAACCTCAGTCTTATATGGCGTTGGTATTGGGTCTAAGTGACCATTAACCATTTTATTTTTCAATGTTATAAAAATAAAAACATCTTACAAAGTTCCAGAATCGATTCCAGTACTTCCGGTACGGCTTGACATCTGTATCGATTGAGCCGCGGTGACGTCGCGCCGGCTCATTCATCATGCCAGACAGACGTCAGAATCGTTCGCAACACGCACGTACGGGAAGTCATTTGACGTTTGATTTAAGACGTGTTAGGATATATTATGTTGCTTGGAAATTAGGGAAGGCTTTTCTATGCTAAAAGAAAGATTGATGATTAAATGCATTTGAAACTATTTGTTGTTATAAATAAATATAGTTCAAAAAAGCGTGGAGTGCTCCACTTATCAATTTTCGAAAAGCACCCCACACTTTTTCCACAATTATACAATTTACTGTTCCTTAATTGATTCCTAGATCGAAATTTTTTTTCTACTTTTTAGTTGATTTTATCATAAAAGCGGGTTTTTTAGTTTTTTGAACTATATTTATTTTATTATTTTTTAGTATTTGTTGTTATAGCGACCATCATTATGCATCGTCTGTAAAAAAATCATGTGTCTATCTATTACGGTTTAAGAGATAAAGCCCTGTGACTCACGAACAGACAGCGGAGGGTTTCTTTTTATCGTTTGAGTATGGAATCCTAAAAATCATTCTACAAGATGGCATTATAGATATGTTTCAGTATATTTGAGTTATAGGGAAATAACATTTTTATTTTCCAAAGCTAAAAATCAATCTAGTAACTTTGCCCGAACGCTCCATAAGGCGCTTTCTCTCGCCTCGAAAATCGCTAATCCTGAGGATATTGATAAGGACAATGGTACAAAATTATTAAAATCGTGTATTGTCATCAGTTCTTGATAATTTTTCAAAATTTGGAATTAAACTGAACGTTCAAAGTGGATGGAATCGGACTCAAAGATTCCGTTACTGTAACGTACATACATACATACAAACGTACAACCCAAGCTAATAAAAGCGTGTTAAAAAGGATTAAGTTTGTACTTTTCCAAGGCGTTCCAGGTTATCTCAGGGGTAACGGCGCATCTGTGGCCGACCTCAGGTAGGAATATCTATCAGGTAGGAATATCCTATCTGGGGTTGATTACAGATGTCCATGGGCGGCAGTAGCCATTTACCATCAGGTGGACTGCATGCTCGTCTTTATTCCTATATTATAAAAAAAAAAACTTGAACGATAATGCGTGTAAATTTAAATGTAGGTAAAATATTGTAACCTATTTGACTATAATGAAAAAATCAAACCATTGTCACATTATATTTGTATGTTAGTTCTTCAGTGTTTCTATTATTACATTGATAAGTTTTATCTAAGTGTTTAGTTCAATACGATCACACATATTTATCACCTAAAGTTTATTCAAACTACGCTTCGAACAAGCGCTAATTGGAAATGTATGGCCAAATACGTAAACAAATACAAAAACAGTCATTTTTGTAAAAACGTAAAAACATACTAAGGGTACTGATATCTGTATCGATAGAGCCGCGGCGACGTCGCGCTGGCTCATTCATCATGCTACACAGACGTCAGAATCGTTCGCAACACGCACGTACCGGAAGTCATTTGACGTTTGATTTCACATGTTAAGATACGCCGGTTGGATGTAACCGATGATATTAAGTAAGTAAGTAAAGTAAATGCATAACATTAAAGTAAAAAAAAAAACTTGAACGAAAACATTTAAAAGAAGCCTGCTGGTCAAAAATTGATCCATTTTGGAATTTCCATAACACTGTAAATTCTTTAAATACGCGGCATTCTTTCTTTCATTAATAAGTAATCGTTTAAAATTTAAACAAAAAAAAGGCAAAAGTTTGCGACTGTTTACGGCGAAGTTATAAAATAACAGACACGAAATAACTCCTAATTGAAAAGCCGCGGTGAATAAAAAAGTCGCACACACGAGCGATAACACCGGAACTCCAATTAGAATTGTTTGAAAACTATGCACGCCGGCTCACGGCTGACGGCTGACGGACCGACCGTTGTCATCCTCCAAATACTTTTTCTGTTTTCATAGCATTTGGCAAAATCAAATAGGTTTGGTTTCAATCTTATACGGTTTGAAATTGATGATGACGAGATGTTTGATGTTTACAAAATCAGGAAAAATCAGTAGTTACTACATTTAATCATAGCATACTTAAAGTAATAAGTACAAATATGTTACACTTCATGTCCAATCCTGTTATACATATTAAATCGAAAAGTTCAATTTGCCAGTACTAATGGGATTATACATTTGCTTTTGGACAGTTTCGAAATATCGTTGACATCCGTCAACGATATCGATGTATTCCAATTCGAAATATCGTTGACATCCGTCAACGATACGATGTATATCCATACAGAGGACATCTTCAGACTTAAATAGTGTGGTACCCTACCATATCAAGTTTTAGTTTTAGTACTAATGGGATTATACATTTGCTTTTAGACAGTTTCGAAATATCGTTGACGGATATACAGAGGACATTTTCAGACTTAAATAGTGTGGTACCTTACCACTACCTTGAACTAAAACTTGATATGATAAGGTACCTACCTTATCATATCAAGTTTTAGTTTAGTCTTTAGGGATAGAGAGACGTCTGAATGTGACATTTGAGTACAGGTTAATATAGAAACGTCTTAAATCTCGTCCTATATCGACTATTTGGTTATTGATAGTCTATAAGCTATCTAACGTTAAACGGCCGCTATTCCTTTTGCTACGTCCATTGCATAAAAAAACTGACAAAAACGCAAAAGAAAAACAAACCTCAACAATTTCCCCCTAACCAGTAAATAGCGAATCGGGCCTATTTTTATTCAATTAGGTGACTTTAATTGAAAATCCACAGTAAAGGAAAACTCAGACTAACATTAGCCTGCGGTGACAACGGAACTCCAATTAAAATTGTTCAGAACTTCCGTTTCAGGCGCCCACGTGACAGCACTGATGGACAAATTGACGGTATTATTACGAGATATAACGATCATTATTTTGCAATACGTACAATTTAAATGTCTGCCTTATGGAGCTCTTAGGACGTAACTAAGTAGGTGTCTATCTAATAGAAGTAAACTGATATTACTTATAGTATACTAGCAAGTCGCCTGCGTTTCACATAGGCTGAATAGAAGAAGTGTCTATTTTTCATATTGAACTATTAGCTTTTTGAAGGTGGTAGAACCCTTTGTGGCATCACCACCGCACCTATTTCTGCCTAATAACAGCAGCGGCGGTAGCGGCGGATCAGTGGCCGACCTCCGGTAAGAATATCTAATCCTATCTGGGCTATCTATGGGCCGCAGTAGGCACTAACCATCAGGTGGACTGCATGCTCGTCTGCTACTCTTATATTATTTAAAAAAAAAACATAGGTTTTTAAACCAATTACATAATTGCGTTG
Source organism: Epargyreus clarus clarus (assembly GCA_014595695.2). Lineage (NCBI taxonomy): Eukaryota > Metazoa > Arthropoda > Insecta > Lepidoptera > Hesperiidae > Epargyreus > Epargyreus clarus. The sequence continues at coordinate 552,211 of JACTTY020000029.1, forward strand.
GTAGCATTAAGATGGACGCTTCAAATGTAGTTAGCAGCAGCAGCCGGCAGTACAGATTTTTTTTATTTATATAGGAACATACGTAAAGCGTATTTTATATTGACGTCGTACTGCGCGACACGTAAGCCTTCTTCCGGTGGCTTTTAGTACGGTTCGCCCGTACGAACTTCCGGCCCTAAATGCCCGTAATGGAACCTAAGTTAGGGCAATAATGGCGTATTATACCTAACATTTCTTTGTTTACCTTTTTGTAAGCTGAATTCAGTAACCTTTTTACGTGACTTTTTTATTCAATTGTCTTTTTTTGGGGACGTATTCTAATGTTAAAATGTTACTATTGTCAACGAAAGCAACCCTTGCTTAAAACATTTTTACGATAGTTGTTCTTAGAGTTGCTGGGTACTGGTTTGATGGTTGTGGGAAGGCTATATATTTGTACGTTTTGTTTAATCATAATCCTTATGTCTTAGGAAACGCATAATTGATTGACATAAGACAGCCTCCAATGTTATTTGGAGTTTAGTAAAATAAATCGTAGACTAAATACGTAATGTCTACAATCAGGTGGATCGGCTCGTTTACTTTTATTACTTAAACTAATAAGCCCATATCTTACTATTAACAAAACGCTCAGAAATGAATTCAGGTAATAATACATTTCGATCAGTTATTCATTTCACAATAATTACTTATCGCAAAATCTCATGACAACTCAATGTTTTAAATCAAGACATCATTACTCGAATAATTCTAAAAACAATAAGAAAGCATTTACTTAATAAGTGGCATTTATTAATAAACAGCTAGTAAATTATATGATCTAAGAATAATCCGTGTGATTGTAACACTATCTATTGGAACTTTACTATCTGTTCTATCTATTATCTAAGCCAAGTCAACAATACGACAGTCTAACGATCTAAATCCTGGATTCGCAGACACATATTCAGATCTAGTGTAGGCATAGTATACGTGATTCGTACTGCCTTTATCATGAAATAGCAATGGTGTGCCTGTGCTCTGACGTAACAATACTGGGCTTTGAAATAGGCTTCAATATTAAATACAATTCGGTCGAGAACGTGGAGTAAATGTTATGCTTCGGTACGCTACGCTTGATGACACAATAGTTGTGGAAGACGTGTGTGATTCTAATCTTAGTACTGTTACTGAAGGTCTTACATTTGTATCTAATTAATAATTTCACGTGAACCTAAGGTGATAATATTAAAAGCATTTTAAGGTCACTTGGTTTTTGTAAAGTAAAGTTCGAAACAGAAATGTTGTTATTAATCTTATATATAAAATTCTCGTGTCACAATGTGAGTTACCGTACTCCTCCGAAACGGCTTTACCGATTTTCACCAAATTTTATATGCATATTCAGTAGGTCTGAGAATCGGCTACGATCTATTTTTCATACCCCTAAGTGATAAGGGTCGTTCAACCTCAACATTTTTTTTATTTATATGGCAACACAACGTTTGCCGGGTCAACTAGTTATCTATAAAAATATTTTGTTGAAAAAGCAGATGGGATGTAAAGCTTAACGCCTGTTATTAATAACCAATTTATCCAATTTTTGCTTACCACCGATCGAAATTTGTCAATTTCTAATATACTGATATTGTAAAATTTTTGCGTTCTTTGGCAAAGCGTACAATAGAATAATTATTAATTACGGGAGTAAGTCGGAACTCATCTTTATACGTTTTAACATTGAAATTCTAAATATTTAATAATAACTCTCAAAAACAAACTCCCCATTCAATAGGTAAACAAACGGTAAACGTACAGGAATTCTTAAGCTGGTATTTTATGGCATAAGATCCGACTTGGATAAAGGTTGTCTTTCACCGGCACCTTGTAGCGATACGCTGATAACGATATGCTTTTTGATATTTTCAGCAAAAAGGAATTTTTTAACCCATAATTGAGAAAAGCGTCCTATATAACGATTATTTACGAAAGCTGCTATCAACAGATAAACCTAACTACGTGGGTCATTTTCAAACTGTATTCTCCAAAGCACACAGCGTTCATTACATTTAGGTACTGCATGGTACCCGTGGTAGTGGTAGTAACTGTTTTGATTTAAATGTTAGGCCATAGTCCACCAAGTCAAGAGCGTAATGCGTATTGGTAAACTTCACATACCTTTGAGTTTTTTTTAAAGACCTATCAGCTATTCAGGATTTCGTACGGTTTCGAACCTTTAAAGCAAGTCCTTCACCATTAAAGCAAGTGATAATTAATTTTATACGCACATAACTTCGAAAATTATAGGATTGACCCTTGCCTAGCCTGGGGTTTGGACCTCGGACCCCTCGATTGAGAGGCCCACTTTCAACCACTAGGCTATCACAGGTTTTGTATTTATTATCTAAACTAGTTTTTGCCCGCGGCTTCGCCCGCGTTTAAACGAAAATAATATGACATACTAACATACAGTGGCGCCATCTGGCGAAAATTGGTCGTACCAACTCTGAAACCTTCGTGGGCCTATGGACAACAACTTTGCTAAAGATCATCACTTGATCAAATGCATAATTTACGATTCAATCCTTACTAATATCGATTAAAATAATCCGATTAATCGATCTTAGATCGCCATAAATAAAAATAAAAAAATAAATAAATAAAAATAGTTTATTGCTTTCAAATGGTGTCTACAAAACAAGTGGCAAGAGCCCCTGTACTGGGTTGAAAAACCTGTGTTACTGGGTACCTCGCTCTACCAAACAAGGCGATATAAACAATTTGAAATTTATTCTTAGTCGAGAAAAAATGAAAGGTTACAATGGAGTTAAGGTATATTATAAAAGTGTGTGAGAGGGTATGTGTACGTGTAGGTGTGTGTGTGTGTGTACACGTGAGTATGTGTACGTGTACGTGCATGCGCGAGAGTAAGTAACTAAGAGATAAGAAGTTCTGTTTCCTCATAATTAAGGGATAGAAGAGTTTTTGTTAGAGTATTTTTAACTTCGACACAAGTAAGGGGATAAATATTTAGTCTGCGATTTAGTTTATTATATATGCACCGCGATTTACTTGCAAATTGATTTTTTTTAAATATAAATTTAGTTCCCGTGGGATTTCCGGGATAAAAACTATCCTATGTCCTTTCTCGGGTGTTAGACTATCTTTGTACAGAATTTTATTAACATCGGTTCAGTGGTTTAGGCGTGAAGAAAAGACAACCAGACAGACAGACAGACAGACAGAGTTACTAATATAATTTATAATATTAGTAAGGATTATTACGTATTTTCCTGGAAACATATTGGCATGTTAGCTTATCGCTAACAGTAGTACAGGTTCATCCCTCGCATCCGTTCTTGAGCTGTAACTTGTGTTTTGTGCCTTGTTATTCCAATTTATGTCGTGCCCCGTCAGATTAGGGGAACAGCGCATATTAATTGTGCATAAGCCTACGTATGGGCTTTTTGGACCCCTTCACTAAAGACATGGAAGGTGTGTCTATTTCCCGAGTTTTAAGGTTGAACGTATGGTAGAACCTCTCTTGTCTTGACTGTAATTTCTTTTCTTTTTTTTATGGTTTAATCTAACGATTAGGTAGATGTGCTACCTGATGGAAAGTAGTCAACGCCGCCTATGGACACTTGCAACACCAGAGGAGTCGCCAATGCATCGCCGGTTTTGTTTGAGAGCTCTTTTTGCACCTTTTTGAAGAGCCCCATGTCATAGCGACTACTACTGATGTTGCTACCTTTTTGATACTTTAGTGCTGCTGTGCTAGTGGTATTTTCGAGTGGCGTACCAATTTAGTCCTCCGGGGTAGCAACGGCTCTGTGGACCCTTTCAATTCAATTTGGGGTAGATTACACATCAAAGGTTACATACTTGGTGATACACTTCCAAGTTGCTTACACTCTGACTTAAATCTAACATATATGGTTTATACACAAAGTATTTACCTGACCGGGGATCGTACCCGGAACCCTCTAGGAAGTGAACTGATTTGGTGCCAGTTGAACTATACGGGTTCGCAGTGTTCGCACTGATTAAGTTGCAAATAAAAGGAAATGAAATGTAAAAGGATAATTTACTACATTGTGGTTTCGATTGCGGCTCGCCGAATAAATATTCAGTAGCACTACCATGAGTTTACAAAAGTATTACTCGCTAGCGACTGCGTAAAATAAATGTATGAAAAATTGTACAGCGCCTCTGGTGGTTACTCGTAGAACTAAAATCCGTAGTGACGTAACTCCATACGTAAAAAACCTATCGAAATCAAATCGCTAGCGAATGTCATTATGATCTATTGCCATACAAATTCGGTCCCATGAGTCATTAATTTGACAGACGTTGTCAAGAAATACCGTAACGATAGTAGTTATGTTATTCACTAGCAAAATGACAATCGTTTTCTATTTACCATTTCTTTTGTGGCGTTTCTATGCCAACTCATGGTAGTGCTACAGGAACCATTTTCCGAAAACAAATGCATTGTTTTCATTAAAATCCGGAAACCCATAATTAAAAAGCTTTATGATTGGTTAAATCGTAGCCACGTAATGATGCACAGCATTAAATAATAACAATGGGACGTGGGATCTATAACCAGATTCACAAAACTTGCAATTATTATGAAAACAAAACCCGTTACTGCTTAGTCAACAATTACAGTAAAATAGTCAACAATTAAGACGAGTTCAATAATGTTTCATATCTGACTAGCATGTGACGTCATAAGTCAAGTGATCATTTGATAACAATTTTTCATGCGTTTTAGTCTAATTCAATAAAATTGATGACTGTAGTAAAAAACATTTTTGAACTTTTCGACTTTATTAGGTATTTGTTAAACATAAAACGGAATATAGGTAATTTTCGTGAAGGACCCTCGTCCAAAAGGCTGAAAGTTGCCGATGAAAAAAGGACTGAAGGACAATCATACTCAACCCTGACCAAGTTCCGGAGCTGCATTTCTCTTTCTTTCTTTCAATTGTTATTTTCGTTTCATACTTTGCATAAGTATGAAACGAAGTCAACAGAGATTGCGATAAGTAAGTTTCTTATTAAGTTTCCTTTCACAACTTCTGGATACTTCGTGAAGCTCAGTATCCAGGGGATAAGCCGATCCTTGAACAACTCGTGTTTTGCGTCTTGTTATTCCAATTTATGCAATCCTGACTCAGATTAGGGGCCGAAGTTCGTATTAACCGTGCATAAGCCGTCTTGTATGAGTTGGAATGCCTTTTGGGACGTAAGTTATGAGAAATTGTTTGTCTGTAGGATTTAATTAAACTTGACCTAACTTTGCTAACGTTGTTTATAAACTATGAATTGTGGGTTTTATCAGCTGAACTGTCTCGCTTCTTAGTGGCTCGGTTGCGTGCTACCGTCTTTCTGCCGCATGATAGCAGTGTAGCGCTGCTGTGTTCTGGTTTAAATTTTGAAAGCTCATGCCGCGTCCGCTCGGCACGCACGCACGCAAAATATGCACGGTATTACAGTCAAATTAATAATTCTAATTTTTATTTTAAGTTGCATTTGTCGTTGCATTAAGTTTAAGTTGTAGTTGTAGTACCAAAGAGATGTCTGAGAGAGTCCGAGAGAATACTCCATCAGAGACATCTTCTAATTCTATAAGTATTCACAAAATATTTCTGTAAAATAAAAGTTTTTTCAATAAAAGTAAAAGTTAATGAAATTCCTGTAAGGTTTGTCCTTCAGCCAAGAGACAGACAGTAATTTAAAAAATGATTTGTATGTAGTACATGTAGTTAGAAAGTAGCAGTTAAACGTATTAAAATTAACGACACGTACTAAAACAAACGCTTAAGTTTTATGTGTAAATTCTAAAATGATACTGGATAAAGTAAGCACAAGCGATGCAATGGCGTCTGCCTTCAAATGAAGAACTTACGTATAAATTTTCCATTAACTTTCCCCTAAATCGAGATAAAATTGGATCACAATCCTATCACACGCTTCAAAAGTCTGATATTATTATAACTGTCCATGTTTTTTGGGTGGTGGTGGTTTTTATATGTTTATCGTAGCAATACATGCAAAGAAAAATAAATAACTTTTTATATGGATATTTTTTTAAAATCTTTGAACTAAATTCAATCTGCTGTTTTAATAATACAATGTATATATGTACTTGATATTAAAATTGTTAAGACATTTAAAATTATAGTCATATAAGAATTATAAAAAAGGAATTATAATGACCATGTAAATCACATCACATTAATTTTTCTGTCAATCTCTCAAGTCATGGTAGTAAAAAAGGGCACTTTTAGTTTTTTTACAACTTATTCTTACATATTACAATTGTACCAACAAATATTTATTTAGTAATATGAATAAACTGTAAACCATAAAAATATACCTAAAGTAATTCAAGTGAGAATCTGGTCGTAAAATCATCAAAATCTTATTACAAGTGACATGATTCGAACTCCGATCGCGTCTAAGATGGCGTCGTAACACCCTATTCGTGCGCTATTAGACTCTTCTTTATTGGGACGACACGACACCGCACCGAACCGACAACACACACACTCAAAGTTAATAGAGCCATGCTTTTATACAGATATTTATTTATAATTGTATTTGTTATATATATATTTTTAATTCGATTATTGGATCTTTCATTTCGATATCTTTACTTTCGGTTTGAATAGTTTTTGCTCGGATGGAGAATGACTAAACGTCCTTGTGACGTCACCGTTGGTAGAAAAAAAACTTGCTCGCTTGCTTTTATACAGAAAGTACAGCACTTCTTTCAACACTTCTGTCAACACAAACCATAGACAACTGACAAAAAATATTGTCAGATCTGTCGCTGCCGGTGGCAGTCGGTGCCGTGCCGTGTCGTGTCGTCTCAGAAGATCCCATTGCACATTTGATTGCGTCTTGTGAGTAGCGACCACCCGCAATTAAACTTGGCTATTGTTCCACGATATGCAACCGACGTTTGCACACTTGTGACAACGAACCCCGCTCGGGGTTAATTGAGTACCCTCTGAAGTTTAGTTTTGGATAATTCAGGAGAACTAACTGGAGCTCTAGATTGACTGAGATGGTTTTCATGATGTTACATCGTATTTGGACTGACTCGAAAATCTTGGTGGAAATTATATTTGAAAATACATTTTGACATTCGAAAGATTTGAATTACATTTATTTGATTAGTCTGCTTGTTTGTGTATTCGTCTTTGTGCATGTCAATGGAATCCACTTCAGGAAAAATTGAACCGCGGGCTTATAAGGGGGCTACCTATATTCGCTAAAAAAAAACAAAATTTATTATATATTATTTTCGATGATACTGATACGTGATCAGATGTTAAAAAAATCTCAAATATTTAAAGATACTTCTAAATGTTGGAGGCATTAATTGCAACAGTATCTAGAGCACTAACTAAATATATGATTTAATCAATATAGAAGAGGATTTACAGCTCCGTTCGGGGACTGAACCCGTCTTCAAATGCAATCAGACGGTTGAAGTATGTCGGCTTAACTCGAGGTTTTGTGTAATCCAATCTCGATATTTAATCAAAGCAATAGGTTTAACCTTCGATTAAGTTTCGCTTTCATTTGGTTTATTATGATTTATATTCATTTCTTTATATTAGAATAAGACACTCATAAATATTCAAATAATACTTTTATTTGAATATTTACGAGTGTCTTATTTAAATCTGGAAGGTATATTCTGACTAATATTATATGACATTGTACAAATTTTATAAATGTCACCTGTATTTGTCCTATTCATTTTAGCAAGAATAAAATTGACTGCCATGAATATTTTAATTCTTTCGTAGCAAAGAGAGCTACAATACTGCGGGTATTTTAGGAATTAAAGTGAGCTGCCCTTAAGGGTTAATTGCCCCTCTCACCACGTAATCCCGTGTGACATTTATTACTATCGCTATATTACTTTATTTAAAATACTTTTGTTATTACTTTTGTTTAAAATACTATAAGGCATTAAAATTTACTTATTTCGCAAACTGTAAATAAATTAAACTCGTGGGACAGACGACAATATAAATACACATATCAATGACAAGTGGCACTGTGTTAGTGACTTGTCTCATCATGAGTGTGTATAAGATTGACGAGAAGTGATATTTTTAATTCTTACTTAATAAAGATGTGGAATTTTTGTAGGTTTAAATTGTTTAACAGTGCTTCAAAATCGGGGGAAGTAATAAAAAACAAAACAAATTGTCCCTTACCATCAGATGAACTGCATCCTCGTTTGTTACATCTGTAATAAGAAAATATTTATATAGTAAAACGATATGCTTAGTGAAGTATTTTTGTCATTAAAGGATACTTTGTAACTGTTTTAAGTATTGGTACGGTAAAGTATCGATTAGGTATCGGTAGTAAATGTACTCCTATTAACGTTCTTCTTTAATGTCCGACTCTATGATAAGATCCGGATAAAACATACTCCATAAATACATACATTTATTAACAAGAACATTGCAGTAAACGAAATATTAAATAAAAAGTAAATAAAAGTTCTACAGAGAAATAAAAATTTCGCCCAAAAATCTTGCAATCTACTTAATTCATCCTTCTAACAACGAAAATGCTACAGACTATATAGATAGCTGGGTACGTATAATCTTTAAACGTTGTTAAAATTTTCTAGAAGGTTAAAACATCACGTTGATTCATAACGACAGTAAAAAACATTACCCTCCGCAGTCGGTTGAATAAAAACTTAATCCATTGCCGTTGAGACTCATATCTCTCTCAATGCACGTTCGAGATTATTTCGTTCAATTCGCTCGCTCGAACCGCATCTCGTTACTCATAAAACAAGTCACCTAAAGGCGAATGCCCTTATCTTTTGGATTTAGGGGTGGATTGCACCGTAAGCCCGGTTAAATATTGCGTTAAAGTTAACTATAACAATAATTTTGACGTTGGCGATGGAATTTAATACTGTGTTGCAAATTATTTGCTTTTAGCGCCATTTATGTAACTGTCAGTTGACACCTACGGAAGTTGACAAAAGCAATAACTTTAACCGATTTAAACCAAACGGTTAATGTTAGATGTTAGTTATGAAATAATGTCACCTTAAAAATGGTGTAATGAATATTTTTATATCCACGGTTTGTCGGTTCGTAAGGCTTTTGTAAATGTTAAAGTTACATGGTACAACCGACCCCAAGTATTTTTGCAATGCGTTTGAGTTAGATTTCAACACGGTTCATCCATTTGCCACGTTCATAAGTTATTTATTTTACGTAAAAATTATTTCAAATTGAATTAGAAATAAATTGTATTTTTAATCTGTTGATACTTCGCTATGGCTTTATAGCAATATAAAAACTTAGTTCGAATTTTAAGCTTTATAAAGACTCCAATCGGCGCGGTCGGGAATTCGATAAATGAGGGAAGAAGTGAGTAAGGAGGTGTTATTAGTATTTTTACATAAGGAGTTGCAGACGAGCAGCCAGTCCATCTGATGGTAAGTGTTTTGCCCGGATAGGAATATATTCCTACCTGAGGCTGGCCATAGATGCATCGCTACCCCTGAGGACTAAGCTGGAATTCCTCGGAAAAGTATGTCTTCTTAACCCTCCTTAACACCCTTAAAACCGGAACACAGCAGGGCTTAACATTGCTGTTATTAGGCAGAAATAGGTGTGGTGGTGCCGCCGGATATGAACAACATCGTGTTCTACCACTTTCAGTTGAACATGTTATCTTTGTCGACGAACTTATAAGCGGAACCCGAAGACTTATGTATTCGTATGGGTAAAAATACCTATACAAGTTGACCTGTAACCTTTAATCCATCAATCTAAATTGGATACCCATAATGGAGTATGTTTGACTCTACCCCAATTATGGCGAGAGACCAATTCCAGCAGTGGGAAATAAAACTCACAATCTAAACATCTTAGTGTTCGTGACTACATAGTAGTAATTATGGGCCTAATTAGCCTTCATGCTTTTATTATTATGTTATCCGAAGCAAAATAAACTGTCTGTAGGGAACGTAGCATCCGGACAGACATAGCGTGTTCTTTGCACTATGTAATAAAGATGCTTAATATAATAAACTCAGACAAAAAATAAAGAGACAGTGCCTTTTTATACGAAATATTTAAATATGACAAATTTAGAACATTTGCGCAGTTTACATGATTTATGCTCACATACAAGATTAATGTCTAAAACATACAGATTTCGATTAAAGTAAAGAAAATTCTTAAATCAATTATTAAGTAGTTGTACGATCTAAAATACTTGAAGGAATCACATTTCTTTCGTTAGTGCAATAAAAAATGGATATCTCATAAAAAGTTCACATTCAAATTTTTCCCGAAATATATCAAAATTCTCGAGTAATGCAAGTGTAAGATTTGCTTCAATACAGTGTTCCCTCAAGCTTTGTCTTTTTTTTTTGGTCTGAGATAATAAGCAACACAATCGCTGCCGAGATAATCCTTCATAATCAGGCCGCAACATCTCATCAGATAGGATTTCGTGATTAACAAAAAAAACCTCTTAATTAAGTGAGGGTAGGAGGGTGAGATGGGGTGGAAGGGTTTGTAGGTGATAATATTCCTCATTACGGCGCGCCGCCGCGTCAAGCCGTTACGTGACGGTGTGGCGGGTACCCTCGCTGTCTATCACACCGTATTGAACGTGCACGTAAATGAATTTCAGCGAGCGGTATTATTATATTAGGCATCAAGCGGTGGTAGATTGTTGTCGTTCAAAAATAGTTCTATATTACGAATCAATTTTAAATAAAAGGGATAGGAATTTGTCAAAGGGTGGTATAATGTCAAGTGGTCTCACCAACTCCACATATCTTAAATAGCGAATAGCCTATTATTATGAATACACGCAATTGGTACTGTGGCGCCCTCTACTTCAATTGTGCCATCACGTGCACATGCTCGTCTGCTCCTCCTAGATTACAAAAAGAAATCAAGAACAAAATATGTATTTTGTATGCATTTAACTTTTTATTAAAGTATGTGATTTAGATTAGTAAAACAAAAAATGCATATCGAATATTTCCCAAGCGATACCTGAACAAAACATGAGCTTAAATAAGTGAAATTTATTCACTACACTCTGTTTTACTTTTAAAATCTTCTGGCGAGTTCGATGAAAGTAATTTCCCCAGCTACTGTTGATGCAAAAATAGAAATATTTATACAGAGTTTTGTATATTCTGCAACTTTTGTATTTCTGCAAATATGAGCGCGACGGATCGGCAAGTTTGTTTGTTTAATTTTATTTCCAATGTGACTGAACTGAATAGAAGTCACATTTTATACGTTCAATATTTATTTTAGAAGAGCTTTCAGGGTGAGTTTTCATAAAAAGTTGAAGTGGCGACTGGTCAGACAGTTCGTGCCGTGTGTCCAGTGCATTTCATTAATTTGTACGAATATTGCATCCAATTGGTGTAAAGGTTGTATTTATATTAAATTACATAAACAATATTTAATTATTCACATATGTGTTGTTGAAATAAGAAAAACGTTTTATTTTTATTATTGATAGATAAACAATTATAATAATATAAAGAAAAATGTATGTATTTATGTATGCGCGTTAAAAAAATCTATTTTTGTGACTTTATGTAGGCATTATTACTACTAATGGGCCGTTCTGTTAGACATTGAACAAAAAAAAACAAATCATAGAAATGTTACCTACAGCGAACCATGTATTGAAACTAAATCTATACGAACGCCGATCGCGTTTCACAAACTAACAAAACTGACGACGCATCATTTCCATTCAATAATTCACGTTCTAACTTAACCAATTTTCATTCTTATACCATTGGTCATAGAGCCTGAATAGTACTTTCGAAATGAAACAACACTAACGCGGTGTACAGCCTTTTGCAAAATAATCGTTTTCGGTGAGCTTTTGTTCCCCACTTTCCTCTTTAAAATGGCGTTCCTTTCATAGGCGATATGTGCATTGTTGGAAAACTTTTACAACTCGTTTTGAATCAGAATCGTTTATGGACAAAATAGTTTCGTATTGTTGGATTTTATTGGATTCCACGAATAGTGTCGTTCTTAATGGTTGCCATGAATAGAATGAGATCTTGTTGTGTCTGGCGAATCGAATGATGTTTCAAAGAAATCAATTGAATTTCAAATAAGGAATTAATAAACACTTTATATTCTACAGGCGATTCTACGATTTTCTATGTTGATTTTGTCATGTAAGGATAGGCAAGTGAGGATTAGAAAACTTCTTTAAAAGTTTTTCAATGTTCTTCAAAAGTTAAAGTACTCTTGGACGTGTAGGGTTTCTCATAATGTTTTCCATTACTTCTTTATCTCCAAATCTTATTTGAGTTTCATTAAATATTTTTACACGCGGCGGTAATCGATGGCCTTGAGATAGACTACATACCCCTGCGCTTCCCGAATTTCTTAAAAAATCGTATACCAAACACTATAAACTCTGTTACGCTACGGTGTGACCGTAGGCCAATTCTTTGATCCCCGGTTAATGGCAGCACGTCTAACATCAGACACGCGTGTAATGGCCATCGTAATTGGACTGTGTTCATTATGTTATAAATTAATTTAATAGGACGAAAAAGCTGGCTCGCTTTGATATTTAATATCTAGTTTTCCTCCACTGAATAAAAACTTGAAGGGTCGGTTTTATAATGAACATGCAAAGCTAGTATATAATTATGTCACTTTAGTTTTTTTGTGATGTGGAAATAGATAATTGATTTATTTCTTTACCAAACTGGCGCCTGGAAATGATTGCAGGCTGGATATTTTTGTTACAGAAAATAAAACGTAAAGTAAACGGAAGCGCAGCAAGCAATCCAAGCAAGCCCAGCGACCTGGGCGGACCTCTATCAACAATGTTAAGCTATGTTCGCGGCGCGGACGTTACTCGGATGACAAAATCTCACGCTCGTGTCCATGTTACGGAAGGTACATTAAGCCGTCATACCCGCTTATTATCCTTGGATAGTAGTCGTTAAACCTTGTCGAAGGCCTTATAGGCTTAAAAACATCTGACACAGGCCACTGACCTGTACACTCTCCACCTCTCCACCAGTTATGGGGAGAGACTCGTTTCCAGCAGTGGATATAAAAAGGGTTGTACTTGAAAAGAACAAGGATCAAAAAGATCGCAAGCTCGTTCATAAGTTCGTCAATAAACTAAGTCAACGCTAAGTTTGAATAACTTAATTCTCAACCACAAACTTTACATTGGTGCAATAGAGCATAGAGTATTGCAGTCAAACTTCTCAGACTACCTAAACTAGTTCTATGTTTATCAAAATTTCTACAAACAAACACCGAAGCAGAACTGTTTTTATTTCGCTTAAAGTAAACAAAGGCGTTTACTTCCCTCAGTTAGTTGCTTGCATTACTCAGCTAAATTTAAGAGCGTTTTTATTATATTTCAGTTTTGCAGCTGAACTGCAGCGCTTATTGTTCTGGCCGACATTCCCGCTGCCGGTGATTGAGTGAGCACCGCCCGAATGAAACTGGATGCAACAACTTAAATGTTGGAAATAGTACCAAATAAACACAGAAATAATTAATTCAAGTTTTTTTTACGTTGAACGTGAGGTCTTAATTTTGTATGTGTCTTTTTAATTATACCTGTAGGGTAATGTATTTCGAGCGTATGTATGTCTACAGCCCAAATGGCTTGGTGGATTTTAACACATTAGGTGTCGTTAGATTCGTCTAAATTGTGGGGGTAAGATAGGCTATTTTTAAGCAGAGAGTTTTTTGTTGTCATAATAATTGTTAATCCAAGATGTTTTTTAGAATTGGTTCGTCTTTTACAATTCAACCAAACTTTTCGCAATTCTGTCTAATTCAATTTCGTTCTATCTAGTATGTTAATTTATGTGTCTTTTCGTTTGTATTATCATATTACTTAAATTGAAAGATTCATGTGTTCTATGACTCATTGAATTTGCACCATCTTGAATTCGGCGATTTATTTTGATTTGATATTCGATCGGTTTCGACTCAATATTTATCTAAGAATAAATATGTAATCTCCTTAAACTACTCTATTAAACCGTCGTACGGTTAACCGACCCCCGATTGGCTTCTCCACACCCAAAGCTACCGTCCTTTGAATCGGCCGATACACAAACTAATCTTGTGCAGCTCAAAGTTGGCTACTTTGATAGCTTAAGCTTGCCTTCTACAGTTTATGTTCGGCTACCGTCTTCAGTAAGATACACTTGAGGCGAAGAACTCTGACCTGAAGCGTACGAGGCTTAAAATGTAGGTTGGCAAGTTAAATTTGGGTATCAGGAATTCGGGATACAATTTACGTTAGACAGAATTTGGACAAATATCGGTCGAAATTTAGAGACATTTTATCCAACTATATCTAAAAGTAGGGCAGTACTTGTTTGATGATGATACTTCGATTTTTATTGGTCACTTATAGTCACTTCACATCAGAAATACTGCTTTCTATTTTATCTTACCTGAACATTCTACAGTACAATAATACTACATACACTACAATACAGTACAATAACTCGGCCATTTCTTATCGTGCTCTAAGACATAAGAAGGAATACGACCACTTACTATTACAAATACGAAAATGCAATAGATCTTCGAGCGACACGAAAAGAAACTTGTATCAAACTATAAGTCATATTTCACAACTTCTTACACTTGTTCCGATCTCCACAAACGTTTATCTCTGCTAATCCGTCACAGTACAGATCCCGGAGCGCCGGCGAAATAATAAATCAGAGGACAATAAAAATTCTACCGACGTTTCGAAAGGATATCGAAGACGAAGCGAAATCGACGAGTTGGTGAAGCTTGGCGTTGCGGCTTAAACGGCTATTGTAGTAACGAGTTTTCCTCACTTTTCGTTGGTCTGCTTGATCAAACTATCATTTAAGTGGAATGCTTCGTGGTTAGGGTGCGGTGGCCTCACCATCGCCTCATTTCTTTTTGTCTTATGACACTCTTGAAACGCATACATATAAAGATTTAATATGATATATTATTATGATTTAATAAATCTTTACGTATTATGTACATTTGTAGCAAGAAATCCATCTTTACACATATTTGTTTCTCTAACTTATCTAAGATCACTTATTTATTTATTTATTTTAATTTGGAGCCCCTCCTACGATTATTTCAGGCTTACCAAAAAAACAGGTGACTATGGTTATACTAAACTGTAATGCAGAAACATGTGTAACGATGGTAGTGCTATCGAGTCATCGAGTAGAAGAATATCAAAGTCTTCGAAAAACCACTTTGATATTCTACTACTCAGTTTAAAAGCCATATAGCATAAGCCGCATCGTGTAAACCACCCAGTATCTCTGGGCCGCAGCCGCAAGCCGCTCGTCGCACGTTCCAAAACTTCCTTCAGGGTAATTCGCAAGTATTCATTTTGTTGTGGTTGTTTCGAGCCCGCGTTTGCTCACGAAACGGGATATTTATACAAACTTGGAAGACATGAGCGACCCTTAATATAGGGTGAAAAGATGCTCCAGAATTCATTAAGAATTTGAATGTTGAATACAAAATATAGTCGTTTTAATGTGTGCGTAATTTAACTTTAGTATTTCAAGCCCAACACACCGATTTTATGTTTGGCGTATTGGTCTTAAAGACAATATTTTCAGATATCAGCAAAAAGAAATATTACTGAACCGATAACATTAGAGATGAAATAATAGATAAATACACTGAAAATAAAGCTAGAAAATAATAATAAACAATGAAACCTAAAAAATATGGTACTTATTATCATAATACACATTTAAATCGAAACAGTGAAACAATATTGTTTTCGTGTCTTCTTCATTCTTAGAATCGGTGTCAGAAATAAATGTGTGAGTAGCAAAATAAACTATACCGTTTTCTTTGTAGAATTATTTGGCGACATTTTAATATTTTGAAGTGGCACCGAAACGTATTTCTCGAATCTACTTTGTATCTTTGTCCCGGGCAGACTGTTTAGCAATGTCTCGGGAATTTTAAAGTACCAGCCAATTCTTCTGAGTCTGTTATTATGTGGGAATATTCCCTTTAGCGTTTCTTTGTGTATTCCATTGTAACAACGATCTGAGTGAGCTACAAGCGCTTTGTGGCAAGGAATGTTATTAGTGGAAATGTGTACAGTGAATATCAAATAGAAATTATTCTGAAGATTTTTTTGTTTATTTATCAGTAAGAAGGTTTAACAGTCAAAATTTGTGACGAAAAAAAACAGGTAAGCTATTATCTATGTAAAAATAAACAAAAGAATAAAATAAATTCATCAATCGTCTAATTCATGTTTTTGGTGTTTTTAATCCTCTTATTAATTAAGAAATTCAATAAAAAATCTGTCATTTAAAAAACAGAACCTGACAATGATTTTTTTTTATATTTTTCCAGGGTTTAAATTTTCACCTCTTACAGATTTAAATTTTCTCTTATTCTCCTCTACTTCAGAGACCTTATAAAGTTAATTATAAAAATTTGAAACTATTATTCTAAACTCAAAATTTACTACAATTATTTTACGATAAACAAATACAACATTAGAACGAACAAAGCATTTCAGAGAATCCTATGTGATTATGAAGACTATTCTGTTATACCCTTAACGCTATAATATACTATAGAACAACAACAACAACAACGTTACGTAGAACACGTAATGCGTGGAACTAAATTTTGCGAAAGTTAAGAGCTGCCAGATCCAATCTAGTTGGTTTTGTTTGTGTGTAGCGTAAATTTAATTACACTGAAGTGATTGATATCTGTTGTAACAATAAACTTTTGTCTGCTTTTTGCGTTATTGTATCCATTCTTTTTAGTGAGTTTGAGATGCTTTGTGTAAAAAATCTGGTAAATGATATATTTTTCTATGATTTCAATGATAAAGATAAAGCCGCAATCATGGAATACAGAACCCTGATAGCAATCACTCGTCTGCATCATTCGTTAAATTTACTTATTAAATATGTTTTTTTTTTAATTTTTATAATTTGAAATATTTATTCTTCTTTTGTGTTATAAAATGTCATCTGATTTTTGCATTGTCTTTTGTAATGGAAGTGTGATAAATTAGTGAACTAGACAATAGAAGAATATATAGTATTCTATACTCTTATTCCGAGGCAACAGGAACAATATAATTATGATATACGTTTGTCAATCAATGACTTTACCTAGTCCGGGAAGAGCGATCAGCGAAGAGCATGAAGCTACAAGAATCGCCGAACACACATACGACCTACCTCTGTAAGTCAAAGTTTGCGCCAAGTCGCGAAGGCCCGTCATTTGTATCTGGGGCACGTATTATTTGCGAGTTGACGCGCGATAACTTTGTTGCGCCCAGGAATTATTGCACGTGCCGACGCTCGAGAGGCAAGGATACTGTGATTCTAAGTGTTTGATACGCGTTTTGTTTATACTTGTCAATATCATCGCGTGCTTTAGATAGAATGGTACCCTAAAATATTCAAATATCTATTTTCAAGTGAGAAGATGAAAGAAATAGCACTTGTTTGGAGAAGTAACAAAGTATGGAATTAAATAATCTCCACTTGAATCTGATAGGTGACCTGCCTGTCAGTCATCGGCTTGACAGACTTTATAGTTCCCCATTTGGTCTTTTTGAATCATGTTTGCCATAAACACACATAATTATAGTTACCATCATGTAGCTGTCTGCTGCCTGTAGAACCCGGAACACTCTTGGTGGTACGTCAGTAAGTACAGTACAGTACTTGCTTCTCTTTGAGTGTATCAAAAAGGAATGACAATGGTAAGTAAGAACCATCAGACACAGAAATTAAGTCATCTGAATAGTTATAGCTTTATATTAAGACCCATACCAAAAAACAGTTTTACCATCGACAAATTTTAGTGACATTTCATATAAAAGGAAGTAGAAATGGTAAACATTCAGCAAATCTTTGAAAAACATATTAAATAAAGCAGTCCAAAAAGGCTTCAACATTAATTTAACTCAAGCCCAAGTGTTGATGTGATATAATAAGCACGCCACTTTCCTTGTACAGCAATATTCTCCAAATAAAACCCCCAAACGGCGCATGTCGCTACATTCTTCAAACCTCCTCAAAGTTGAAGGGCGTGAATAGCAAGCCTTAACTCGCAATATAGGTCGATAGGGGCATGAGTTGAGACTTGACGCGAGCTTCGCTTTGAAGGGAGTGCAGGAATATGGGGAAACAGGAAGAAAATACAAGGAAAAATGCGGTGAGAGTTGTATGAAAGAATAACGTGATTATATGCAAGGAGAAAAATCGCAACATTATCTTTAACTCAACCCTTTAACAGAACAGTCATAATACGCGAAAAGTTTCAGGTTCGATCCCCAGTGAGAACAATGGATGCTTGGAGGATTAGTACTCTGATTGCGGAGTGCCTTTAGATTATCGTGGGTATAGTCATCCGTCATCAAATGAAGCTTTGTCGGCAGCTCAAGATAGCCCTATTATTGTAAAGATCAGATAGTCTAGTCGGAGTGATTGGATTTGAATCAAGAAAAATCAATCAACCAGATCTTCCTCATTGTGAGGAAAGATTTCTACCCAGCAATGACCTAAGAAGGGTTACAGTCATATAGAATAACAAGTTAAACTATGTACTTTGTAGTCAGATCACATAAACGGTGTCAGTAAACAGATACTCGTAGATCAGACATCAAGAAAATTCATAGAAAAACATACTTTAATCCTACCTCACGTAGTCTATTCCACTCAAAATGAGCCAAATTTGCTTATGCCACTTACGTTCCGACATCACCTCATATCGGCGTGAGTGCTGCCATCTATTATGCATGATGCATAGTCACCTGGTAATGAAAATGGAGTTCCACGTCTTCATTTAGAGGAGTAACGTGTTAGAGTACCTAACTTATGTAGATCGAAATTGTTGAGGTGTAACAACTTAATTTTAGTAAATTGCATTAGTTATTAAAAATGCAATATGTTATGACATACAAGCTCTTTGGAGGGTTTCTGAGAGATTCTCAGCTCACTCGTGGGTTTATGTGTAATGTATGTAATTACATTATCTATGCGTAATAATGTTAACAATTAATATTAATTTTTGGTCAATTCTTATAAAAAAAAATCATGTTTAGATGGAGTAAACCTTTTAAAATGAAAGAACCATCTTAATTATCATGGGTTAGAGCAAAAAGAAGACAGAAGGATGAGCTTACAGTAGACATTTCAACTTAGTCCTGAGAGCAACTAGCAACGTATCAGTCGCCAACCGAGTGGCCAGCTACATTTTAAAAAATACTGCCTACAGTGTTTGAAGTCTACTAATATTTACTTAGGTAGTGGTGAACTATGGATTAAACCATTTTCATTATGAGGAAACCCATACCCCACAATAATAGGTTAACGATTCACGATCATGGGCAATGATCATTTACCACTAGTAAATACAATTCTCTTTTCCTCCAATTTAGTAAAGAAACATTTAACAACTAATTTCCCAAACATCGGATAATTCGAGCGATCCCTTGTGTACACGGAAGCTGAAGACAAATATTGCCATACGAACTGGTTGTTCATTTCTACAAACTTGTGTGGGAGTCCCGACACAATCAATTGTGTGGCACGGCGCCAGGCGCATCAGCGTTACCCGTTGCACCCGATCACAGTTTGTTGAACCAATTGCCCGCTTTTTGTACTTGAGGAAAGATATTTCTTATTTATTTCTAGAAGGTTACTGAAGGTTACTGAATTATATTCCACTGTACCATAGAGTCTCTTAAATGTGTGTGCACATAGTTAAAGGATCTTAAAGCAATTTTACATAAGCATTTCTATGACTTCTAGTAAAAATAATATTTATAACAATATTCCTAATTATGCATATACAAAAAAAAAACGATGTCTGAGCTATATTACTATGTACTGTGTATTATATACTCGTATGTATGTAGTGTACTATACTTTATACAGTATGTCACAATTTATTTCGAGATTTAGCCCAGCAGAGGCATATCCTTTAGCATGTATAATTTCATACCAATGAAGTGTAATCCGAATACGTAGGAAACAGATATTTATGAGGATATATGAGATGTAATGCATTGGTGCAATAATCCCACCTGTAGTTGCGAGAGGGTTATCAAGTTAGCACCCAAATAATGTACATAATTATATGTATGGAAGGGGCAAAATACTATGCTTAAAACAAATAATATGTTATAAGAAAAAAATATATTTTATAATGTAGTTTAGTGGATTACATTGATTCAATGGAGTTATCTAGTTTACAAACCACGTTATTCAAAACACAGGGAACAGTATCCTTGAAGCCTCATTCGCGGCACGAGTAGTAATTTAGTTTTTGGTGACAACAAAGTTATCGCGCGTCAACTGACAAATAATACGTGCCCCAGATACGAACGACCTCACTTGCTCGAAACTTCGTGATACCTATGAGGAAAGTAACACGCTGTATAGTGTTAGTTAAGACAGCGTCACTTTAATGTAATGTAGTTTACTCCTTTCATAGAAAAATGTTAGTGTGCTTAGTATTTGAGAAACACTTCTTTCCAATTATTTTTATTGCGGATATATTTAGGTAGGCCTCGTAAATCCTTTCAGCATTTCACGTTATTCCTTACAGAATCAGATTTGGCACTAAAGATCCATTTGAAAAACTTACCCTGTATATTTTGGTTGGAAAAAAATACTTTGATTATTATAAATAATGAGTGTTAATTTTGCAGCGGTCGACTGTCAGTAGTTGTGAAAATTCGCTCTCGTATCTACCATCCTTCACGGTGAAAAAGCTACATGATGGCAAATATGAATGGTTCACAGTTGTGAATGAATCAAACCTGAAATCGAAGGTGGTAGAACCCATTGTGGCTCGACTCCGGCGGCACCACTGCCACACGTATTTCTATCTAATAACTGCAGTGTTAGGCGCTGCTGTAATCCGTTTTGAACAGGGAGACAGACATTTCAGAGGCGTTCCAGCTTAGTCCTCAGGGGTAGCAGCGCATCTGTGGCCGACCTCAGGTAGGAATATCTAATCCTATCTGGGGTTAATTACAGATGTCCATGGGCAGCTGTAGCCACTTACCATCAGGTGGACTGCATGCTCGTCTGCTACTCCTATATTATAAAAAAACCTTATAATTCCGTTCTTGCCAACAATCCAATTATCGGGCGTTAATTGACAAAGAATACATACTCTAGATACAATCGTCTACCTGAGAATTACCCGAAACTTCTCAGAACAAAGGGAAGAACAAACGATCTAGTGTTCGTATCACGCTTTGATTCAATGTAATTATCTAGAATAAACAAACCGCGTAATTCAAAGCAAACGAAACAATATCCTGAAGCCTCGAGGCACGTAGTAATCAGTTTCATTTTGTTTTTTGATGTATTTTTTCGAATAACTTCTTATTTACAACGTTGCTATGCTCTGAGATATAACAAGGTTTTGTGTTATTTTTCTTTTAACGTTTTTAGTATTGAGTAGTAGAAAAAAAATCTCATCAAAAGGCGGAGACATTTTTTGCCTTTTTTAAGGCAAAACCCTTTTAAGGGAGTTATAGCATAGATGCTAAATTAACAATGGATGTTATAAGAATTCCTTTGCGTGACTGTGAGTAGTTGTGACGTAATTTGCTAGTTAACTTTAAAATATCGTTTTTCTTCATACTTCACTTAAGGTTTATGAAATGAAATAAACGAAACGGGATAAGGCGAAGCAGAATTTAACGAAATGTATCAAAATGAAACAGAACGTAACGAAACGAAATGAGACGGGACGGGTCAAGACGAAAGGAAATGAGAAGAAATTTACTTATGACCTCATACTCATTTATAAATCGTCTTTCATTTTTTCTTCATTAACTACTGAATAAATGTGACTTCAATTGAAACGATTGCGGTAACTTACCATGACGTGAACATGTTGTACAAATACCCAGGAAGCTTACATAAGCGATCCCAATCAGGAGCCGATTCTATCTATTGAAGGTGGCAGCGTTCCCCCATTTATCGTTCGATTCAAAGGGATGCCTGAGGTGCATAGACGGCAATCTCCGTTTTGGCGATAACTGCGCTACTTTGACCTGGGGGTGACAGTGACGAATCCTATCTATACGTAATCCCTTTCAATATGAGCTTGTCGGTTGCAAATATCGAAAATGAAATGAAGCTAAATGAAACAGAAAGAAGTGAAACAAAAGAGACGGGACGGATCAAGACGAAAGGAAATGAGAAGAAATTTACTTATCATTTTAGACTAATTTACTTACCCTTTATTTTTTCTTAATTTTCTACTCCAAAAATCGAGACTTCAATTGAAATGCGGCAACTTACCATAACGTGAGTTGCACCATAACGTCTCGTCGTTATAACATTCAAATACCCAGGAAGCTTACATAAGCGATCCCGATCAGGAGCCGATTCTATCTATTGAAGGTGGCAGCGTTCCCCCATTTATCGTTCGATTCAAAGGGATGCCTGCGGTGCATAGACGGCAATCTCCGTTTTGGCGATAACTGCGCTACTTTGACCTGGGGGTGACAGTGACGAACCCTATCTATAAGTCATCCCTATCAATGTGAGCGTGTCGGATGCAGATACCGAAGACCGCGTTTCGAACATGGGTATTGATTGGGTTAACTGTATTTTAATAAATGTGCACCTCATTCCATCCATTCCATAATACAATATAATTTTAAAGTAGAAACGTTGTTCCAAATTTGAACATAGGAACTCTATATAAATATTGATGTAACCTTAAGTTCATTGTTTATAATTTCTCTGCATCGCCCAACAACACGAAGCTAACAAAACGAAATTGGAGTTTCCATAACAAGTTATTTATTTTTTCCTCGTACGACATATTTTTATTTCCGGCATTTTACCAAATTTTAGTGATTAATTAAATTTGAACTACACTTGGTATGATGTAACGAGACACACACAGAAAACTAAATTACTGCTTAACAGAATATGTGTGGGCTGCCATAGTCTAACCTCGTAGCAGCACTTTTTTTTTTACCCCAAATATATCCTAATGGATGCCCTTCTGCTTGGGGGAACAGAAGGGATATGTCGGACTCTTACCGACTAAAACTCCGCGGCGTTCCTCTGGACGTTCAATGCCGGGTTACGAGAAAGCGTTAGCATTACATAGCCACGTCCCGAGAGGGAGGGGCTCCTCTCAGTGCTGTCCCTCATGAGATGAGCGTGCCGAACGCACACACGACATCTCGAGCCCTAAAGACTGGAGTTGGATTCCCCCGAATCCGCCGCCGTGGGCTCATGGGACGGGGAAAGGGTGACCTCCAT
Source organism: Epargyreus clarus clarus (assembly GCA_014595695.2). Lineage (NCBI taxonomy): Eukaryota > Metazoa > Arthropoda > Insecta > Lepidoptera > Hesperiidae > Epargyreus > Epargyreus clarus. The sequence goes on from JACTTY020000029.1 coordinate 575,552, forward strand.
CGAACCTCGTAGCAGCACTACCACTTGACTGGACAGTTTGAAAGAATAGTAAAGATTTTTTTTTTATAATATAGGAGTAGCGGACGAGCATGCAGTCCACCTGATGGTAAGTGGCTACTGCCGATAGGATTAGATATTCCTACCTGAGGTCAGCCACAGATGCGCCGCTATCCCTGAGGACTATACTGGAGGGCCTCGGGAAAGTAAGTCTCTCTTACCACGCCCTTCAAAACGGAACACAGCAGCGCCTAATAACAACAGCGCCTAATAGCAGAAATAGGTGTGGCGGTGGTGCCACCGGAGTCGAACCACAAAGGGTTCTACCTTCAGAAAGAATCCATAAGAACAATCCAGTCTACAACAATTAAGCGAAAATTAAATACGAAACTCCTAAATCTATTTAGTTCGTCAATCATTACAAAACTTTATCTTTTAATATTGGAACAATAAAGAAAATTGAAAGCTGGTTTAATTGTGTGAAGTTTAGCGCAGTTAATTAGACGGGCGTTTGTACAGAGAGTAAATTGTTATCTTTACGGTGTTGCCACATCGCCGTCGTATAATCTATACCGAATTTTGGGGATACGGGAAGATTTTTTACGTGGAAGTAGTATGCAGGTGTGGTAGGAAAGGCATACTTTTCCGGCGAATTCTAGCTTAGTCCTCAGGGGTAGCGCATCAGTCGACTCAAACATCGGCCGATCTCAAATAGAAATTAAAACCTATATGGGGTTGATTACAATGTCCATGGGCGGCGATAGCCACTTACCTTTAGATGGACTGTAACTTAAACACCATTATTTTGAACCATAAATATGAGTAGTTGTGTAATTTTTACCCCATATTAATACGAAATCTATCAAATTTGTGCCTATCAAACATTAAAATTTAAAAATTTCTCGTGGGCAGAAGTGTCGATAGTCGAATGTTGGTAAACAATTTTAGTTGAAAAATCTTTGGTAGATTGATTATCTGATTGATTTAGATTTGATTCTAGAAAAAGAACTGCCGCCAAAATAAATAACAAAATTGCTTCTCCTTATATTCACAATTCAGCTTCTAACTACAAGAATTTATCTACGTTAAACGCCGTAAAACAAATTTCCCACTTTCAAACAGAATATTGATTATTATTATTTATATTATTTTATCTGCACTCAAATTTTTCATCGTTCATCGCATATCTTTTAGAATAGAACAAGTCCGATGTAACTTGGCGGGACAAAGAGCTAGTTAGAACCGTAATTAAAATCATTATAGTTCTAGGCTCTTTGTTAACGTTAGAATCTTCACTTTAACGTATTTAGAAGTTTCTTAAATCATTATAGAATATAATTATATAAAGTAGTCATTAAGGTGAAATTAAATAATACAATACAAAACAATAGTTTATTATCAAGCTACATATTTAAGCGTATTGGAAATGATAATATAGTGAATCATCATCATCAATCCATTATTGTCCTACTGCTGGGCACAGGTCTCCTTAAATAATGAGAAGGATTAGTAGATTTAGTCCACCGCGCTGGACAAGTGCGTATTAGTAGACTTTACAAACCTTTGAGATTTTTTTTATAAAACCATATAGTAGGTAAATAGCTGTGTTTAATACTTGACAATTGCTTGTTTTTTTTTGTAGGAAGTAATCACATCTGATGACTGAGTTAAAATGCTTCAGTATAGTCTAAGATCTGACTGCATGATGTCTATAGGTATCTGTTTTAGAGAAAACACTTTTTAATTTATTTTAGCAGTTGTTAAATCTGTAAAGTCTATGGGCGTCTTTAAAAATCCTATATAGATGTTGGCCACTAATTCTATCTTTCTTTACTCTTTCCACTAATCCATCACGGAGCAGCGTGGTAAAGTATTCCCCATATCTTACATCTTATAAGGCAATCATCTTATCGTATAAAGAAAACATTTGCCAAGCAGTGGTCCAATCTTACTAAAGTAACCAGCGAAGGGTTAAACTTAAACGACTGTTACCCTTTGAAGACAACAAAACTTCCCTTTTAATTATTTCACCCGTAAACACATAGTAACATGGCCCAGAGAACATTAATTACCGTGGCGGAACGCCATAGCCACCCGCCGCGCCATAAACCACCCTCGTTTATGGTGTCACTACCATCCCTTGTGTAAAATATTTCAATACTAGTAAATCTACGAGAATTCATCTGGGCTTAACAAATATTTTGTTGTTGTTGTGTCGTGTTATGTTAAACGTTGTTGTGTTGTTGTTTTAAGTGTGGTAGGGAAGAGGAACTGGAGGCATTCCTATTTAAAGTTATTATCAACATATCTTATCCTATCTCAGATTGGATTTCAGTCTTATATTTAAATTTCTTAAAAAATATCCTGTAGATAATTTAATTTATTAACATGAATGCGTTTATTGTAGTGAAAATAATTGAAGTAATATAAGATTTCCTTATAACCAACTTTGCAAAGGCATTTTACATACGAATTTAAGCACAGAGTTTTCTATGTTTGTGTAAAATTATTCATCGTACAAAGAAAGATAGCAACGAAATTATAGTTTTGTTATCTTAAAGAAGAAGTTGTGAAATAACTTCGTTCAGTTATTCTCGGATATTATTTTAAGAAAAATATTTTTCTTAGTACCTTTTATGTATTTTTTGTATAATTTGTGTTACATACGAGCATGTAGCCCGATCGAATGTGGAACAGTAATGTGTTAAATTAAACAGTAAGTAACTCAGAAGTTAGTTTTATATGAACTTTGTTTCCTAGTTCCTGCTATGTTTGATGTTGATTAAAACATAGGACTGCTTATAATCCTATGTATTCCTGCATATTACGGGATATATAAAAAATTACGTGATATTCTGAGACTCCTAAATTACAAGCTTGGGTAATTGTAGAAAAGTAATTGCTAAGTAGCAACTATGTAATATATGTAGGGATGCCTAGCATCCCTAAATGCAGGATTTCTATCAGTTTAATTATAGATACATCGATGCTTTTCTGGTAAATGCACATTGTTAATAATAATCAATCTAGCATTATTTTAATTTTTAGTTAGTTGTTATTATTTATTTCGTTTTACTGAGATTGTTAATGAATGAAGAAACTGAACTGAACTAAACAATGGTCAATAACGGTGACATACCTAAGTGAGAAAACATTTATCGTATTTGATTATTTAAATCAAGACGATTGTGTATTCCTTCACGGCTGAATAAAGTGTGCTATGCAAACAGGTGCCACAATTCATGAGCAGTAGCGATTTTTACATAGTATCATTTATAATTTACATTCGTGTTTGATCGATTTTTTATCACAAAGTTGTGTAATGTGAAACCTTCCTGATTCTAAGAGGAGAATCTCACCCAGCAGAGTGTAAGAACCTGGTATGTCAGATAAACTTATTCTCGTCAAGTAGTATTGTTCAAAGATCTATTGTTGACTTAAACGACGATGTTGTCTTAAAACATCTGTATGTAATAAATAACAAGATATCAGGGAACTGTAAGATATTAGAAAATATTATAATAAGAATATTAAGATATCCAACGTTTAAAAATATGACCGCTTCTTGTAAGATATGTTGAAAGTAAGATCCTGTAATTAAGGCTACTGAACTTTGGAGTCATTTTTTTGTTCTCATATAAATCTACCCAAACTTCATGTCTAAAACCGGCTACAAGTTTGTTACTTAAACCTTATCAGTTGGCGTCCCGACAAAGCTACAGTGATTTGTGTGGTTTGCGAGAAACGAATGGAATAGAGAATGAGATCACTCCGTCTTCCGGCCGCCGCGACGTGCTTTGTTCTTATTCAGCTGACGTACTGCGGAACGGGGTAGCCTTCAATATGCTGCGAATTATTGGAGGAAGGTTTTTCAATTGCTAGTTGTCGCATGCCAAGAATAAAAGTGTTGAACTTGCCAATTACTTTGAATTACCGCTACACCTAATTCTGCCTAATAGCAGCAATGTTAAGCGCTGTTGCGTTTCGCTTGGCAAGGTATGGTAAGGGAGATACATTTATTCGGGGCGTTTCACCTCGTCCTGAAGATGCATCTGTGGCCAACCTCAGATATTATCTCATCTGAGATCTGAGGTTGATTGCAGATGTTCATGGCATGATTTCATAAAAACGTTAATTTCGTAATCGATTCAATGAAAGGTTGTGTTTAATCGTGATGGTATTCCTGCGAGGCTTTCAGAAAATAGCATTCTTTTGATTTCTTTCTGTCACTGGATAGGGCAATGGCAATCTAATCGCGTACGCACGAAAGCCTTTCACGAAAGCAATATATGTATTTTAAGGTATGAATGTTAAAACTTACACGTCTTTGAAATACAGTTTATGACATGTACATAGACCTTATATGTTTTATGAGAAAATAAAGATTTTTTAAACCCAATAAAACATAAATTACTACCACTAAAACAGTTGTGTGATTAGAATCCACTAAAATCTGAAATATTACTTTAAAATTGATATGAAAGTCAATTTTCGAACTATGTTTTTCGTTAACAAGTTGTGTCGTAAGACATCAAACGAAGAAGATAATAATTTGACTCTTCATCCCATAGTCCTAACTCCTCTCAAAACTTTGCCGCCAGAGTCGAACTATTTATAAGAGGGTTAGACAAAACATTGCATGATTAAAATGAAAAGATGATTTTTATTTCGACAAAGAAGTTAATTTTATAAGGAACGGATAAAATTAACTTAAGTTTAACTTTTCGACCAATTTAAGGTTTCAATTTCTAGGTAAGCACTTCAAATTTTCCAAAATTATGTGCGTATAAAAATATGTGCTTTATGAATTTAATTTGGTATAATTTCCTCAAAGGGTAAAGGAATACATCGCGAGGAAACCTTAGAGATATTTAGAAAACTTTTCAGATGGTCTAATCTTTCTTATTCTATATTCTATATTATTCCATAGTTCCATGATAGACTTTTATAGATGCTAATTACTTAAAATCCGGCTGCATTCTTACTAGTTCCTTCGCGAAAAATAGATTTTCATTTCTTAAAGAAGAACCCCTTTCCGTTAACGGAATAATACTCGGACGAACCTTTCAAGTATATTTCGCGCTGTAAATATTTCAACAATTCTGGATCTTGGATTGGGTTAGAGCGAAATGTTTAAGAGCCTTATGTCTTTCAAGATGTCTCGAGTGACGAGTACTTCCCAATATTACGTTAGTCTATTCCTTTTTGAAAAATACAGTTTAAAGCTTTTACGGAGAATAAAATAGAGATACTTTTCTATTTGTGGTAGAAATAGTGTTTTTGTATAATGATACGGCTGCTGTTTTCTTCGCAGTAGAAAATTAGCGTGTTGCATTGTATTTAAAGATGAAAAGGTTGTTGAATCTTTAGCTCATACATTAGGCCGTAGTCCTATATGTGTAGTAGATGGTCGGACCAAATCCAAACTCGACTCGAACCTGCACGAGGCTCTTCACGTGGCAAAGGATAGGCGTAGATGGCGCGACATCATCAATAGAAAAATGTCTCCATCACGGGGGGATCACGACCCTCAGTAATGAGAATAGCGACGCGAGGAGATATTAGACCCGTATATGGTTAGAATTGTGAGCGAAATTCCAAGCTTCAGGTAATGCTTCAATGCAGTTGCGAAACCTTATTGTTTACTTTTTGTGAAAATACATTCATTCATTAGATCACTATTACATTAAAAACCCCTAATTCCTTAACTCCACTTGCATCGCTCGATCCGATAGCTATAAATAAAAATAGAAGCGAATATTTCGTTCACCAGATCCATTTCCCATTTTGAAAAAAAAAATATTGAGTTCTGGTTCGGTAACCCTCTTTTTACGCCTTGAAAAGGAAAAACCCGGTAGACGCCAGGGGCGCGCCCTAGTTAAACGTCAGGGATGATTCATGGCGCATTTTTTAGTTTCCTTCTTATTCCGTGCAAGTAAAATGCAAGTAATATATCATGTCTTTCCACGCGTCCTTTTCCGATGTAATCTCTGTATCTCAAAGATGTTTTTATGATCTCTGTATACTTGATTGTATGTTTAACTGTAATTGTATTTGCGTTCATTTTACGCTGTTAATAATGTTTTTGGGAATATTTATGGCTTTTGTGGCGATAGCATTATTGTGGCATTTGTTTTCAAGGAAAACGGATTTCCTATTGTTGATAAATCCGGGAAAAGTTGATATCATACCAGTTTCGGAACTATTCCTGAAAGGATTACCTTTTTGTATCAGTAACATCGATATACTACTAATAAAGACGAAAATGTCATTGATCAGTAACGTCTACCTAAATTTAAAAGACATATGAACCGAGTTCAATGTAATTTCCTGAAAAAAATATTGATAAATAGTTCAAAGTTACATAATTATGTAATTATAGAATTTCTTGTGCCGCATTTCGAATCGCAGAAAATACCTTCTAAAGTGGCGATATTTACTTAACGTTCAAAAAAGGTGTCATTTGAAGTACAAAAAATATATTTTGAATTTAACTTTAAAAGTGTAAACCCTGACCATTATTTTGACAAAAATATTTGCGCTGACAAAATGTCTGTTTTAACTGTGTCATTGTGGATTTTTTCTTCCTAGAAATAAAAGACAGGGTCTAAGTTTTTTAAAGTACTCTCATTTCCTCCTCCAACTGTGTCTTGTACAGATGACAGTTTATTATTTTAGCTACGAAACGAACTACTCAAGTTTGGCTCGCGGCCAGCGTCCGCGTCAACTGCGCGAACCATGTCGATTCGTATCGCGAAATAAAAATACAAATGTTTAAATTTTAAACGAAGATATCTGTTACTGAGTTTTTGATACAACTCAATTTATTATTTCCATTATTATTCCAAACCAATCGACCTCTGAAAATGTCGTAAGACTTAGTTTCTGATACCCAGACTCATTAGAGCAAACTTTTTACGATAAAGCTGATATTTCTTTAGCAACATTAATTAATCTCTAACAATCTACTATAGAAAACTTGTTTGGACATATCCTCTTAGATCTAAGTCATTATAATCATTAAAAATTGAGTCTGTGCGAAAACACGCAATTTATCGTCCCTAATGACTCTTGAAACGTGTTGTAAAAAATGGAACGCCAAGACCCAGCTAAGATGACGGATCAATACGCCAGCTGAGTTATTAATCTTCAAGTTGGACGAGGAACTATTCATGTGCAAATAGTCACATCTCGGATTCCACCGCGAAACGTTCCGAACAGAACAAAAGCATCTTTCCTACCATAAAAATGATAAAGCACGTCTGTTTTGCAACGTTATCGGAGGAAAAATTTACTTTAAACTTTTGTAATTGCTGAAGTTTTGTGAAATATGACCCTGGGCGAAATTAGTAGCACTTGGATTTAATAAAATTATATTCTGAGCTGAATTTAAGGATTTAGCCCAGTGTGATCGTATGAGCGAGTATAATGATTTATTGATTTGTTCACAGATTAAAGCATATTAATACACAACGAAAAAATAATTTTGATAAATCTTTTTGTTTATAATGTACTCGTAAGACACTTTACTCATATTTATTTTCTATTTTACTTCTTCTTCTTCCTTCTTTCGATGGTCAATTTTGGATTTTTTTCAAAACAACAAATTATGTTTTATGGTTAGCTTTTCTTCCTTATTATTTTTATCTTAACTTGCAAATATTTTCTCTGCTGTAATTAAACAAGACTCTTACATTAGATTATGAGACGAGACTTTCGAAGTATGTTTTCTGAGCAAGAATGTCTATTAGCGCTTTAATCAAATGATTTATAAAACTTGATAGCAACTTTTAATTGGTTAAATGTTATATGGTTATATTCGCATTTTTATATAGGTTTTGTCCTTCGAGTAGATTTTATGCTCACGTTTGAATTTTAGATATTTTTCGTCGAAATATAAACTATACCATTAGAGTTCAATGTTGGTACGATGTTCGTCTTAGGTCATGACCTGAGGAGTACACAAACTACACAACCCTCATAAACTTGGTACCTAATTCAATTTCCGGCAAGACAAACATCAACAATGACGTGACTGTATTAGCTTTGTACACGTAATACGTAATATGTTATAAGTTTTAATTCAATATTCAACGCTCGTCGTATAAATGCAAACCAGAATTCCTAGCAGAAGACCTTTACCTTGGAACATCAAACACAAATCCAAGATCCAAGATTTTTAAAGAGTGAAAGAAAAGTGTTTTTTGTTAATGAATGTTAATTGTAAATGAAGACTTCGTAATGGAATTCGCAAATAAAAAAAACGCTCTATTAAATAAAAAATATTTACTCCAAATATGAGTGAAGTCTACTTACCCGCTTTCGATGAAAGTACTGATTCTAAATGTATAATTAAAACTATGTGACTTCTGATTCTGAGAAATATTGACCAAAGTTATCATAGTTATAGAACCCGGTAGCTTGAAAACGACTATAAACTATGTGTCTTACATTAAACTAAGTTTTGCAAACAAATTATCATAGATTTAGAGTTTAAGGGTGTGTGAAGTCTATCAATTTACACTTGGCTAGAGGACTAAGCCCGTTTCACTCTGAGTCGAAACCCTAGCCCAGCAGTGGGACACTAATGGGTTGGGTTTAAGTAATGTTAGTAAATGTTGTTTTTTTTATTAATTCAATAAAAATTTGCACGGCGACAAGGCTGAATGAGAGAAGATTTAAGACCTTTTGTTACCTTATTCTATTCAAATAAAGTAGATATTATCAATTATTATGATGACGATGACACGAGTTGCACCAGTTACGAGTTTTCATCAAACAGCTTTATTAAATAAAAAATAAATTATTTTATTTTATTATTTCTCGAAATCAAGCGCTTAACAGTAAACAAGGGAACAATTCTATCACAGTGATTGAGTTTTCGGTTAGGCCAGACGCAAAATGACAGTCAAATTGGAACGCGATAGAGGCTCAGGGGAAATGAATATTCAGCGAGAGTACTGGTGAGTCTAGGTTTCGGCTAGAGATTAGGAGTTTGGGCGAGTTCGCTCACTGGTTAACATAAACAGGGCTTAGCTTAGACCGTGCTGGAACAGGTGCGCTTAGCTCAGTTGTTTGAGCGGTGATAGTGTAAAAAAAAGATGCTGGTAAATTGGTTTTAATAATAGCAAAGTTATTATTAAGAAGATGGTAAGAATATTTTAGTTTTAGAATGCAATGGAGCAGTTAGAGAAAGGAATTAGTTTTGGGCTTTCAAAGACTAACGAATTAATCGATGTGTGTTACAAAAGTTAGATAACAAATCTAAAAGCGCAGTTGTACATGATGAGAATAACAATAATATTAAATTTATGAATCTAACAAGTTTTTGAAAATAAGTGACCGACTAAAATAATAAAGTCTCTAGATTCAATTTCGTCATTATTGTAGTAGGAAGTAGATATGCAGACCCCTTCCATTTTATAAAGAAAGCTGTAAGAGCATAAGCGCAACACCTAGAAAAGTCTCTTTTGTAAAACATTTCAAAAATGATAGAAAAGGTAACATAAGCATCATTGTTGAACCACTAATATTTATTGTTTCTACGGCGGAGAAAAAGCAAAACAATTCGGTCTTTGTTTAAATATCACTTGGTACCAGGGTTGGATTTGGGGAGGGCAGACGGTTACTGCCCCGGGGCTTCTACAAGAGAGGGATGAAATAAAGTTAGAGATTTCTCACATTAGATATAAAAAATGTCCAAATTTCGACGGGTCAACTACTTTTCGGCATTTTTTCCAAAATTGTATTTCGACCGAAAGTAACTACACTGAACTAATTTACATTATTTGAAATAAATTTATAAATTGGCGATATTTTTGGGTTTTAAGTCCAGAGTCCGCAAAATATGATAGGATGAAATATCTTATTCCGCATGTGAGTATAATGAGCAAGGATACGTGTGGACAGGTAAATATTAGGGGACGACTGGAGTTTCACTACGAATTGACGACAAGAAATGTTTCTTTTATTTGGAAAAATAATTGAGGGCCCACATCTTCGTCGCCAGACTTCCAAATCCGGCTCTGGTTAGTGCGGGAAATGGAGGAAACAATGGCAAACAAGGCCATTATCCCTCAGACAGTTGTAACTCAAGACGCGCTGGGCTTCCGGCGACCGCGATCGATGCCCGCTGACCGGCGTGTGCGAGACTTATTTATAGTGATGTGTTGATATGTATGAGTACTCGTGTGACAGTAATACTCATATTTATGGAATACTACACTTTTAAGGGACTACGGAGGTAACATTCCATATCTTTTTTTTATAACATAGGAGTAGCAGACGAAGCTACTGCCACCCATGATGGACATCTGTAACCAAGTCCAGGTAGGATTAGATATTCCTACCTGAGGTTGGCCACAGATGCGCACCTACGTCTGAGGACTAAGCTGGAATGCCTCAGCAAAGTATGTCTCCCTTACGACACACTTCCAACCAGAATACAGCAGCATTTAACACTGCTGTTTTGAGGCAGAAACAGGTGTGGCGGTGGTGCCGCCGGAGTCGAACTACAAAGGGTCCTACCACCTTCAAACTACCATATACTATAAATGAAAATCGGTGGAAGCGTAGTGCCTCTTAGGCTTTCGCCCAAAGTACGCCGCGTTGGCTAACTCTCGGTGAGAAATTAGTACACTTCACATAACTTTGAGAACTTTTTTAGATGTTTCCCCACAATGTTTTCCTTCGCCATTACAACGAGTGATCATTAATTTCTGATAAGCACATAATTTTGAAAATATGTGCGTGCATAGGGTTTTAATTTTGGATCGTTGGTTTCAACGACTAAGCTATTACTGCCATTTGTATATAGGCATTGTATATTAACAAAAGCTCTAATTACCTTCTATTGATAGCTGTATTAGAGAGTTGTTAAACAAAATTACACAACGTATTTTACTTTAGCGGGAACTTTCTATGGGATTCGGGAATAGTTCCGACGCTAATGGCTGCAAATTACCAACATTATACGAGATTTACTTTATTATAATAGAGGGATAAACGGATAATGGGCGATTTTCATTTATTTTGAGGTAAATATTTTACTGGCAAATGAGGAACGTGGTGGGAAATATGAGAATAATTTATGTGTGCCTACCTTGTTGAACATTTTCGAATAAGCTAGGAATATTTTAAGTTTGTTCAGTTTTAATTTGTTTATATAATTTTAGTTTTTATTAGTGATAATTAATGCGCACAAAACTTTTAAGAATCAGAAATGTGTGCCTGGTCTTCTAACCTCAGACCCCTCGATAGATAGACCGAGTTTGAACCACTAAGCGACCACTCCTAATCGCATAGATAAATACTAACATTTAAAGGAAAATAACTTAAGTAACTTGTAAAATTCTACTTACTGTACAAGTTGTATACGTAAGTACATTACAGTTATTCTGTTAATGATTGTACCGAAAATATTTTAACTCACCACTTTGCGCATTACATGACAGATCTCTTGTTAAAAACGAATCTACTCTTAAGAAAATTCAAGAAGTAGAAACGGAATCGACGTACATCGGTCAGTACCAGAATTTTACATTTCGTACTAAAATATTCCTTTTACCGCAGCATGTTACAGTGTTCAACAAAAATATCACTAGGGGGAAAACCAGCCATAAATTTATGTGAAGAAGCTTAGCGACGTCGTAGCATACGGGTACGTTTTTGAAATACATTTTGAAAAGCTGTTCATGTCACTCGCTTACTTCGACCAATGCTAAGACCAATTTTGAGTTAGAATAATCATAATATGAGTGGGATACGTATTAAAGTTATGTGATGCAAAGTTAATAAAACAGGTATAAAATATTTGGAATATTGTACGTAATACGAAATTATGTGGAAACTATCATAAATACAAATCAATTAAAACAGTTTTTTAAAGTTAATTGAGTTCCACTTATTTTTTTAAGTGACGTTTAAATTGAAGAAATTGATGTTTTTTTTTCAAATAGCCTACATTTTATTTTAGGTACATTATTTTTCAATGAGGTTTAATCAATTTAGACGAATGTTTCTTGTTACAAATTCTTGCCATGCTTCTGGCCAGCCTATAGTAACAATATCATCAACAAACGAACAACGGAATTCCGAATTCCGTAACAGGAAAACTCCGTAAACTTTGGAAACAATTGGCCAAGCGAACATATCCGTATCTATGTTGATGTTTTTCTCGAACCGGAATTGAATCCTAATGCCATTAACGGGACCGCGATATTCTCGACCTCCACAAACTTGGAACAATGTATCGTCCCATCGTGCCCCATGAGCGTAACGAGGGGCGAGATGGGAGCAGGCGTTAATTGGAACGTAAGAAATGTTTATGTTATGTTGGTTGATGAATAGTGTAATCGAATAGGACGTTATGTGGAATCAGGTGCGAGACGGAGGGACATAAGTAGATAAGGCCTCTTGCTCTTTTTTACTATATCTCTACCCCAAATAGTAATGTAGAGTAGAGATATATTTAGATATGTTCTACTTGCTTGTACCAAGTGCTTATAGCAACGCTTCAATGGTGTGATGGGATCACACAATGATGAGATCACATAGAATTCCTATTATATTCAGGGTGGGTTACATGCGTAAAAGCTTAACATCAGGTGAGCTGTATGCTTCTGTTGTTGCCACTACTATGTTGATAAAAAACAAATGAAAACACATATACATATATTCTTTTTGATATTCGAAAGTAAATCCTATTATCAAGAAAATTGTAAAAATAACTTGTCCCCTAGTAATATCGAAATTATTTGGGGTGGTTTTAACAGAGCCATATATGATTAAGATGAGATAAAACATCTTATTCCTCACGTGAGTATAATGAGAAGGGAAATGTGCGAACAGGTGTAGATTAGGGGACGAATGGAGTGTCACCACGAATTTTGGAAAGATCATTCTTCAGATATGTGATATGTGACGAAAAGAAAATGATGACGATGTTGAGGAATTGTCGGAGATTTTAATAATGAACAAAGCGGATGTGTAATGGTAATATTCCATTTTTATATAAGCACTAGCGCTCGCTCGTGGTAAGAGTAGTTCTATCTCTAGGGAAAAGTACCTTCATGATGATTATGATAATCGATTTGATTAAACATTATGTGTCTGTTATAAATAAACAAAAAAAACTCAGTTACGCGTTTATAATATCAGTTAGGATTAATGCTGTTATATCTCGGACGATCTTATGTCTTCTGCAACGTTGCCTCGTTTAAGAGAATATTTCTAATAAGATAACCTTGCATTCTATTTCTTTCAGTAAATCTATTGTAATGTTTTATACACCAACATAAGCATGACCTTACAATTGCAACTCTTTTATATATTTTGAATAACTTCCGAACGTCCTCAGTGTATTTTTCTTTCTCGTTGTTATCTCAAAAAGTTAAAAGACTTAAGTGAATGCATAAATCTTTGTTTGTTAGCATCCTTTTTATAGTGAAATACTTTTTACTTGCGCTTTCTGTGCTCGTCTATTTGTGTTCTGTTTTAATAAATGTCAGAGGCGCTTTATTTGTGTGTGCTTTTTGAAAACATCTTTCATTTTAATTTGCATTTTAACACGCTTTGTTATTTCGAAGTCACCTCTTATCATGATAAAAACTAAAATAACATTTTCACTGTGTTGACTGTAATTAATGTTTATAACGCCAGTAGGCAAACAATGTATCTTTACTTTTTAGCAAACTAGATTTTATGTGTACAAACTTGTACAAAAGAATCTTCGATCTCCGAATTATATTGAAGATGTTGTTGCATCTAAAAGTTAAAAGCGATCCGCCCGCTAAGTTTAACTATATGTGACTCCGCCACTCATAAAAATTCTACACAGAATATTCACGTATTCAATTTTCACCTCTCCTGTTCAGGAATAAGAAGGGAATCGGTATAAACTTTTATCGACTAGTGTCACCGTATTACCCGACTTGGCAGAGTTTTTGGTTTGTTTCGGTGACTTTTCTATTACAACTTAGTGTAGAGGAAATATATTTTTGTTTAATTTAGTTCCAAACTTTGCACTTTGCTCTTTGCAGAGATGTGTAAATTAGTTTGTTCTGTTTCAAAACTGGGAAACAAATATGGGAAGTTTTTTGCCATTTTTTCGAATTCAAAATGTCTGATGCAGATTTGATATTTTAAGTGTAAAAAGTATATAGGTACTATCTAAATTGGTTAGGGCCCAAACAATCGCCAAAAATAGTTTTTTAGCTTTAATGTAAGTGTCCATATGAATTTGGTATGAGGTTTATACACGCGGATTAAATGTTATTAATTTGAATAAACAACTTATAAAACTTCATCAGTAAATACCGATTCTTAAACATATACATTATCTTATTTGAATTCTCGCACATAATTAAATAAATGTAGAAACACTTCATTGAAGTTGGGAAAAGTGCCTATTATTGCATTTAACGGAAAACGAAACATATTTAATACACCGCATTCATTATCGTTACGCCCCCACGGAGCCAAGATAAACACGGATTCTCCATCGAATTATTTAAAAAATCCTGTACAATCATGCTCGTCATGTCAGGACAACACGAAGTGGGTATATTATTATGAAGGTGGTTCGAGACCGGAGGTTTTTTTTTATAATATGTGGGTAGCAGACGAGCATACAGTCCACCTGATAGTAAGTGGCTACTGCCGCCCATGGGCATCTGTAATCAACCACAGATAGGATCAGATATTCCTAACAGAGGTCGGCCAAAGATGCGCCGCTATACCTGAGGACTAAGCTAGAATTCCTCGGAAGAGTAATTCTCCCTTCCCACACCCTTCAAAACAAAACACAGCAGCGCTTAAAGTTGTTGTTATAAGCGAGAAATAGAATTGGCGGTGGTGACGCCGGAGTCGAACTACAAAGGGTTCGACCACCTTCAAACAGGTACAACCGTCACACCTATTTCTATCTAATAACACCAGTGTTAAGCAATGCTATGTTCCACTTTAGACAATGTGGTAAGGAAGATATACTTATATGAGACATACCAACTTAGTCCTGTGGGGATGCATCTGCATGTGGCAGACCTCAGTTAGGGTTCTTATCTAATCGTGAGCGGCAGTAGCCACTTATGATCAGGTGGACTGCATGCTAATTTTCTACTCCAATATTTAAAAAAAATACGAGATGTGGGAAGTGAAATTCCACAAACCGCTTGAAATATTCCTGTCAACAAAAAACTTAGGGACATCGTAAACTGCATTTTAGTAAATGTGTCCCATAGAGCTTCAATTCCTTCAACATGATATAGAGACATTAACATAAATTAGCTGTGCGTGATAATTATTACCGCGTTGAATTTTGCAGAACCACTTCACAGTTTCGCTTCGCTGTTTTTCAACGTTCATACACCCGAATGCTAGCCGTTTGTTGCCAAAGTTATTAAAGAAGTACACTGAAATCTACGTTTCGTTTTTACCTATGTAATATTTTTGTATAATCGTACTACATTTTATAATAAGGAACTCTAGTATATCTATTTGAAATGGATGCCAAAACATCCAGAATAATCCATGTGCTACAAGACAAACTTCAATAAATTTAAGTTTCGATTTCACTTACGAACAATATTAAAATCGGATCGACCATTATCGAGAAAATATATTCGAGAGAATAAATATGTACACATTTGTGGCCATGTAATATCAAGCGGACTGCACATTCAGTTGCTACTTAAATTTCATAAAAATAAAAGCAGAGTTAACATAAAAACAAGTTAACGCGGCAGAAAATCACAACCAACTTCCAAAATATTCAAAGAGAAGCTTACTAAAACTGTCAAAGAACCCGAATAAAAACAAGAGAAGGAAACAAAAATAATATGTCGTAAGTCAGTGGAAACGGCCCTTTCTAAGTTATGTGAGCACTTTATCGAGTTTGTCGAATTGTAAGGGCAACGATGTGATGATGTAAATATTGTTATAGGGGTTTGCTACAACGAACAACGTTTACATTTAGCAGATAAATATGGCGATATGTAAGTCTAATCAATAAAGGTGATAGCGAGAATATTTTGAAAAACGGCTACGTATTAAAAATAGAAAGATAAACTCAAATCAGAAAGAAAAACATATTCCTAATTGTAATTAATTGGATTAATACAATACAAGATGGTAAAAAACTGACAGTAAAGAAATTATTATTATGAGGTTAATATTCAGAAACCAGAGAAATTGTTATTGCAAGATTATGAGATAAGTCATTTTCAATTTATTAATTATTTTTCTATGGTTATTCTCAATTCTTTTCGTTCGAATATTACTAAATAAGGCTTCAAGAAAAATCTAGAAATAGAGATAAATATGACATATTGCAAATATAAAAAAAAACCTTTCAAAATCTCCAAGCAGTGGTAAATTCCCAAACAGGGTTAGGGACCCGAATAAAATTCCGTGAAAGGGAAACAGAAGTATGTCGTCGTAAGTCAGCGTAAACGGCCCTTCGAGTTATGTCGCTTTGTTGAGAGCCGGCTAAGTGCGTCGTTGACTTGTTTATTATATACTAGCATATTGCTTACGGCTTCACTGGGCTTATCTTCAATCTTACATTCATGATTATTAACGATTAAATCACTTTTAAGATTTTTGTCTTTGATTTTCGTAAATTATATTCATTAAGTTTATGAGTTATCGTCAACCTATTATATCTTTCCAGTTTCATCTGTCATAGTTAATGAGTGGAAAGGACAATTTGTATTGACGTGTATATAAAAGAAGCGATTTCTATTTTATTCAAGATAAAAGAATAGCCGAAATATGAGAGGAATGTACTTCGTTAGAAAAATCAAATTAAAGTAGACACAAGAATCAAAATCAACGTGACCTCACTAAAGCTTGACAACAAACAACTTCAAACGAAAATGCAAATGAAAATCCAAATTCAGCACAAAAACAAAAATGCCTAATTAACTAAGCAAATTTGCACTCTGAATTCCAGATAGGCAGACGAATTTTGGGGCAAAAACATTTTAATGGACCAACGCAAGGTCAAAAGCTGTTCAGATTCCTCTTTCGTGTTTTATAGGTCACGATTTAAAACAGCAGCATAAAACGGATGACTTTAGAAAAACTGACAATATATTCTTTATCTTTTCATCGGTCGATAGTTGAATATTAAGAACTTCCCCAGACTTGATAGGAACAGATTTCTTAAGACTGTGCTTCTATTTATTCTATTTGATTTCGTATAAAACAAAAAATTAGTTTTAAGAGTAATTGGTTTCAAGATATAGCTAAAAACAATTCCACGACACTTTTGTGCATTTAAAAGTGACCCATCATCGCCCATCCATCTTCAAAAACACTCGAATCCATTTGTAATACAATACGAAGACGGATCAAAACCTAACGAGACTCTTATGAGACGTGGAAATTTCACTTTCAGATTTGAAACAAAACAGAGTAAAATAATAGACTCCCATTCCACTTAAATTCCTTGTTTATCGCAGCTTTAAGGTCACGACCCGAGTCAAAACAAGCGCGCGAAAAAACAAACTGGGACCTTAAAAGAATCCCGTCGGGGATTAACAATTAAGATTAGAGTTGGCGTAATGAAAGCTAAACAAAGGCGCGCGAGCGACTGCCGGCTAAATGCGAGGCGAATTAATGGCCGCTTATATATAACCCGGTTTTTATTCGATGGGACCGAGGGTCGTGTGAAGCCTGAATATTATTTGAAAATATTTTCTACTGTTTATATGGTGATTATACGAGTAAATAACGTTCTTGTTTGGATCATGGCGAAGTAAGCAACGAAATATTTCATTAATAATATTATCAAAGTTGACGAAATTTTTATGGCGAGGGCAATTTTATTTTTGGTTAAAGTTAATCGTATGAAAATATCTAAACCATTTTAGGTATTGGTTCCATGTCAGCTTATGGAACTCCATTGTTAACCTCGGCCTTTCCTGGCATTCGTTAATTTTACAGTAGTCATCGCGATTGGTTACATGAGGTGATAACCGCTGTTTTTGGAGAAGGACTTTTTTCGTCCCGTACCACACTGTCCTAATAATGCCTAACGTAATCTCTCTCTACCATTAGGAGGTGAAAGGATGGAGCTATTTCAGATATATACCATGCGGCGTAGCATTTATAAATATTCATTCTTGACATGTTCAAAAATCATTCTGTTGCGATGGCGGCCAAACTATTATTGTAAGAGAAGTGATGATTATACATTCCAATATGAAATAATATCCGCGCAAACAAATGCGGAATCGAATATACCCAATCTCCTATTTGGTGTTGGAATACTGAACAGATCCGCAATTGAACACGATGCGTATTCGGTAATTGGCTTAGTCGCTTAGCCAAGCGCAACATTTCAGTTAACATGCTACATTAATGTTACTATTGCAAGATTGCCTTCATTAGAACTAATTTAATAGCAACTAATCTAATTATTGATAACTGTGGAATGCAATTCTGAAGACCAGTAGTTGAAAAGTATAGATCACAGAGGGACTGTTTGAATAATTATCATCCATTAGTCCAGTTTAAAAGTATCAGTTATCTTTTCCAGGTTAGCTCATTTTATTTTATTATCTACGGTTATAAAAATATGAACCACGTGGTATAAAAATATGGAGAATATAACACTTAGAATCAACTGAACACTATACCTATACGTCCGCCACGCATTCGCTACTAAATACAAATTCCAAAATATATCTGACTTTGACCTTCATTTAAAATCTACCTAGATTTATAAAATTGTACTACCTTATATATCGTAAATAAAGAAGAAAATCCTAAAGCTAAAAACAAAGTCAAAACACCTACAATTGAAAAAGATACAGAGCGTGCAGAACAACAGATTTAGCACAATAAAAGACCCGTAACCGTGTCCCTTACATTATTTGTGGCCACTATTACCCGTCCGATGCATAAATAAGGAGAGCTACAGTCAGACAGGTGGCCTTATTTCAATATCCGCTGACCTGACCGCCTCGGTCCTGCACAGCACTTTATTTCCCTTCCCAAAACCTTTAGGGTTGGTGTAAGGCTTAGCCGAACGTAACATGTTTTGAATAAGTTGTATAATCATTTCATTCCGATAACTCGGATAAGTTGTCAGTCGTTTTAAGGTTTTAAGTAAAGTTAATTTGAACATATTCGAGATACTTAGACCTTTGTTAGATTTTTGCAGAGTTGATATGAAATAGAAAATTAGAATTCATGTTAAGAATAATTATCTGTAATAAGAATGTCATATCCTAAATTATTGTATTTTCCAAGTCCTGGAAATAAGAACCCGTATAGAAATTGCTCGTAGCTCCTTCAACAGGATGAAACGTGTTCTGTGCAATCGAAATCTCAACATCTCCTTGCGCATTAGAATGGTCCGCTGTTACATCTGGCCCATTGTTCTATACGGATGTGAGGCATGGACGATTAAAGAAGACCTCAGGAAACGTATAGAAGCTTTCGAGATGTGGGCGTATAGACGGATGCTTCGCATTGCTTGGACTCAAAGAGTGACCAATGAAGAGGTTCTTCGACGGGTGACCCAAAAACGCGAACTTTTGCAAACCATCAAGCGCAGAAAAGTTGCGTACTTAGGCCATATCATGAGACATGATAGATACCAGTTGCTGCAACTAATTATGATGGGAAAAGTAGCTGGCAAAAGGAAAGTGGGTCGCAGAAAGAAATCTTGGTTGCGTAATATAAGAGAGTGGACAGGGATAGCGAGTGCTGCCCAACTATTTCGCCTCGCTAAAGATCGAAGGAAGTTTGCAGAATTGACGGCCAACCTTCGCTAGTCGGAGAGGCACTTTAAGAAGAAGAAGTCCTGGTAAACATCACAGATCGTCATCAACCCATTAATGTCCCACTCCTGGGTACGGGTCTCCTCTCATATTGGGAAGGATTAGGCCATAGTTCACCGCGCTGGCCAAGTGCGTATTGGTAAACTTCTAATACTTTTGAGATTTTTTTTTATATCTCACATTTTTTAAATCTCTCGCGTAATTTTTTTTTCACATCACAGAAGATTAAGTGAAATATGGAAAATAATTATGATCATTCATCATTGAACGTACTTAATTGACCATTAATAAATTGTGAATTAATCTAAATCATGATATGGGAATCGAATTGAATCCTGACAGTTTGCTTTAAACGTTTACCCGCTATCAGCTTCCAGCCTACGACATATCGTAAGTGTGAAATAAGAATTTATTATTGGATTCGTAAAGTTCTCGGCTCCGTGACCTCGTTTTATTGGTTCCCAACCAACAAAGTGGTTTGTCCGAGCGGGTTCAGCACTACATTGTTATTTTTTACGTGGACTACATGATTCTCGGACTTGCCTTACTAGCCACGAGTTTGTATTGAGATAAGCTATGAAGTCATTAATGCTATCACATTAAGCCAGCAAAATATATAATTTGAGATATAATTTAGAAGCAAAATGCTGCAAATATCTTTCGTATTTTACAAAATTAATATTTTAGTTCTTGGGGAATATTAGATAATAATGATAGATAATAATGTACATAACTTTTCATAATACCGTCGCTCCGATTTCGTGAAATTTTTAACCCTCTAAAAATATTTTATCTTCGTCAGCGAAATTGCTAGGAGAAAAAGGCGAGAGGATTTTTTAGAAACATTGTTTGGAAGAGAAGTAATTGCAGGACGTAGGTGATACGGGTGACAATTTTTTTTATATTTTTTTTTAAATAAATCGAACTAAAAATTAAAAATAATTAATTTATTAAAATAATTATTTTGTTCAGTAAGGTTAGTGTTTACTTTATTCTGATATAATGTTAATTTATAATATCAATAATCTCCACAGAGTTTAAACTATAAAGATATCAAGTCATCATAAAATTTGAAAAAACTTAGTTTTGACCCAATAAATATAACACTTTTGTCGCGACGTACTCGTATTTGGTAGGGTCATAGATGCCAGTAAAGTATAAAAAGAAACAACAAAAAAAAAGTGTGTGTGTGTCAGCTACGACGCACGATTGGAGTTTACTCCTTACGAATGATAATTATGATATATATCGAATAGAAAAAAGGGTAGGTAAATGAACGCATCTGCTAAAATGATAAGAGAAACAAACATATATCTGTAATTATTCGGATTATTTATATTACTTCAATAATGCGTATTACATAAAGTATGTTACAAAATAATATAAAATAGCGCCATCTAGTGGCAAGTTTTATAAAATGTAAGTTTGCAAGTTTATCAATCTATGTATTTTGGTTCCAAATATTATAATGGTAACTTAATATAATAGTTTATATTAAAGTGAATTTTAATATAATATAATTATTTATATTTAAAACAATGTTAAACGTTTTATAACTTAAAACTTAATGATTATAATTTCTTCGCCATCTATAAAATATCCTTGTTGCAATTTACGGATGAAATTTATATGAGACTCAATAAACATGTTATTATATGTAATTTGGATTGTTTCTGAATGTTTTATAATTCTAGAATTCATTTAAAACGTATTGCTAATTTTATATAACTTATTTTGAACATAATTAGCAATAATTCTGTAATAAATATTAAATAATACTGTTTTGATTTGCCCGTTTATCGTTGATAGATGGTGCTGATCAATAGTGCATCCATTTTTATAAGTTAAATTAATATATCAGTAACTTACAAAA
This sequence comes from Epargyreus clarus clarus, assembly GCA_014595695.2. Classification (NCBI taxonomy): domain Eukaryota; kingdom Metazoa; phylum Arthropoda; class Insecta; order Lepidoptera; family Hesperiidae; genus Epargyreus; species Epargyreus clarus. Next base: position 597,212 of record JACTTY020000029.1, read on the forward strand.
GCCTCTTTATGTTAAAAACTTATTTTGCTAATATTATATCTTATTCAATTGCTTACTGATTTTATATGTTACTCTTCTTTAAAAACGTTCATAAAAGATTGTTAATCATATTATGGCGCCAATGTTCATATTTTTCACAGTGTTTATAAATGATCAAACCTATAACTTAATTTATGCAAAATTGTAAACAAATTAGTTAATGACGTTTTAATGTTTTATATATTGCTAATTATTTTTATTGTAATAATTACTTTCATATGGGATTTGAACTTACTGTATTTTAAATTAATAAAAGCACTCTTGATTCATATTTTGGTTTCCGTTACGCCTCAACTTTTCGTGTTACACTTGATTTTACTCCTCATAAAATTTCCGTACCGGGCCTTATAACTCAAATCGTTTCTTAAGGAGTAAACTCCAAAAAGAATAAATCTGTAGTATACAGGAACGGCAACAAAGTAATAAGAAAACCACCTTCCATGTTATTTAAAATTAAAATGTAACGTTTTAAACAACTTTAAAACTTAGCGGACAAAATGAGAAACTTTGCATATTATTGTGGTTCTAAAGTCGCAAAGTTCTAGACCATGCTGTATAAGAGTATTTTTCCAGCGCAGCAACTTGTAATAGAAATGTCGAAGGTTGTTTACAAAGCAAATGCCTTCGACAGATGTTCGGAGCGACTTGTGACGCTCGTTAAAAGTTCACACAGTTTTCACTTCTATTCTGAACTGACAAAGGCTTAGGATTGAATGCTGCTTTGCTGAATACAAAGTATTTGCAAGGTAACTATTGTAAAGTATGAAAGTTCGTTACTGATTGTTACATTTAGGTGTACGTTGTCACTATAAGAAGCATTGAGTACCGCATATTAATCTAGCATTGTAACGTAACCCTTTAGTTATTTAATAAACCAATTGAAACGTTTTCTTTCTGTTTGTGAAGTATTTTAGATATATATTTTGTTGCGTGAAAAGGTATTTACAAGCATTACTTACTTTATGCTTGAAGAATTCAGCTGAAGTGCGTGAACTAGTGATTGGTGAATGGTGAATTGCTGCAAGTTCTGACTAGACACCGCACCTTGAAGCCACAATCCATTCAAAATATAACTGAGAGTTTTGCTAAAGACGTCCCTGTGGTAAATGATCAATGATATATATTAAAGGCAATGGGTTCAATCTTACAAAAAAATCATGCCTTATATATGTAGGAGTTTAAAACAATTTATTTCTAAGAATTTTTCTTATTGCTCGTCTACGTCAAACAAGGATTTTTTATGCAAATTTTCATGTTCGTATGCTTGTACACTCGACGGTTTGGTGTATAAGTTTTCTTTCAGTAGTGTTATTTTTTGCGAGTATTCAACATTATGACCGACCCAAGAAAGAAAGTTGCAAAAAGAATTAAGTGAAAATTGATGATTTAGTTTAAGCTAGTCCAGTGTTTTTCAATAAAAGCAGAATTGCATCAAAGTTCCAGAATCATTCTTGTCAAAACACCAACGACGTAGATTCACCGCGTTATTAATCATTTGATTACATTCAACAACGTGCCATCTGCGGTGACATTCGCGCACTCCTGACATTCCCTAATTCACACTTCGCCTCCCCCTCATCATGCTCATGCTCAATGGAGCAATCCATTCCCCCAAGCTGCGCTTGTGTTGAGGAAAACGTGGAACTCCGTAATGACATTAAGATTCCATTCCGGTTTCCAAAGAAGCAACATATGTATGTTAACCTTGTGGCGAGTTGTTGATTTTGCAAGTTCGCGAGATACCTATTTATCTTGTTTCCTGCTTGTAACAGTTTGTTTTTTATGTCCGTATTTACTTTGTATTTACGTACGTAACTGTAACAAAATAGATGATCTTCTTTTATCACATAAAAATAAATCGTATACTGTAACGTGGTGAGCAGTCTAATTTAAGTTTTGAAAAATTCTATCAGAATTATGAAACTTAAAAACAGATGCCATCTGGAAATAGGGCACTCACATTAGAATTTTCAAGAAAAAGTTGTTTTAGCCTTTAAACTGTTCATAGGTGATGATGACCTAATATAACTAGATTATCCAAAGGTCCCGTAAAAAATCAATAAAAGATTAGACGTAAATCGCCTCTTTGTGTAATTTATTTGTAATATTTTCTCATATTATCCCTTAAACTGGAAATATCTCGAAATATTTTCAAGATTCTTATTCCTTGGTACACCTTGAACACTGGCATGAAATAGACGACTCCGATAATGTGAATAAAGTTCAATATCGCTTAAGTCGGAGTAGCTTCCGAAAACAACTCTTTAGTAGAATTCGAACAACGTCTATTCAGTGTTAAAGCAGACCAAATTGAACCTTACGTCTCCAAAATAGATTCTGATACCGTATGTTCACCGTGGTCCTTAAATCTGCTCCATTGAAAGACTGTATAAAGTAATTCTAAACTTTCCGTCGCCTGGTATAGGTATAAAATGCTTTGTGAATTGTCCCATTCTACGTATGTCGTATACAAGGAGTCACGTGTCGAACAACTATTGCAGGTTTCGTCCTGTTCCCTGCACGTGACTTTCGCTGATTTGTTTTTATACTCTTTTCCTTTTGGTTGGTCCGATTTGGTACAATTTTCGCAAAAATTGAGGCACGTTTTATTCTTTTCAATTGACTTATTATAGATGTGGGGTGAATAGGATCAATATAGGTCATCGTAGATACTTGCTCACACAGATACAGTAAAACATTTTGACACAGAAGTTAAAACAGAAGCCTTGTTGTTCGATATTAAAGGTATTATGACTGCGAGTATAACATTTTTTTTCTTAATAAGGTAAGTGTTAAACGCTTATTTGTTTTAGTTTGAAGGGAGTGCTTAGCGTATGAAGACACAGTTACATGAGGCATTCTACCTTAGCTAATAGGGATAGTAAACAATTCTCAGTTAGATCACCAGTGTTGATATCAGTTATCTGAAAGAATGTAAACTACAATAGATAAACCTACTATAATAAATTCTTCAGAAAGAGAAAGCCAGGTGATATTTTCATTTTCCTCTAAAAATACTGAACCATAAAAACAAACGAGTCAAAACTTGACAGATGGCAGCTCTCGTGAGCCATTAAGGTCATTCAGGAACCACTCCATGAAGCGTTCGTTCAAGAAGTTGAGCGTTGCGCTATTGTTCGAGTTTTTAAATGGGTACTTCACCTTGGTCCCATTGTATTAAAATAAGTAGGGTGGAAGAAATTTTAAGATAATTTCACTATATGGAACCTTTTTTTTGGAAGGAAGGGAAAAACAATAAAGGACTTTTGCATACAATTTTGAGTGTCCTAAACTGCAAATAACACATTAAGGCCGGGATTAAATCACACAAATTGCGACACATTATTTCAATAATGGATTCGGAATTCAAAATAGTGTCTTAGTAGCAAGTAGACATCGGGTTAAGCAAAATAAATGTTAAGCTTCTTAATTAAGTAATACAAAGTAGTTTTGATTTAAATTTATGGACCAAATAATTATTTCACCTATAGGTGTCATTACGCCATTTTATTCTTCCAGTGTTTATTGTGTACCACATTTCTGCAATCATAATTATTTTTATTTTATATCATATTTACTTTGGACATTTTAGAAGAGTAGAGCTAATACGTCAATGATCCCTAGGTCTACAGTAGTACGTAAAAAATGGTAATATATGTTATGATTACAACATTTTCCGTATTTCGCATATTCTGCTATATTAAGCGAGTCAACAGAGCTATTACGGGTAAACGACGGCAGCAGAGTGGCAACACGGGAAGGTCTTGCTAACACAAGACGACGTTTCCCCACTCCCTCCGTTCCGCTTCTTCCGACTTTCTATTCGTTTGACGGTGTTCAAAGTTGTTTTGAAATTTCACGCTACGTTACCTTCAATGGGTTGACGTTTTTCTGAAATGTCATACGCGTGTTTTGTTTGCACATTCTAAGCAGATTCCATCGGTGAGAGTGTTGATATGTTTTTGTTAAGTTTTTTAAATTTCGTTTCGTTTGTCGTGATAAGAGAAATTGATTTTATTTATTGAACATTATTAATGAACAATCTATATATTTTTTTTACAAATCAAAGATCGACATTTGACAATGTCAAATTTCATTTTAATGTCATATTTCATTTAGTAGACAAAATTTGTATCGATTGAATTTTAATATCAAGAAAGTTTTATCCGATTTTTATGACAATGAATAAATAATACTCAAAGTACAGTAAAACCTTTTTATTAATGTTGCGAAAACTAAAAGCGCCGCCGTTAAAATTACTTACATGAGAGCAAAAATAAAATGGTAAAGCATAAAACAAGTTTACTCCAACAAATTGAGTAATATATTTATTTTTGTCTGAACTGCACACACCGTCTGGAAATACCGACGTTATATTTACGATAATGCAATAAAATTTTACGTAAATGTATTACTTTTAAATGAACTTTGCGCGGTTCTTATTGGTAAAAAGAGGACCTTACTATCAAGCATCTGCTGCCTGTCCGTCTGTCACAGAGCTCTATCTATTGAACTTTTAAAGATACTTAATAACCCTCTGTAAGTGATGTCGAAAAGCACTTAGCCAATAATAAGGCATATGTCTTCCTCAAATCCCGAAAAGGTCTTCAATGTTCTGTCACAGTCTGTTACCCTCATGCAATACGTATTCCAAAATAAAATAATTTAAAAGATAAATCTTCACAGAGCGATATAAATAAAAAGGATTTTATATTTTGGTGTAGTTCTGCTTTGAACTTTTCAAAGTAACATTCATTTTAAGCCCACAGTCACTTTCAATTTATTTATTTATACAGTGACACAATCCGCTAGGGGCGCTCATTGGAAATTATATGGGCAAATGCGTAAACAAATACCAAAACAGTCATATTTGTCAAAACGTAAAGACTCATGGTAAGGGTACAGAACAGAATAATGGATTGAGTAAACGTAACGTAAAATTGTGAGATGTTTCGAAAATCATGGTTAGGGTACAGATGTAGGAATCCGAATACAGCCTTTTTCGCTTTAAAATAATTGAGCAAGCGTTAAATCTTTTTTTAGGTAAATAACTTTGTCAACAGCGTGGCATTTATAGCGAAGCGACTTTCCGTACAATTTCCGAGCTTGTCCGAGCTTTTGAGCCTTAGTTAATAGAAATACAGGTTTGACAACAAATTGTTGTGTAATATTTATCGTTATATTCTTTATTAAATTATAGTCTACGAACAATGTCTGGAGGTTTATTCATTATTACAATTTAATTTAATGTATTGTGAAAATTTGGATTTTTCCAAAGATGGGTTTCATCTTTATTTAAATTTTTAAGTGGACAATCTTAAAAAAACCCTGTCTTAGTGTTTATCGATATTATATAATTTATTTAAACTATGTAGGCACGTTAAATATACACCCCTGACGATTAATTTGAAATGCTTCGTATCTTCGTATCTCCCTTACACTTTTCAAAGTAAAAAATATTAGATTTAGTAAACGCCCCTTAAATACAACTACACTTATTCTACCAATCTTCAAAATTTACTAGTCCCATTACATAACTTCCAGAGCCGTAAGCACTACACGTAATCACAACGTATTACAAAATATTGCCCACTACGTACCGTACAAGTTCATCCATGTGAAATTCTATTCGAAACTCGGCTATTCGAAACAGTTTCAAACAAGAACGCAGCACTTAACTAAACAGCGGAGCCAATTACTAAATGCGCATCTAGTCATCCGCGGTACTGTTCAGCATTTTGTATAATAAATTTCACATTTCATATTCCAGTTAGGTAACGCTGACGTGTTTCGTAATGCTAGATAGTGAGACCAAGTAAAGGAGCAGTTTGGTCAAACACATTAAATTGTCGTAGTTGAAATGAGTTTGACTGAAGGATTTGTCTGGTCAATTGACTGGTCAAAAGTAAGAGTTGTGCCCGTAAATAATTGTAACAGGCAGGTTCCTGAGTTCGAATGTCAGTTTTAGTCAATTCCAGTAATATTGATCAAGAAATGAATACTTTGTAAGCAAAAACTGTTTTGATAAAGTTGTTAAAAGTTAGGTGTTACTTTGTTAGTTAGGTTAGGTTGGAAGTGACATAGCATTTTTCTCAATCACAGTATAATTAATCGTAGAGAATTTAATTGTTAAAGATATAGATAACTATTAGCACGAGCGGTTTTGAAAAAGTTGGCGTGGCATTGGAAGTATATGATCGTGATCGAGGTGAAGCGTTTTGGTTAATCAAGATATAATTATTCGTAGAGGATTCGATTGAAGAAGAGAATGACTACGCAGTAACAGGAGGTGATCTGGCGATAGATTGTCAGTCTGACTGA